>OU015763.1:42571606-42595232 GCA_907173295.1 Fagus sylvatica | reverse complement strand
GGGGTGTCAGTGTAATTTACTCTACTTTTTTTTACACATCTAAAAAGCTATTTATCAATTAAGTTATTATTAAGGAAAGTTGCATTTTTTCCCTTTTAACTATTGGGTCCATCTCAATTCTCTCATAATCTATAAAACCAATTAACTTTTTGTTAATTTTTCTTGGATTTAACAAAAAAGTTAGACGGTGAAGAACTATTTGCATATTTTCAATACATAAGTGAGGATATTAATTACTCGGTTTTATAAATTAGGGGAAAATTGAAATAAACCCAATAATTAAATGGGAGAAAGTGCAATTTTCCATAGTTACTAAATGAGTTTGTCTTCAAGTGTTAAACAATTTTCCAATTAAATAGCTTTATCGCAACATTTACACCACACTAAAATAATTGGACAAGATGATATTTTAAGTTGTATGGTTGTTGCGATAAAGATATTTAATTAGAAAATTGTTTAATATTTGAAGCGTTTGACAAACTCATTTAGTAACTTGGGAAAATTGCACCATGCAATTTCCTCTCTTTTTAAAACATCTTGCAAGTTGAGCTACAAAAGTCCCAAGAAAATACAAAGAAAGCAGCAGTTGATGCTGATCTGCTATTTCTGGTCAATGATTTTACACCACACTAAAATAATTGGACAAGATGATATTTTAAGTTGTATGGTTGTTGCGATAAAGATATTTAATTAGAAAATTGTTTAATATTTGAAGCGTTTGACAAACTCATTTAGTAACTTGGAAAATTGCACCATGCAATTTCCTCTCTTTTTAAAACATCTTGCAAGTTGAGCTACAAAAGTCCCAAGAAAATACAAAGAAAGCAGCAGTGGATGCTGATCTGCTATTTCTGGTCAATGATTCCAGTACACTGGACAAGATGATATTTTATGTCATATAAGATAACCATACAAATAAAAATTAATGATAGAGATCGACGACCTAAACGGAAGTCATTCTTTTTTAGTGACATTGGAAAATTAAATCCCATAAGAAATGATGTTTACACTTGAAAAATCATTATAATGTACCAACCACCATGTGCGTTCCTAGTATTTTCTTGATTGTTGCCTGGTGCCTCCACTCGAACTCCACCAACTAACTGGTCAAAGATATTTTTCCGAAGCTAAAAATTATATGATGCAATAGGTAATAGGTTGCAACTTGCAACATAATTATATGTACATCTCTATCTGATTATGAATTAATAAGCCTGGGGAGCTTAAGTGTTACAATCATAATCATCAGTTATAATCATAAATACTCATCTGATTCATCCACCATCCTCTGTTTTCCTAGAAATTTATGTGATAAACTAATCTGATAATACTTAGGAATAGGAGCTTGCTTTTTGGGAACTCATACTAGGATTACCTGCACTTTCCATCCTGGTAAAACTTAAGTACAGTTCCTTATGTTAGGTACATTAAGTTTTCTAATTGAATTCAAACACATGGTTACATTAACCAATGAAACACAAATAATGTTATCTTTTTCAAGAATATTTAAATTCAATATATTTGAATTCAACTAAGACCCTAATGTACTTGACCTAAGGAACTGTACCTAATTTTTACCCAAATCTATTATAAGTATTATTAAGTAAAGGGATTTAGCTTGCTCGACGGTCAAAATCTTTTCATTACAATCTCTCTAGGGTGTTGTCCTATTTTCTAATTGATGCTTTCAATCTTATTTGAAAAGTTTCCTGCTATATATATTCAAGACTCAACTCATATCATTTTAATAGGCTAACAATTTTTAATAATATTATTTTTGCTCTGTAATTGAGGAAAATAAAAGGAGTAGATGATACTTCTTATGATTATTCTCTAATTTTCCCACAATGAGTACTCTAACTCTTAAGATAGAGTTTAGGTAACTGTAAAACCAACATCCAACTCTCTCTTTAATAATGTGGGACAAACAAAACCTACAATGGACCATTTAAAGAGTTGTCTTCTTTATTTTGTTAAAATAATTAAGGAAAATGAGAGTAATAGAAAGACCTTATAGGTGTAAATCCTAAGACCCAATGTGATAAATTCGACATCTCAATTCATTAGAACTTGACGTTTCAACATTGTGATAAATTTGGTGAAGCTGAATTTACGGTTTAAATTGTTTAATAGGCTAGCCTATTGCGGGTATTTTATTTAATTTTTATTGTAATTAATTTTTATGTTAATTAAACTCATCTCTGATGTTTCTTTATTAATTATCAATGCTCTCAATCCTTAGAATTCTGAAAGAGCAGGATTGTACTGTTGGCAATTTGTATCCAAAGAAAGGGACTTTTGCTTTTAGACTATGATTAGGAATGTTAGTTTCTCTTAATATTTGATTTTATCGTGTCGGTTGAATTGGGATCCCTTAACTTTTTGAATTTATTCTTTTGTTACCTTTAGTTCCTCTTAACTCTGCTTTTTCTAGTTTTGGTTGATTTTGGTTTTCTCGAATAGTAGCTTTGGTTGTTATGCTTCTTCATCCTAGTAATAAACAATATCAAATATTGAAAATAAGGCTTTCAACGAACTTATATAGTATAAGTATTTCTTGTCAAAAGTCTTATAACTCAATAGTATAGTCTCATCTTCTTTATTAAGAAAATCATGATTTGAATCCCCCTACCACGGAACTATTGAATTATAAAAAAGTAAAAGAAAAATTGTTTTATTGATCACATATTGACCGCTATCTAATATCTATACATATTTAATCCAAGCATCAAAACCACATGCCATCAAAGTTTCCCACATAAGAGATGTTTCCCACATAAGAGATTCTAAAACAATAATAATATGATTTTTATGAGTGATTATTCAGTAGTTTAGGATTACAAATAAATGTGTAGTCCTCTTCTCACATGAATAGTGGGTTCCACCACATAAATGTGGGTTCCACTAATTAAATTTATGGTAGGACCCACTATTCATATGAGAAGGAACTACGTATTTATTTGTAGTCTTGGACTTCCCATTTATAGTATGTTTGCTTTTCTTGGACTCCCACGTTATGTAATAGGGCCCCTCACGTTTTGAGTAAATGGGCCCGTGCAAATTGTTTTGTTGGTTGGCTAGCTTCTAGCTTTTGTTTTGTTTTCCCGTTCGTTTAGCTCCATTTAATACAAGTTCATTCCTTCTTACAAAAATAATAATAATAATAATAATAATAATAATAATAACAATAATAATACTAATAATATTAAGGAGGGCAATTGCATTTTTCTCTTTTAACTATTAGATCTATCTCAATTCTTCCATTTATCTATAAAATCGAGCAATATCCCCCTTTATGTATTGAAAATATGAAAATAGCGACACACAGTCTAATTTTATGTTAAATTTAAGTAAAATTAACGAAATGTTTTCATGTATTTTGTCAATTTCAAGTCATTATACTCAAAATTTATCATTACATATTAATACATAATAAAAAGAATCATTATTTTTGTTTGTATTTAACAGAAAATTAGACAATGGATGTTATTTGCATATTTTCAATACATAAGGAAGTGACATTGTTCGGTTTTACAGATAAACTGGGGAATTGAGATGAACCAATAGTTAGGAGGAGGAGGCGGGGGGAGTGCAATTTTCCCTAATAAAAATAACAAAAATATCTACTAAACCACAATGTATTTCGATAAACAATATTGTGATCAAACTATGTGAAAACAACTTAATGCCTTTTCTAATGCACAAAAAATGATTTCCTATATCTGGCATATATAACGCCCCCCTCAAAACCAGTGGGATCCACCAGTATGTGCGACCCACTTGTTGTGAGGGGGGCGTTATATATGTTAGATATAGGAGATATCGGCTCCTAATGCATGCCATGCCATAAATTAATAATCCACATAGGGGAGAGAGAAGTGAAATTATAGTAAATAACTATCTGAATATGTATATGGATTAGTTTAGCTATATATATATTATATGGATTAGGAGGAGATCCTATCATGATCATGTTGAGCCTTTAAACCTTATTAGTCAATAATAAATTAATAATAGAACTATCTTAAGAGTAAAATTTTACCATTTTTAAATGGTAGAGATTTAGTTAAACTCAACTTCATCTTTAATTTGTTGGTATGTGTCACCTGCTCCTAATCACGAAGCGGTATCTTTTATATGGGACATATATATTATGGTCTCAATGTGTAGGAGAAATTATTATGTACACCCGGATATATGTTTTATATTCTACATGGTCATTAAAATGAATAAAAAATGTGAAACTATATCCTAACACTTGGATTCCTGGTCTGGAAAAAATAATTTTCAAACACCTCTATATGAATACTTGAGTAAATTAGCCGAATTAGGGAGGCTATTTTATCTTGGTTGGCACTTTGCAGGCCATTAATAAAGCATATATATATCTAAATACTTGACTTTTTTAAGTAAAAAAAAGTGTTACGTTAGCATGCCAATATTCTAACACTTAGACTTTAATATATATATATATATATTTGAATAGAGTAACTTAGCGAATTTAGGCCTATGGAGTATGGAGGCTGTTTTATCTAGGTTGGCAGGTGAATAAGAAAGCACATATATATCTTAACACTTAGACTTTTTTAAATTAAAAAAAAAATAGTTACGATCAACTAGTCCGTTTTGAATGTGCTTCCTAATACTCCAATGGTCACTAGTTCGAGTTTCCTTAGGACCACCTACCCAAGGCAAAACCTTACGCCACAATTGGTTAGTAGGGTGTTACGTGTCCCCCCTGGGATTAGTCGATGTGCGCATATTTATGGAACGTTAGCCTAGACACCCAAAATTATCATAAAAAATGAAATTAAAAATCATATTTATCCTAACCCTTAGACTTTTATTTTTTTATTTTTTTATTTTTCTTATAATCACATTAGCAGGCCAATATCCTAACACTTTTTTTTAATGAAATGATAGCAAGAGAATCTGCATGTACAAGTAAAGTAATGCAAAACATGGTGATCTTCCAATTACGCCTGCAGAGAAGACGAAGAAAAAGTCTTTGTAGCTAAGACTTGTGCAATCTTATTACAAATATTTTGATTAAAAGAAAATCTCAAAACATGAAAAAAAAATAATAATAATAATAAAAAAATCCAACAACATATGTCATCAACAAGAACACCAATAGGAGCTAGACAAGGAGACCCCTGGTGCACTAGGCTCAAAAGTTCCTGGCATCCCATCTTTAATATCCAAACACTTGGACTTTTATTTTTAATCTTTATTTGAATACTTGAGTAAGATAATTTCCAATAAGCTTTTTACCCCATCTCTTCTCCACATGTAGAGAGTCAAAGCAAATTTTGTTACTCTAGTAGCTTCTCTTCAGGCTCTCTATATATTTTAAATTCTACAATAGCTCTCTAGTATTGGAGAGATCTAGAGAGTTACTGTACCTCTCTACCAAGGTTGTTAAAATTGGGATCCTACACAGGATCGCTGGAGGGACTTCGTGGATCGGATCGTGGATCGTAAGATCTTACTTATTTGTCAGAAAAAGTGTAAAAACACATTAATAATGGCTTTGTATGTTAAATGTTCATTAGAATTATGATATTATCCATAAAAAAAGAAAGAGTTTTGCTTCAAGATAATGTAATTCGTACCATACATAACGTTAATACATCGCTATTTGCTACATCTATATTGACAAAAGATATATGCTTAATTCTTAACACAATTTATCCAAAAAGTTAATAAGTAATTACTAATTAGTTAGCAATTAAGTACAAAATAAGTGAAATAGTGAATAATTACATTAAGTAGCAACAATACATAAGTCATAGCTAAACATTCAATCATCTATTCTAAGATTCCTATCATCATAATCATCATAATCTGAATCTAAAGAATCCATTTCATCATCATTGTCTTGGCCAGCATCAATATCCATAGGTAAATCATCAAAATCCCTATATCTCTCAAATCCAGGCGGTGGACCGTTGTCATCATCAGATTCATCACTAACTTGATGAACTACCACATCTTTTCCTTTTTCAGTAGTTCTAATGCCCTCATCATCACCTAACTGGCAGTAACACAGTGTGTAGGTTTAGGGATTTTGGTATTTAGATTTTGGGAGCTGAGTATTGTGTGGGGTGTGGTTGGATTTTAATTGAGAATAAAAAGGGATTTTTTTTTGTCATTTCATAAGTTTTTTTGGCTAAAAAACTGGTTTTAATCATTTGGACTTTTTTTATCTATTAGGCCCGTGTACTTCTCATCAACCCATAATTTAAATTGGCCCAAATAACATGTATAGTGGGATCGGAGTAGGATCGTAGGATCGTAAGATCCTACTGATCCTACCGATCCTACTGCCGATCCTATTGGGGTGTGCGATCCTATACCGATCCAGCTATTTTTCGAAATGTGGGACGATCCTACGATCCGGATCCCGATTTTAACAACCATGCTCTCTACCCAAATTTAAAAATGATTTCATTTCCTCTCTCCACAACAAAAGAATATAGAAATGATAAAGAATGAATAAAAAATATAATATTTAAATGGGATAGAAGAATAAAGTAAGTATATTTAAATAAAGTAGAAAAGAATAAAGAGTCTGTTGGAGAATGTATTTGAAAAAGTAAGTAGAAAAGATTTTTTTCTCTACACATGTGAGTGAAAGAGTAAGAGAAGCTGGAGTTGCTATAATGGAAGTTAGGCCTAGTGAGGCTATTTTATCTTGGCATACCAATAAGAAAGCATATATATATATATATATATATATATATATATATATATATATATTATATATTATTATTTTTTTTTTCTCTAAAAGAAAGCATATGTAAAAGTGGCAACATAAATGTGTTGAATATCACCATTTTGATTTCTATTTAACTCATTAATGATGTGGCAACATAAAAGTTCAAATGGTATTAATGAATTTTTCCCTAAAATGTCTACATTAATGTTTCATATATTTGTTGTTGATTTTGTAGAGAAAAAAAAAATGATAATTCTGATAAACTTCATATACATTTTGTCTATCACAATTTTGTACAAAGGGCATCATTCCAAAAAACACTGCCTGTCAAGATCAGGAATGACAAGTAATTAATTGAATTTCACTTATAACTAATCTAATAGAACATTTAATCTCGCATTTATATTTTGTTCACTACGTAAAATCATTGTTACGATTGTTGTCAAAAACGGCAAGAAAAGGTGTCAATTTCAGTCAGAAACTCAACTCAAATTTTGGGTGCATAAATTATTAGTCGGAAGTTGAAAGTTGAAGTGGAAACACATCGAATCAATTGTGTATGTTGGGTCACTAGCATGCACTGTCATGGACCCCGTCGTCTATTCTAAGGTCAAAAGTGGTGGGCTCAGGGCTGCCTGCCCTTTCCTACAAGACAATTGAATAGGTATCTTGGTGAATCATCACCGCACGCAAATACATATATACTTGATATTTAATAGGGTCATTGTCTAATCCATAACAGATTAAAATATTTTCAATAGGGGAATCTCATGATTCATGTCTATTTTGTACATAAGTGGAAGAGACAGCAGACCATATATATAGTTTTGATTTAATGCAAAGTTGCTAAACAGGCGTGGCCGTGTGGATAAGGTTTTTTTTTAAAAAAAAAAAAAAAAAAAAAAATCTAAAACAGATTAATCTAAATTTATGAGGATTGTGGATTCCATCATTTTCATACAAATTAGAGTATGACTTTCTGTCTTAAATTAAAATAAATAATAAATTAAATTAGATGTTTTATTTCACTAGTTTTTTCTATAAATAAGTGGTTGAATTTTGGAGGGAAAAATAGGGTTGAATTTTGTTTAGGGTTGTTATAAAAACTAAAAAGCAAAAGCCAGCAGAATTAATGCTACAACACTTACTCAACCCCACCAACCTCTGTGTTTCAATTAATTTCCGACCCAAAAAACATCCAATTCTTGGATTTAACTAGTCCGGAATTGAGTCTTCCTTTCATATAGTGTAAACATGATTCCCTTTTTCTCGACCTACTCACTTAATTCTTGCATTATCTCACTCAATAAGGTGAATGATACTTCTTATTCGTTTATCTACAATCTCTTTCTGTTTGTCATCATCAATTCCTTTAATGATATGAACCGGGGTCCAAAAACGCACCAACCAAAGCTTTGACGTGTGGCAAAACACCACAAAAAGAAAAACACCACACGAAGAGCTGCAACCTTTTGCCTCGGTAGATGGTGTAGGCGAAACATTAAGGTAGCGTTAAACAAAAAAGAGGTTAATGTATTTGTCCCATATGACAAAAGGCAAATTAAATTAAATGAGAGAATTTCTAGAAAATATAAAACGTAATTATATCTGAATTTGTTTAGAAAATACCATACTCGTAATTTAATTAGAGTTTGTTTAAATTGGATTCCTTTTATTCTAATAAAACACTGGGTTCTAATTGGTTTTAACTAATATGCAATAAAGTTAAATTAAAAAAAAAAAAAAAATGAAAAACTAACTCAGAGAATTTTTTGAAAATATGCAAATAATTAAGACAAAGTTTGTTTAGAAAAGACCATAGCCACTCATTCATTGAGTTCTAATTGTTTTAAATAATATTCAATTAAAAAAATAAAAAATATATCAATGAATAAGTTTAAGCCTTTCATTTAAGACAATGAGAATGAGTTCTAATTGGTTTTAATTCTGAGACCAATCAGCATTGAAGTCCATACTGCACCCTGCAGCCTTAATAGAAGTTTGGTACTTGAAATGAGCCCATACTGTCAGGCCCCTTTTAAGAGACATTCCTCTTCCTCGTGGGAAAGGTATGGTTACATTTAGCTTTACCCATATGGCCATATTCGAAGGAATCCACACCAACCTATAGTGGCCAAAAAGGAAGGTACCAAAAATGACCAGGGCCCTCCTTGGATTTTTGAAAAACAATATTAATAGATAATATTTGATTGTTTTGTTTCAAAAAATTCAAATTTGGCCCCTCCCAAAATTGAAAATTGACCTCAAAACCCAAAAATTAAAGTGGCGACTTAGTCCATATGTGTGACGAGTGGCCCCATTTCAAAACAAAAACAAAAGTAAGTCCTTTATTAAAAAAAAAAAAAAAAAAAAAAAAAAACTTATGCATTATAACCATGTGTCTGGTATGACATTTTAATTGTTTACTTATTTGAGATCCAAAATTAAAAGTTTGGGATTTTAATATTTGGGTCTTACTGTGCTGTCTAACAATACCCGAGAAATGCTTTGATGCTTTTTCATCATTAACAAGATGACTTTACCATCGAGCATCATTATCTATAGTAAAATCTTAACTAAAAGAATTAAATTATTTAGAGTATATAGTGAAGTTAGCTATTTTAGCTTAGCTTCGGTGTATATATATATATTAAATTGATAATATTTGTTTGTTAATAAATTTTTATCCACAAGAATTCACAAATTATGAAAAACTAATGTTGTTATGAACATGCAATTCAATATCTGGAGTTTAAAAGAATTGTCAAATATTTTTTATTTGTCCCAATGGCTAGCATGAACTAGAAAATCAATATTTTCCCTACCAATTTATTTTATGGAGTGGTTGTACTTATACTTACTTTCTAGTTTCTATTGCAACTATGGAACGAGCTTTTTCAACCATAAATATTATCCAAACTAGGTTCCACAACAAAATATAAAATGATTTTTTAACCGGTTTTTTGGGTTACCTATAAAATTTTGGTTATGTCCTTGTTCATTTTTTTCTTCAACATATATAACACTTGTAGATTTGGATCCAAAAGGTAGATATAATCTGCGAGATTTGTGAGGTGGCCGTTTAATCCTAACTAAGCTAAAAAAAATAAAACTTTAGAAGAAAAAATCAAAATTAATCCAAACTTTAATGGTGAAAAATTGCAATTTAGTCTTTTATTTTTATTAACATGGCAAAACTATTTTGGATCGTTTTGAAATAATTAAGGCGACACTTAACGGCCACCTCATAATAGATATGGACGGAATGAGTAATCAAGAAAAATAATATTCACCCTTGTTGAAAAAAATATGTAAGGCTAAAAAACGTTCTACAGTCTATTCTTTGGTTGAGATCGCAAAAATGAGTTCTAGCATAGATGGGGAGGAAAGGAGGGAGAATGAACGTCGAGATTATGTGGTTTGGCCATAATGCCTACGTTCACAAAGGAAAATCCTGAGGGATGGATTTCTTAGGGTTTTTCCATATCATTTTTCCCCCCTTTACATGAGAGAATGAAAATTTTTATATAGGCTACATAGAAATGAGGGAGAGAAATGGGAAACAAGGGTAATTGGGCCTAGCTAACTTATAAGAGCTACTCAAATGTGTGTTGAGTTGGGTTTTTGGGATCACCTAAAATCTAACCTCCCACAGAAAATTTATAATTCAATAATTTAAGAAATAATAACATATAACGTAATACATTCTCAATCTCTCAGCTTTTTATTCATGGATGTAACTAAATAGAACACAAATTAAAATCTTGACACATAATAATAGTTAGGCAAGTAAAACATATATGCATGTTATCGCCTTGTACGTTCACTGATGCATTGATAATTTGGTTTAATTGCACTACATGGAAGATTTAATAGGAGATGACGATGGACCTCCAATTGCATGGCCCTTCAACATGCCGTCAAGCTCCTTCATGAATATTTCACGGGCCTCGTTTGGCAGGAGAATTGACACAATCACATTCTTTCCACTACCATTGCCAAAAGATGTGTTGTGGCCTGTTAGCTTAGAATTAGGCTCATTCCAAAGCTTCGCTGGCCCACCATAGACAGCCTTACCCCACCCAAAGTCCACCTCTTCAAATCCCACACATGTCACGTCTGTAGGAAAGTAGCACCGGACCCTATTGAAATCACGTTTGTCTTTAATCACAGCCAAATCGGTATACGACCACACATATTCCACGGTGACATTATTTTTTGCCGTTTTAACTAATTCTAATGCGTATCCAAAAGGGTTCTGACAAAGCTTCCCAGCCGTTGTAATAGCCACAACAAATACAATAGCATTTCCATAATACCCTGTTGGTAATGGGGGGCTAAGTTTGGCACGCACATTAACTGGAAATATTACACGCACTTGGCTCTCGATGTCAGGATTAAGTGCTGTTGTACTGCATCGCCAGATACACGCAGTTATTATTTCGAATGTGGAACATTGGCGCAAGTGACTAGGGACATGTTTACGAATTGCATTTACTTGGGTTGAGCCGAAGAAGAAAGAGCAGGGGACCATGTTGTGGAGAGGGTAGTCATTGGTATCAGGTACTTCATCGAATAGGTAGTGTGTGCATGTCACCCTTGGTGGGTTCCTTGCATTGAGAAGCTCCCTATGCCAAACAGGAGGGATGGAAGGGGCACATTTACCTTGAGCCATTTCACCCACGGCACCCATGAATTGGGCTATGCCAATAGCATCGCTCATGGTGTGGTTCAGACGTAGGGCAAAGATAAAACCTCCGCACCTCAATCGCGTCACCTATTAATCATCATAAGTACCCAACTTAAGCATATTGGAATAATGATCGTCTAACAATTTTTTTCACACATTAAAAAATTGTGTAGGAATCCATAATTTATGGACTTAATATTTACAATTTGTGGACATATGTCCATACCGGGGTGGTGTATGATGTGAATAGTGTGAGATTATAGTATCATTTGAATTAGTTTTATATTTTTAGAGTAATAAATTATACAAATTTGTTCTTTTGAGTTAATAAAATTTTATTACAAAACATTAATTTAGTACTATGTTTTTTGCACCCATTTGAAATTATGGTATTTGCATAAGTGAATTGTGATTTTGGGGTTTTGATGGTTATGTCTATTTCCAATTCATACAACAATAAAATGAAGACGTTTATCTTGAAATTATAGTATCAATCAATCCACTATAGTAAAATAGGGAAATACAAATACAATGAAGATAGTACAAAATTACTTCACAATTCACCGCCAATAACATGAATTTGACAAAATCTCATTACTTTGATGTAGTTGAACCTAAGGTGGAACACCAAAATAGATTGTAGTTCTTTATGACCATAGCACTAACATTTCAAGAAATAATTCCATATTTTCTACTCATTGAGCAATTCAATAGCCCCACTCACTCACTTTCTCACCACACTTGGAATGAGACACACTTTGTTTTTCCTTTAATACTAATAGCATCCATATATATTATATATATATATATATATATATATATATATATATATATATATATATATATATATATAGGTGAGGGAGGAAGCACATATAACTTAACTATGGAAATTCCCAAACAAAAGGTTCATTGGGAATTAATGAAATTCCCATACACTGCCATTACACCAATTTGCAATTCCAATCTATATTACATTTCTCAAAGGGTCTAAATCCATTGAAAATCTCAATCAAACAATTTATTAACTTGAAAAGGTTATATTAATTCCAAGAACCATGAACTATGTATCGTACTTGGTTAACACTTGCATTAAATGAAAACGAATGTATTTACTTTAATTATTTATGAAGTCATCAAAATTCAAAATGAATATTTTTAATTAATTGAATGGTATTAAAACATGTGAGACACAATGTATACTTAGCACAACATATATATAGTAATTAAGAGATGATTAGAAACTAAGAGATGAGGTGAAGTGGAAACTTGTGACAAGCTCAAGTATGCTACTTGGCAGGCCCTCAAGCTTTCAAAATTTGAGTTATCTGCTTTATATATAAAAAATTGTGTTTTCTAAAGACTACGTCTTCAAATAGTTGACCCAAACAATACATGCTATATTTTATATAAATATGTTCAAGTTACACCTAATATTTCTCTTTATTGATTTTACACTTTTTAAAAAAATAATTAGAATTAAAAATCTTACCATTGAATTATGTGTTCTATTTATTCTCAATCAGATGTTATTACTTTTCGATCTAAAAACTATTTTTTATTTAGAATTTTAAAATACATAAAACTTTAAAGGATTAAATACATTATTAGTCCTTAATATTTGAAATGCGTGCAATTGATTTAGAATATTTCAAAATTAAGCATTGTTGGTCCTTCCGAGAATAGATCGATAAAAATTTGTGATCTCTAGTTATCTTTGATATTTTGTAAGTATGAAGGGTATTATAAGGAAAAATATATAATAAAAATACTTATTTAATTCAAATTTGTAAGTGTGTAATATTAACAAAAATTATACTAAATGTAACTTCAACCCTAGCCTAGAAACACACATCAAATAATTCTCGTTTTAAAGAGAATAGGAATATTGAACATCGTAGGAGACAGCATCTGTATTGATCAATCTATAAATGGCCCATTTCATCCTAAATGATAGGCCTATGGTAAATACAAAGTTATGTGAAACTAATGCAGTACTTCTTGCTTAATGTATTATCTACTATTTATTACTTAGAATAAAACCTCTATAGTCTAGGGGTTTTAGACTTTTGTGGTTAAATTTAAATCATTTATAGATGCCCATGCATGTTCGTGAAAATGCATAACGGGGTTCCATTTGTGATTTATTTTTGCATACCACTGAGTCTACTATATAATTGTGAGAACTCCTTGATAAAAAGATGTGAAATGAAAATTTGAAAGAGAGAGAGAAATCGATGAGTACCTGAATGAGCAACAATGGGCAGTTAAGTATCTCTCCAGAGCCTGGTACATCATAGAGGAGTTTGTCCACACAAGGGAATGGAGGATGAAGTGCATCACCGAACTGCTCAAGTGCAACATCGGCATCAGCCTCAATGAACATGACACCCTCAGCAGTACATTCTAATATAAGCTTTCGGCCAGGCCCTTCCCTAAGCCTACCGGCAAATGGGTAGTAAAACACAAGTGCTTGTGCTAGTGCCTCTCTGATGACTTTCACTGGATCTTTCCTATGCATAGATGGATCACACCTATACAGTTGTATTACCCGAATTTGAAATCGAAGAAATTCTTGGTCATCCAAATCAGAAAGTAGTTTAAACTCATGGGGAGTGGGCTTGGTAGGAACCACTAATTCTAGTTCACATCTTCGCACTGTGAAGTCCAGTAAAGCAGGTGATGGCACCATTATTGCCATTGCCACATAAAACGGGTGTGATCAAATGGGATAGATCATAGATGACACTACAAGTAGTGCAATGCACAAGTTTCAATCTTCTTGTAGTTTGATCCCTGATCCACATAATAGGGATTACAACCCATATGGCATATGAAACCATATCACATGCAATCCCTAAAATTTGACTTAACTAGCCCAATTAAAGTTTAATTACTAGGTCAATTAAAAATTTACAATACACATTTTCTCTCTTTCTTTTCAATGTAACCCGCCTAATGCAGTGCAATCCCTACTATATGACTTAATATCTAAGAAGTATGGGTATGTTTTCAGATATGGGTACCGGTACGGTACGACAGTATGACAATTCCTTAAAAATTAGAATACAGGTACGACGGTATATTTATTATTATTATTATTTTATACTTAATTTTTTCATGTCTTTTTAAACATATGTGAATTTAAAAGCAATCGTGGATAAAAAAATACATACATTACCATTAAATGGTGGTTAGAGTACAAACCAAGATCCAAAAAATTAAATAAAAGAAGTGTTCAACATTGAAACCAAAATAAAATAAAAGATAAGTGTTCAAGAGGCTTGATTGAAGGTAAGACTAACAAAAAAATATTAGCTATTTCATGCTTATTTGATGAAGTGTTCATCTTTTTCTTTTTTTTTGGGTACTTAAGGTACTCATGCAGAAGTATCCAAGGGGTACCAATACCCGATAAATGCCAGATACGGGTACAACACCATTTTAAGAGTATCCGTGCTTCATAGCTTAATATTGACCCAATTAAAGTATATAACGTCAATAAAAAATTCAACTCTGCCTCACCTCATGAAGACATAGTTTGGAGAATACAAGTGAGGTTAGTCCTATATTTACCCGTAACCCCCGATCCTTGAAGAATTCAAAGTCAAATAATGACCTTGGATTGATCAGTTTTAAGGATCACCATAATTTTTTAGTCCACAGTATCGTGCTCTCGTTAGAGTTCTGTTTAAACATCTCCCAAGTTGCCAAGCAATAACCAGTTCCAAGACAAAAAGATACATCATTCGAAGCAGTGAAGTTGACATTCTCTATATCTTAGGCCAACCTCCACTGGCACTGTAGTCCAATGTTTAAATTTATAATGTAAGTGTTCCAAAAACATGAGATGTTATTTTGTGTTAGTGATGTCTCAATAGAGTTAATGGGTGGTCTTGTGTCCATTTAGAGCGTAAGTTGCAACAAAATTAAAAACGTTGGATGGTGATCACAAAATTAAATTATCAGTTTAGTGAACATAAAGTAGTTGCTTATTCTTACCTTAGCCGACAGTTATATATATTTTTTAAATTGATAATATTTGTTTGTTAATAAATTTTTATCCACAAGAATTTACAAATCATGAAAATCTACTGTTGATCGAACATGCAATTCAATATCTGGATTTCAAAAAAAAAAATTGTTAAATATATTTTATTTGTCTCAATGGACTAAAAAATCAATGCCCTATTTTAGGAGACAAAATCAAAATTATCGAAAACTTTAAGGGTGAAAATTTACAATTTAGTCTTTTTTTTTAATTATTAATTAACTTGAACAAAACAATGTAGTTTTGAATAGTTCAAAACTATATCGTCTTGAAATGAGGTGACGCTTAACGGCCACTTCATTAACAGATATGGATGGAATGACTTTTTTCCAAACTTTACCTAATATTAGGGGTATGGATCCAAATTTTGAAATTTAATTGACAAAATCAAAATTACCCCAAACTTAAGGGTGAAAATTGCAATCTAGTAAAAATAAAACGAGGTTGTTGCCCACTTCCTTGATCTGTCGCCATCCAATGGGTTCCTAGATTGATTTCATCACCGCAAAAAGGGCTTCCTTGTTGTAGTTCAGTAGTTCCTGTGGGTGTGAACACTCCCCAAGAGACTTCTAAGTTCTATCCACCATGCCAGCCAAGACTCTGGCAGACTACTTACACGCTATTAAGTCCTGCTAAGAATTGACCATTTTCATTGCGGAACACAAAGCCTACCCCCACCAAGTTTGTTGTTCTCATTGTTCCATGCACAGTCAAATGGAAATAGTTTACCTCCAACCCACTACGTGGCAAGTAAATAGGCCGTCCATGTGTATTTTTAGTCACATGACATTTTTAATGAGTCATGTGACTTTTTAAAATACAGATGTGGATGGTCTATTTGCTTGTCATGTAGTAGGTTGAAAAAGGATTCCTCCAAACCGGATTGGCGGTAAACTTTGTCCCAGTCAAATTTAGCCTTGATATCCTTGGTTCGTGGTTTTTATTTATTTATTTTAATCAATTGATATTTATCAAACTTGCCTCACCCATTTGGCCATTTCATTTTCCATTTGCAGCCTTGTAAAACTAGAATAAAAATAGGCTTTTCTTGCTACTTTCGTTATAGTTGTTCAAAGATAAGTTAATCACAATTCTAAAATTAATAGGCTGCACTTCTATAATTATATTACATTACTTTAGTATAGAAAAATGTTATAGATGTAATCAAGAAAAATAATTTCACCCTTGATGCAAAGAAAATATATAATTTCATTTAAGAAATAATAACATATAACGTAATACATTATCAATCACTCAACTATTTATTCATGGATGTAACTAAACAGAACACAAATAAAAAAATACACATGACAGTTGGGCCTAGGAAAACATATGCATCTTATTGTCTTCTACATGGAACGTGATCTTTTTGATTTCTAGTCATTTCCATTTTGTTCATTTCACATTTGAGATTTTATTTCATAGATTTAACCAATCTAAACCATAAAATGGATACTGATGCATATTATGCATTGATCATTTGGTTTAATTACCCTACATGGAAGATTTAATAGGAGTTGATGATGGACCTCCAATTGCATGGCCCATCAACATGCCCTCAAGCTCCTTCAAGAATATTTCATGGGCCACGTTTGGCAGGAGGATTGACACAATCTCATTCTTTCCACTACCATTGCCACACAATGTGTATTGCCCTGTTAGCTTAGGATTAGGCCCATTCCAGAGCTTTGCTGGCCCACCATAGACAGCCTTACCCCACCCAAAGTCCACCTCTTCAAATCCCACATGTGTCACATCTGTAGGAAAGTAGCACCGGACCCTATTGAGATCGCGCTGGCCTTTAATCACAGCCAAATCAGTAGACGATCGCACATACTCCACGGTGACATTATCTTTTGCCGTTTTTACCAATTGTAATGCATATCCAACAGGATTTTGACAAAGCTTCCCAGCCGTTGTAATAGCCACAACAAATACAATAGCATTGCCGTAATACCCTGTTGGTAATGGGGGGCTAAGTTTGGCACGCACATTAACTGGAAATATTACACGCACTTGGCTTTCGATGTCAGGTTTAAGTGTTATTGTAATGCATCGCCAAACGCACGCAGTTATTATTTCAAATGTGGAACATTGGCTCAAGTGACTAGGGACATGTTTACGAATTGCATTTACTTGGGTTGAGCCAAAGAAGAAAGAACAAGGGACCATGTTGTGGAGAGGGTAGTCATTAGTATCAGGTACTTCATCTAATAGGTGGTGTGTGCATGTCACCCTTGGTGGGTTCCTTGCATTGAGAAGCTCCCTTTGCCAAACATGGGGGATGGAAGGGGCACATTTACCTCGTGCCATTTCACCCACGGCACCCATGAATTGGGCTATGCCAATAGCATCACTCATGGTGTGGTTTAGGCGTAGGGCAAAGATAAAACCCCCGCATCTCAGTCTCGTCACCTGTTAATTAACAAAAATACCCATTAATTAACTTTAACATATTGGTAATTCCCTTGTCTTTATGATGGGTAGTTATTTACTTCAATCATTTTGACATTCTTTCCATATGTTGGCATTGGTCCATATGGTTGGAGCCAATAGGCAGACAACCAAAGACGGAACCATAAAAAATTTCAACTGAGGCAAAGATAAATATAGCAAAAAAAAAGTACATCTAAACAATAACCTATCTAACACACACATGGTATAAGAGTAATAAAAAAAAAAAATAAGCACAACATATATAGTATAAGAGTAATAAAAAAAAAAAATTGATATACTAATCGTTATTTACAATTTTACATAAATTTAATACAAATTTTTTTTTAAAAATATCTAAGTGGGACAATTGCTCAAATTTTATAATAAATAGATGTTTTTTTTCTATAAAAAAAAATATAGAAGGGAGGGGAAAACTTTAAAAACCAGTAGGTGCCATGGCCCCCACAAGCCCCCTCCCCCGTCCCCGCGAACAACCAATGAAGAAAGCCTAACTCCAAGGTTTCCATCGAACATAACTTAGGGATTTGGTCTGTAAAATGAGGTATATAGACACTCGTATATATTATGGTACCTACACACTGACAAGCAAAAGGAGCGTGTGAAATTCGTTGATAAGGCTCGGAACATGTGGAAAGGAAGCAGTCATGGACTCATGGTTCAACATTTTTCCACTACACACAAGTGGGTCTAATGTTTTGTAAAATTCTATAGATAAGTGTTCAAATCTCATAGATGTGATCATAGACGTGGTCTTCCTTGTACTCCTTCACTCTATATTTTGTATATCGATCCCTTGGTCCAACAATTTTGTGGAGAAATAAATAATTTAAATTAATTGGAGCTTGTTTGGTAGACAGTTTTGTAAAACTATTTCTTTGTTTCTAAACCAAAATGTTAACATATGTATATAGGGTTTACTAGGGTTTACTAGGGTTTTCTATGTATTTACTATACTGTCCCTAGTTTAGGACTATATATATTCTCTTAGCTGTACATGTTTAATCAGAATACTGAATACACAGTTTATTCTCTCTGTCTCTCTGTGTTTCCCTCTCTAAACCTAACATGGTATCAGAGCCAAATTAATTTTTTGGCATTGTAATTCTTAGAAGCACCCGTAGAACTATTTGAAAACAGTCTTTCTCTCCAGAAACAGCCGTACCTCTCCTCTCCTGCCATTGCTTCCAGAGACCTCCGTTCATCCTGTGCTACCTACTGCCCTGATCGTCCGAACTCGATCGACAAAACCTGAGAAATTTCATCGCCAGAAAATTCCCCACGCGCCTCCACGCGCCAGATCTGTCTCCGGCAAACCCGCCGGTTCCTCTCTCCGCCGCCGCCGTTAGGCTGCTCCGTCTGTCTTGTGCAAGGCATCAATTGCTTCGTCTCTTCAAGACGAATCTCCACCTGAAGTTTCGCAGCCAGACGACGTCCCACGCGCCCTCACGCGCCGGTGAGGCTTCCGGCGTCTTTTTGGTTCCCAGCTCCACGCGCCCGTGACCCGCGACCCGCGAGTCGACCCGCCCCGCACCTGTACTCACAGCTGACGTCAGCCCTACCTATTGCTGACGTCAGCCCTAGCTGAAAAAAAAAAAAAAAAAAAAAAAAAAAAAAAAAAAAAAAAAAAAAAGGAAAAGCTTACCCAATTTTTTTGTTTTTCTCCTTTGTTCTTTTCAGGTATTTCCGATGGATAAAAATGAACTTCCCAAGACTGTTACCACCATTCTCAATGGGCATAATTATATTCTGTGGTCTCAAGACATGCGCAGCTTCCTCAAAGGCCATCGTTTATGGCGTTATGTCACCGGTGAAATCCAAGCTCCTGTTCGTTCTAAGGATGAAGAAGACACGAAATTTGCTGATCGTCTTGAAGATTGGGATTGCAAGAATCACCAAATCATCACCTGGTTTCGCCACTCTACTGTACCTTCCATTCATCAGCAATTTGGTCGCTATGAAAATGCTAAGGATGTTTGGGATCTTCTGAGTCGTCATTATACTACTGCTGGCCTTTCTCACGAGTATCAACTTTGGGGTCTTCTTGTCAATATGAAACAAACGCCTAGGCAACCGATCAATGAGTTCCTTTCTGGTATGCAGTCTATTTGGGATCAGATGGAACAGTCTACCCATATTGTCAAGGATCCTGCAGATGCAGCAATCTTAGCTACCAAACGAGATCAATTTCATCTTATCCAGTTCCTGATGGCCTTAACTTCTGAGTTTGAACCTGTTCGTGCTACTTTGCTTCAACAGGTCCCTCTCCCTACTCTGGAATTTGCTATGAGTCAGCTTCTCTCTCATGAGACCCGTCTTCGCACTCTTCAAACCCATCACCCTGATGCGGTCCTTGCTACTGCTGCACGTCCTTCAAGCTCTTCCTCATCTAGGAATGGTCCGAAATATTGCAAGAACTGTCATAAGCAGGGACATCTTTTGGCTGAATGCCCGACCATCCAATGTCGGTATTGTCACAAGATTGGGCACATTGTCTACAACTGTCCTACCAAGCCTCCCAAGCCAGGTCAGTCAGGCATTCTTCCAAGGCCTGTTAATCACTCTGTTGCTGCTGCTGCTGAAGACTCATCCTCTGATCCCTCTCTCTCATCTATCCCGGTTAGTGAGTTAGGACCAATGGTCTTTACCATGGTCAAACAATTTTTGTCCTCCTCTGATAAGGTTTCCTCTGCTGTCTCAGGTAATACTTGGTATTTTGATTCTGCCTGTTGTAATCATATGTCTCCTGATTCTCAGCTATTTTCTTCTATTATTCCTACTACTCATACTCCTCTTATTCAAACTGCTAATGGCTCGCACCTTGCTGCTAGTCATACTGGTTCTGTTTCCACCTCTACATTGTCTTTATCTGACACATATCTTATTCCCAACCTCACTCTTAATCTCATCTCTGTTGGTCAATTATGTGAACTTGGTTTTGACTTGTGGTTTGGTTCTTCTGGTTGTCGTGTGCAGGATCCTCGGACGAATCAGGTTCTTGGGACAGGCCGTAGAGTGGGACGGATGTTCGAGCTCACTTCACTTCACCTACCTACCACATCGACACCCACCTCCATCTCATGTTGCTCATACTGCTTCTGTTTTTCCTTTAAGTCTTTGGCATTTACGTTTAGGTCATGTGTCAAATCAAAAACTTCGCACTTTAATTTCTAGTGGTTTTTTGGGTCAAGTCAAACATGATTCCGTTGACTGTGTATCTTGTCAGTTGGCCAAACAACCAGCTTTATCTTTTAATAATAGTGACTCTTTTTCTCATGCCTCTTTTGACTTGATTCACTCTGATATTTGGGGACCTAGCCCCACTGCTACTGTAGGTGGATCTAAATACTTTGTCATATTTGTAGATGATTTCTCTCGCTATACATGGATCTACCTTATGCACAATCGCTCTGAATTAGCTCAAATCTATCGCACTTTTGCTCAAATGATTTCCACACAGTTTTCAAAAACCATTAAAATCTTCCGCACTGATAATGCCATGGAATATAGAGACTCTCAATTTCTTGATTTCATTCACACACAAGGCACTCTTATTCAGCGTTCTTGTGCAGGAACATCTCAGCAAAATGGTAGGGCTGAACGCAAACACCGCCACATACTTGATTCTGTTAGGGCTTTTCTCATTTCTGCTTCATGTCCTGAACGTTTTTGGGGGGAAGCCGCCCTCACTGCTGTCTACACCATCAACCGTCTTCCATCCTCAGCTCTCCAAAATGTGACTCCCTTTGAACGTCTCTATGGTACTCCAGCTTCCTATTCTTCTCTTCGCGTCTTTGGTTGTGCATGTTTTGTTTTACTTCAGTCGCATGAACATTCCAAATTAGAACCTCGATCTCGTCTATGTTGTTTTCTTGGGTATGGGATTGAACACAAAGGTTATCGTTGTTGGGACCCTATCTCTCAACGTCTTCGCATTTCTCGTCATGTTGTTTTCTGGGAACATACCATGTTTAATTCCCTGTCCAAGTTTACAACTTGTTCCACCCCTTCCTTTTTTACTAATCCATCACTACCTTTGTTTCCTATATCTCCTGCTGATTCTCCGACTTCTCCTCTAGCACCTCCACTAGCTGTGGATCCTGTCCTTGATCAGACTCCTGACCTCCCTCTTGCTGCTCCTCCTGCTGACTCTCCGGCTTTGCCCCAAGAACCTGCACCGCCTGTGGATCCTGTCACTGATCAGCCTCCTCTCCTCCCCCTTCGTCGTTCTGACCGGGTAAGAGCACCTCCTGCTCATTTGCGTGATTATTCTTGTTTTTCAGCTGTGCTTTCCCTTCATGAGCCTCACACCTATCGTGAGGCCTGTACTAACCCTCTTTGGCAGCAAGCAATGACAGAGGAACTTCAGGCTTTGGAGAAGACTCATACTTGGGACTTGGTTGATTTGCCTCATGGTAAATCTGCCATTGGCTGCAAATGGGTCTACAAGATCAAGACCAAATCTGATGGCTCTATTGAACGGTATAAGGCTCGTCTTGTTGCCAAGGGATATGCTCAGGAATATGGGATTGACTATGAGGAGACTTTTGCTCCTGTTGCTCGTATTACCTCTGTTCGTAGTCTTCTTGCTATTGCTGCAGTTCATCAGTGGCCTCTTTTTCAGATGGATGTTAAGAATGCCTTTTTAAATGGTGATCTCACTGAAGAAGTCTATATGCAGGCACCTCCAGGCTATTCAGACTGTCCTGACAAAGTTTGCCTCCTTCGTCGCGCTCTTTATGGTCTTAAGCAAGCTCCTCGAGCCTGGTTTGCCAAGTTTAGCAGTATTGTACATCAGTTTGGCTTCTCATCCAGTTCTCATGATACAGCATTGTTTATCCGCCGATCTGATAAGGGTATGATTCTTCTTCTACTATATGTTGATGACATGATCATTACTGGGGATGATCACTCTGGCATTTCTGATTTCAAGCTATTTCTCCACCAACAATTTGAGATGAAGGATCTTGGTCATCTGAGCTACTTCCTAGGCCTTGAGGTCTCTTCTGATTCCACTGGTTATTATCTCTCTCAGGCTAAGTATGCCTCTGACTTGTTATCTCGTGCTGGCCTGACTGACACTAAAGTTGTTTCTACACCCCTTGAGATGAATGCTCGCCTGACTCCCTTGGATGGCACACCTCTCAGTGATGCCACTCTCTATCGTCAGCTTGTTGGCAGCTTAGTTTATCTCACTGTAACCCGCCCTGATATTGCTCATGCTGTTCATTTGGTGAGTCAATTCTTATCTGCTCCCCATTCTACACACTATGCTGCAGTGCTTCACATTCTTCGCTATATCAAGGGTACTATGTTTCACGGACTTCACTTCTCTGCTCACTCCACCCTTGACCTCTGTGCTTATTCTGATGCTGATTGGGCCGGGGATCCTACTGACCGCCGCTCTACTACTGGATTTTGTTTCTTTTTGGGAGACTCTCTTATTTCTTGGCGCAGTAAGAAACAACATATTGTGTCTCGCTCTAGCACTGAGGCAGAGTACCGTGCTCTGGCTGATACTACTTCTGAACTTCTTGCTCTTCGTTGGCTGTTGGAAGATATGGGTCTTACGCATTCTTCCCCGACTATCATACATTGTGACAACCGTAGTGCTATTCAGATTGCGCATAATGATGTTTTCCATGAGCGCACCAAGCATATTGAGATTGATTGTCATCTTGTGCGTCATCATCTGTCTGCTGGCATCCTACGT
>OU015763.1:42501843-42571506 GCA_907173295.1 Fagus sylvatica | reverse complement strand
CCCTTCAAAACTTTGAAGGTTTCTTTCCCACCAATCAAGGCAAACTCAAAATGTGAATGCATTAGATGATGCGTACTAAACAAGCTACATGATTTAAATGGTATGATATTAGAGAAGATTCCTTAGGTTAAAAATAAATAAAATAAAGGTTATACGTGTGTGAGAGGTGCAATATGCACATGAAAATATGGAGCCATGAAAAGAAGACAGCAAATGACTGCACAACTTCTCAATGAAAACATCCCTTATGACTTATGAGAGGTTATACCTCACTAACTAGGAGAGTAAGCCTTTCACTGAACTATGAATGAGCCCAAATATATAAGCAGTAGAAGGAAAAAGAAAGTTCACAAGCAAATTCCACAATTTTTTTTTTTGCTAGGTAAATACTTACCCACCCAAGGGGATTCAAAACCCCACCCTCACCCAACACCCCATACTTATTGGGGATCGAGGGTGGAAGTGCCATTTTGCCCAAAGGCCATTGGCAAGCATATTCCACAATGATCACCAACCTAAACTCATTTGCTGCCTAGGAGATGGGCAGAAGTGTATATTTTCCCACCATATTCAGACACAGATATTTCTTGTACTAGCTCAAAGAAAAATGAAAGACAAAGCATCACTAAGTTACTTTGCAAAGCATGATTAAAGGAAATAATTATGCTTCACTACAGAAATAGATAAGTACAATAAAGAAAACAAATTTGTTCTAACTCTTTAGGGGGGATACTTCAATCAAAATATATATTGCTAAGGCATGGTCTTTCAAACTTGTCAGAGTAGAACTTAACATTTTGATTACCATGTTCAATAATTAATAAGCAATACATAGTCATTATCACTCTCTCAAGTGCATTGATGGACAATACAAAGAAAGTCAGAGAAATGCTGAGAGGGTCAATCATCTTCAAGAGTTTTGCGTTCATATGGAAACACAAGGCTTCCATGCAAAATAAGATCACTGATGTCTGAAGTACAAAGTCTCCCCGATATCTATTGTGTATGTGGCTCTGAGAGCATTATTGATATATAAATACGCTTGTGTCTGAGCTTAGTGTTATATCTTGTTCACATCTGGTCCTATGTCCGTAAAAGGAGGATTGCGGTAGATCGACGGCTAGTATAGAATTTATTATGAATGTATCCACTACAAAGACATGTTGGGGCGTCCCCTACTAGCAGCATGATACATCGGGCCTTGGATGCAATGAAAAGTAGGCAAGGGTTAGCTAGGACAATCCCTGGGAACTTGCATTAATTATGAATGTATCCACTATAGATACATATTTTTCCAATGTCGTATACTGCCATATATATATATATATATATAACAATAAATACTGGGAACTTCCATTAATCATTCTACCAAGAAATGTCCAGTAATAAATTAATAATGATATATCAATCGATAAAAGAACAAAAAAGAGAAGTAAAGGTGGCTAACAATGCTTTTAATTATTTATTTTTTTGGCCATAATCATAAACAGCAATAACATGATCTTACCTGACATGCCGACCATCTCCATAAGCATCTCTTACAGTGACTGATTCTGCATCAAGATGTTCCTTGATCTGTTGAAGCAAATTACAAAATATTATTGGAAAAGAGAGCTGGTAACTTAATCAGAATAATTGCCTATGAATGATGGTGGATAAACAAAATCAACTCTAGAAAGAAATAGAAACAAAAAATAACAACTACAAATGGGGCATTTCAACCCAAAAAAAAGAAGAAGCATAATTCTCTTGAATCTTTCTTTTTTCTGTAAATTTATTTTGATTTATAATGATTTTATTGAGAAGAGAAAAGCTTAAGTACACAGGAGGTGTACGCAAGTTTTCCTAAAAAGAAAATCCCAAAAACTTTTTTCTTTTTTATGTAGATGGGATCACTCACATTAGGAATTTTTTTTTTTTTGATAAATCTGAAGCATAATAATAAGAGAATAATTAGCAAAATGGCTCTAGACTTTTTTTTTTCCTCCTGAGAGAAAGAGAGAGAATATAAATTGATACAAACCTAGGGATTGAACCCAAACACTCACATTAGGAATTAATGGCCCATTCAACGCGCATCATTGAACTATTCCTTTTTCCTGTGACTTATTTCACAGAGTGCCACTGTTATAATTTATATCAGTATCCCCCTGCAACATCAAATAACCTTCCTCTCTATCCCACAACTCCAACTCCACAGCAACTGATGTGGCTGTGTAATTTATGCATGGCTCTTCTTTGCTCTCTAATCTTCAAGAGTGGACAGTTACATCACCTCCCTCTCTCTCTCTGTCTCTGTCTCTCTCTCTCTCATACACACACACACACAGAAAACCATGAGACAGATGTGAGTAGGAAAATGTGGTATCTTGACCTTTTTCTTGAAAAACTCTGTTAGCAAATCCATTTAAACCCTATGATTTTTCGAAGAATGGATCACACTCACACGTATGCACACGTGTGCAAACTAAAAAATAGTTACCCATGCCTGCATCCCCATTTCCCCACCAACAGACGAGTGCGGTATTTTTTGTCCCACATCCTCCTGCTACTTGCTCCACAAACTCTACAATAAAGGGATTGTGGCACTGCCAATGAATTCTGACTCAAACGGCACTTCTTCTCTCATAAGAAAGGGTGGAGTATGTGGTTATAGGTTCAAGACCTACTGGGTGCTATGTAAATTACCAAAAACAATACAATAATAAAGGATGGTGGTAGTCTTCAATGAGATGAAACACAAAACATTAAAGCTAAGAGCTTATTTACCAGGAATTTCATTCAGATGGGTATTCATGGCCTAAATGGATATTCCTTTCCAACATTCTTATGATTTTTCTGGGCAAGACAAAAGGCCTTCACTTCAAGCTCTTGTTTATGACTTGAACGAAGCTCGACAATAGGAACATTGTAAGATCATTTTGAAAATAATTTAGCA
This sequence comes from Fagus sylvatica, assembly GCA_907173295.1. Taxonomy (NCBI): domain Eukaryota; kingdom Viridiplantae; phylum Streptophyta; class Magnoliopsida; order Fagales; family Fagaceae; genus Fagus; species Fagus sylvatica. The sequence continues at coordinate 42,568,568 of OU015763.1, read as the reverse complement.
ACTGCAATGATGTTGAATGGAATGCCACTGTGATTAATTCATCTGAGTTCACAATGGAGTATTCCCTTGACCAGTATAACGAGATTTTTACAAATCCTATAAATTCCAATATATAACATATTCACTTCTCTTCTAGTTTTTTATTCTCTCTTCTTCCACTTCTTCTATATATTACTTATAGATATTCTATATTGAACTTCAAAATCAATAAAACCCATTTCATTTCAACACATATAAAAAAGCTCTGCCTTGATTAAATATTAAAAATCAGCACCAAATATCAAAGAACCAAGAAAACAAAACACAATTAAAACATAACCCCATCCCACTAAGCCCCAAATAATTCAACCATCAAAGTAAAATCAAAATAAGCAAAGCTCGTAAATTTTTTCATTTCCGGAATAAAAAACAATAAAAGAACAAAACCCAATAATCAAAATCAAATATTTATTCCATTAATCATAATAGTTGCTAACCTTTTTCTCCATGGAGTGCATGAGAGGCGAGTCAATGGAGCCAGCATCGTTCACGTTCGTGGCTCGTGTGCTGAACCTTCGACCACTCACTGGACCAAACCCAAACCCAAACCCCAATGAACTTCCATAACCATAAGCTTCACCAATACAATTATTACCATCATTATGAGCTTGGAGTTTGGTACACGTGGCGCGTGTTCTGTTGAATAACACTGCAGAGACAAAGAGTCTCGTTGGCTGAGCTCGACGAAGGAAGAGACTGCTGGCCGCACGTGACGAAGCTGCGAACACGTACGGACGCACCATCAGCGTCTTCGCCATTTTTCTGATTTTGGGTTCCCTCAAATTTGGAGCTTTTGCTTTCTTCTGTGGTTACTGCTGGAAGATGCTACGGCCAAGAAGAAGACAGAGGGATGGGCTTTTACATGGGCCGGGAATGCCTGGCCTGGGCTGGGCTTTACTGACATGATAGTGTTCGTTACTGGGCCTATATTGATATGATATCGGCCCAGAAACGAACCCAAAACGAAAAAGATCAGTCCGGTAGAAAACTATATGATATAATATTGTTTGTGTTTTTTGACCATATAATAAAACAGTCAAAACCTTTTTTTTTTTTTTCAATGTACCTTTTCTGGAAGATTTTATTAAATAATAGGTAGGGAGACGTACTATAATTAATTATCCAGAGTTTTATATCTTGTCTTGCAAGTACAAATGTGAAAACATGAACATAATGGTTCCTTGTTTGACTTCCATTTTATCTGATAATACAACGTACTATTAGCTAGATGCGTCTCTACAGATTATCACAATCTGTCAATCATTGAGGTGGGATACAGATGCTAATGGAGAAAGACCATAGGTGGATAAACTGTTCCACATGGAGACAAAGTGTTAATGAATCAAACTAAAAGATAGAAGTTTTGTTTTTTTTAATAAATTAATTTTAACCATGTGATTTTCTTAGCTTCTGGATTATAATGTAATTTTTTGGGAATTTTTTGGATTTTAAATGATTTTACACATAAAACGAGGCCGAATAAAATATGATATCAAGATGCCCCGGGTTAAAAGTCAAGTGCAAACTTTCTCTAGCTTTATTTACAAGTAAATAAAGTTCAATGTATATTAGATACTAAACTCCATAATTTCATAATGATTTCTATTTAAATCTCACACGTTTATATATTTCAAATTAAATCCAGCACTTTTAGAACTTTATGAAATGTTCAATTCAAACTATAAACACATCACATGTTATGCTGTTAATGAAAAATAATTAAATCAAATGAAGTCTTGTGGTTTGAAGTGAAATAATGTTTATATATAATAGACACATGTGTTGAAATAACAACATACAGTCATTTTGTTTAAATATTTTTCATTAACGATATCACCATGAATGAGTCAATAATTTAAATTTAAATTTTTTAAAAATGAAAAGCTTAATTTGAAACTTTTTGAAAGTGAGTGGTTTCAATTAAACCACTTTTAAACTTTGAGGCTTAAATTACGTCCTAAATTTTATGTTCAACTTTTGATAACAAGTGGATAATATGGTACATGTAGGAAAATTGACATAAAAAAAAAAATTACAAAGGGAAACTTTTGCCGTTCATGAAAAGGTGATCTCACAATATAGCGTTGTACGTTTGCCTTTGCTCCTTTGGATTTGGTTGTCAAAATATGTTTGATCAGATGTCACTCATGCCATATCAAACAGTCTAATTTGGTAAAGAAGTAATAACATTTGTCGAAATTGGGTTATCTTATTCTTATTCTAAGAAAATTACATTCATCAACTTGGACCATTTTCAACCTCGAGCCAAATACGTTGTTCCTAAATACATTATGATGATATACAAATATATATATAAAAGTTGTATATCGCAATGAAATTGATGGAGAATTAAAAAAATAAAAATCAATTTAACTTTTCTTTTTTAAATTTATCTTATTGTTAAATCACTTTTATGGTTATTTTTGAAAGTAAGAAAAGTATAATTAAAAACTTTTGTTCCGATATTAATCATATTATATATGTTTTGATATAGATGTTTTGAACATAAAATGAAAAATGAGTCTTCACTCTTCACATAGCAATACCACAAAAAGTTTGTAAATGGACAGACACATTTTTATTTATTCATTAATTTTTAGGCAAGTTTCCAACACACGCAGTAATGCAATCCTACAATACATGCACATTGACTTATTTTGTTTGACCCTCTCTGTCTCTCACAACAAGCAATAGTAAACTGGAATTACAGGCTAGAAACAATTGTCTTGTCCCTCAACAAGCCATCCAACTCCTTAACAAATCTTTCCATGGCCGGAGTAGGCAAGCAAATTGGGACAATTATCCCATCCTCCCCCAAACCATTCTTGGAAGGAATATAAAAGCTTACTCCTGGGAAGAACGGGAGTCCACCCTTGGCTGGCCCACCATAAGTTGCCTTGCCCCACCCAAAGTCAACCTCTCTAAACCCGGCACATGTGTCACATCCGACACAAGATACGACCGCACCATAGTGAAGTTGGGTCGACCCCTAATTACCATTAGATCAGCCAACGACTGCATGTACTCCTTTGTCACCTCATTCTTCGCCTTCTTCACCAATTCCAAAGCGTAACCCAACGAATTCTCACATAGCTTTTGTGTAGTTGTGACCGCTGCAGAGATCGCAAAGCCATTGCCGTAATAACCTATGGGTAATAAACGATTGAATTTGGGACGAGCATTGACGAGGCACAATATGCGCACCTCTTCGTTTCGGTCGGGTTGGATTGCTATGGTGCGGCAACGCCAAAGGCATGCAGTGAGCAACTCAAACATGGAGCATTGGCTTAGGTGATGTGGTACAAATCTCCGTAGGGCGGACACCTCGGTGGGGCCGAAGAAAAAAGAGCGGTGGGCCATGTTTTCGAGTGGGATATTAATGCTTCCCTTGGCGTCTGCCACTTCATCGTACGCGCGGTGTTCACATGTCACGCGTGGTGGGTCCCTCGCGTTAAGGAGATATCTTTGCCACACGGGTAGGATAGAGGGGGAACGTGCACCACGCGCAAAATCGCCCACAGCCATCATGAATTGGACCAAGCCAGAAGCGTCACTCATTGTGTGGTTGAGGCGTAGGGCGAGAATGAAACCACCACACTTGAGGCGTGTCACCTGTCAAATAAACCCAATATCATAATCGAAAAAGATGACATGTGGGATACCAATTTTTCATGCCTATAATGAAGTCTCTTTGAACAAATTGTCCACTTTAATGTAGTGCTCATAGCCTTTTGTTATTAAAAAAAAAAAAGTCATGATATGTGCACATCCTTAATCTACACTCTTAATATACACCTTCATAATTCCTGGTCATTTATCTACAACTTCTAGACATTCACATCCACACTTTCAAAACTACACATAATTCTGGGACATTGTTATTCACAGTTCTATAAAGTGTCCACAATTTAAATCTTCATTCACGTGTTGTGTATTAGCGCGGTTTGCATAGATAATTTCCCAATAAATGTAGTGCTTTTTGCTCATAGATTGTGGCTTTGTGGAATAACCGAACATCAAACGGTAGGGTAGTAAAACAAACAAAAAATTTTAAGTTTTGGATTCACATTTGGATGCCTAACATAACACGTTTGGATCTTTTGGGTTGCTTCTAGTCACTGCTCTAGGTGGATTTGTTCTGTCAAGAAGGAATTTTTTTAAAATACATGAACTTAATGTAAGTAAATTTATTTTCTTAAGTTTCACCGACACTTTTTAAATTACGGGTAGTCAACATAAAAGCGGGTCAAAATACAGATGGATAAAAAAAATAAAAAAGTCATGATATGGCACATCCTTAATCTACACTCTTAATATACACCTTCATAATTCCTGGTCATTTATCTACAACTTCTAGACATTCACATCCACACTTTCAAAACTACATATGATTTTGGGATATTGTTATCTACAGTTCTATGAAATGTCCACAATTTAAATCTACTCATTCACATGTGTTGTGTTTTAGCGGTTTGCACGGATAATTTCCCAATAAATGTAGTGCTTTCTGCTCATAGCTTTTGGCTTTGTGGAATAACTGAACATCAAATGTTAGGTAGTAAAACAAACAAAAAATTTTAAGTTTTGGATTCACATTTGGATGCCTAACATAACACGTTTGGATCTTTTGGGTTGCTTCTAGTCACTGCTCTGGGTGGATTTGTTCCGTCCAGAACGAATTTTTTTAAAATACATGAACTTAATATAAGTAAATTTATTTTCTTAAGTTTCACTGACACTTTTTAAATCACGGATAGTCAACATAAAAACGGGTCAAAATATAAGTGGATAAAGTGTAATTAACAAAAAAATAATAATTCAATGCCATAATATGTGCCTGAATAAGCAATAATGGGCAATTAAGGACACCCCCCGAGCCAGGAACATCAAAAAGGAGCTCCTCCAAGCATGGGAATGGGGGTTGAAGTGCGTTGCCAAACTGTTCAAGTGTAACATCAGCATCTGCCTCAATAAACAACATACCCTCACCCGTACATTCCACTACAAGCTTCCGGCCAGGTCCTTCCCTAAGCCTACCAGCAAATGGGTAGTAAAACACTAGTGTTTGTGCAAGTGCTTCCCTGATGACTTTCACAGGGTCCCTACCTTGCATTGAGGGATCATATTTATAGAATTGTATGAATGGAATTTGAAATCGAAGACCCTCTTGGTCATCAATATCGGAAAGTTGTTTGAATTCATGGGGTGTGGGCTTAGCAGGGGCAACCAGTTCTGGTTTGCACCTTCGTACTGTGAACACTAGAGAGGTGGGTGGTGGTGCCATGACAAGAAAAGAAAGGGGTCTAATCAGAGTTAAGAATGTGTAGGGGGAAGTTTTAGTGGTTGCAGTGTGGTATGAATTGTGCTGATGATTTTAGAAGTAGAATTTATAGCAAGATGGAAGAATAAAAATCAAGCATGTTTTTCATATGGAGAACGAAGGAAGAAAGTACATGTGGAGTATATTAACACTGGTCTTTTCTTTCACATGGAAACGATGCATGACTTTGATTTGAGTTTTGTTGTATTACCCTTTGATGTTACAGAACATTAATTATATGCAGCCAAGCATATTTTTTTTCCATGAAAGGAAGAACATGTGGAGTATATTAACACTTGACTTTTCTTTTACAAGTAAACGATGCAGGAATTTGATTTGAGTTTTGTTGTATTACCCTTTGACGTTACAGAACATTATATGCAGCCAAGCATATTTTTTTTCCATGAAGGAAGAACATGTGGAGTATATTAACACTTGACTTTTCTTTCACATGTAAACGATGCAGGAATTTGATTTGAGTTTTGTTGTATTACCCTTTGACGTTACAGAACATTATATGCAGCCAAGCATATTTCTTCTTCTTCATACTTCATAACTTTTTATTTTATTTTATTCGTTGTTTGGATTCCAAGATTTAGAGTTTTTTTCGAAATGCTTAATTGGATTCAGCACTTATAATAGCAACAAATAATAGGGAAATTGTGCTATTTAAATGGCAAAAACAGTGACACCAAAAACTAAAAAATATGTTATTTGCTTAATTTTTTATTTTTTATTTTTTATATAGAAATTTGGTCTTGCTTAATTGGTCTCTTATCAAAGACCAAAACATATCAGTAACAAAAGGCCATCAACGTGTTATAGGCCGGTGCGAGATGAAAAATCTCACGGCTTCATCTATCAAGCTTCTATGGAGATCGAAGCAACCTTTTGATGAAAGTTCGAGGTGCTTAAGCCAACCACTTCGAGGTCCCTAATCAGCCACCTCTAGATTGTGGAAATATATAATCTAAACAAAAATATAAAATGTAAATGAGAAAGAGAAAATATATAGAGAGATATTAAAGTGAGAGTGTTGTCCCATATTGACCAAGTATTCTTGAGTTGTGCAATTTATAAGCCATATGCATCTCTCATCTCTTGTTAAAATCCAATGGGCCTAACTCATTCTCAAAAGAAGCCTTGAGAGATGAGGGATGCTTCATGGCTTTATAAATTGCACAACCCAAGTTTACTTGACCAATGTGGGACAAGACTCTCATTTTATTAATACTAGACTATAACCCGTGTAATGCACGGCTTTTTTTCATTATTTTTCTAAAAATATGTTTCTAACAAAGCAACTTAACTAAGAAGAAAGAATGTGGGTTCCAGTTAGCTCAACTGGTAAAGTCTCTTGTCGTCGAGCAAGGGACCTGGGTTCAAATCCGGCCTACACCAAAAACCAATTGATGTCTTGGCCTGAGGGTAAGAGCAACCATCATGAGCGGACGCCATAGGTTTAAATTCTATCATAACTAAGAAGAAAGAATAAATAATAACAATAATGAAAAGTAAAAAAAAAAAGTAAATAAAAGTGTAAAATAGAAAATGTAAATAATTTTTCTTTACGCTTAAAAATATAAATGATCATTTTTATTATATCTCATCAAATGTATTATACTGATTTTTATTATATTTCATCAAATGTATTATACTAAGTCTATAAAAATAACTACCAATAACTTTCTAGCCTAGTTGTATTGATTCCTTTCAATGGGGGTTTATATCCGGGGTTGTATTCACTTAGCAAAAAAAAAAAAAAAAACTCACTTCACATCGTTTGTGAATTTCAATCACTTTGGTGAACCTCAATTGTTCCATATAGGGATTCTAAATGTTCAGTAAATTCTAATTTTTGTTTAACTTACAACACTTTGATAATACAAATAAATAATATAATTTGTCGCATATTTATCCCATCTTTACCTTTTTTTACTTTCTTTTATTTCTCTTTTCATATTTTTTTGGGCAATTTATCACTTATAAATAATCACATAAACAATATCTGTGACCTTAGAAGTCCATCATATAACAAATTGGTCCACAGAGATAAAAATGACAATGTCATCTTAAGTCTAAAACGTATCTCTTAGGAAACTTTAACACATAGAAAAAAAAAAAATGTTAAGATGTTATTCCCTCTAACCCTAATAAAAAAAAAATAATAAATAAAAAAAATCTACACAATTGCCTCTTTTGGTTATCTCTAAAATGATAGTCCATTGATATCCTAAATCTCAGATAATTTGAATGTTGCCTCATCAATTCTAATATGAGTATTGGAAAATAATTTATACTTAACACATACGCCTAAAAATATATTAAACAGATAGTTGTCAAGCTATTTAGCATATCCAATTGTATAAAAATAAAATGATCAAGTCAAACTATATTTTATATGCAGTTAGATAGTATCAGAAATTGTTAAAAAAACATTTTTGGTTGCAAAAAATAGAGGACTACAACTTAACCAAGCAAAAATACTTCGAATATATCTAATTGTATAAAAATAAAAAAAATCAAGTCAAACTAAATTTTATATGCAGCTAAATAGTATCAGAAATTGTAAAAAAAAAAAAAAAAAAAAAAGCATTATTGGTTGCAAAAAATAGAGGACTACAACTTAACCAAGCAAAAATACTTCGAATATATCCAATTGTATAAAAAAAAAAAATCAAGTCAAACTAAATTTTATATGCAATTAAATAGTATCAGAAATTGTAAAAAAAAAAAATTATTGGTTGCAAAAAATAGAGGACTACAACTTAACCAAGCAAAAATACTTCGAATGTAAGATATACAATAAGTTATTGCTCTCTACTCCGAGTTTTAGTTTAGATTATAGATTATAGATATATTTCATTTTCTACAATATATCATTCAATCACACTATAATTAAATTTCATTTGACTAATGGCATTCCAAAACAATCACTAATAGGTGGATATTAATTGGTGGGGTATTAATACGTGGATTCCAAAACAATCAGGATATTAATTGGTGGGGTATTAATTGGTGGAATAATGGAAAAATGCTGATTCAATTAGGAGGAGGAGAAAATTTAAGAGGCCATTAAGGGAATGGGATGGATTAATCTAGATGAGAAGAAATTAAAATTGGAAACAAATTTGGATTGGCGTGGATTTTTATGGAGATAGAGAGTCTGATGTAGCAAAATTTGGAGGAGCCAAAAAAGTTTCTCTTTGCTCCGAGTTTTAGTTTAGATTGTAGATTATAGATATATTTCCTTTTCTACAATAATAGGTTCAATCACACTATAATTAAATCACATTTGACTAATGGCATTCCAAAACAATGACAAATAGGTGGATATTAATTGGTGGGGTATTAATACGTGGATTCCATAACAATCAGGATATTAATTGGTGGGGTATTAATTGGTGGAATAACGGAAAAATGCTGATTCAATTAGGAGGAGGAGAAAATTTAAGAGGCCATTAAGGGAATTGGATGGATTAATCTAGATGAGAAGGAATTAAAATTGGAAACAAATTTGGAATGGCGTGAATTTTTATGGAGATAGAGAGTCTGATGTGGCAGGATTTGGAGGAGCTAAAAAAGTTTCTCTCTGCTCTGAGTTTTAGTTTAGATTGTAGATTATAGATATATTTCCTTTTCTACAATAATAGGTTCAATCACACTATAATTAAATCACATTTGACTAATGGCATTCCAAAATTAATGATGTGTAAAATCAGCACGGTCGTCTAACGGATGCTCTCTCTGATGGAAGACCTGAAACAAGAAAAAAATAGTGACGGCGGTAGGAGAACACCAGTGGGGTGCCAGCCAAAGTTTCTCCGATGCCTTTGTCAGAGATTTGGGGAGAATGATTAACAGGTAAGTAAGAGTGTTTAGGCTAATAGTGTGCGTACCTGCTGTCTTTCTGTTTGGAGATTTATATAGGTCCTCTAGGAAATAGCCGTTGAGCCTTCCTTAATTCCCTTCTTTATTGGACTTGAATGAGAGTTTTAATGATGGCCGTTACAATATTTTGGGGATATTGTTATTAATGGGTCATAATGCCGCTTAATTTTGTTTGTAACGGTGTTTCTTGAATAGCCGTTTGGTTCATGTGAATGTTGTAAGGACGGTTATTATCGTCCTTACGTATGCTTGTCCCGGCGGACGACTCAGCCTGTCACTTGTTAGTTAGTATCGTCCATCTTTTGGATAGAAGGCTTCTTGGATGCCCTCTTCTCTGTTCCAACGTGATTATATTTGGACAATGTTATTAGGTCGTTCCTGCTCAGCATCGTCATGGTGTTGGTGAGAGTAGCGTCGTCCGTCTCTAAGGTATTGGGCCAATCAGATGCCCCCTATTCCGTCGTCGTTCCATTCTGGACGATGGACGGAATATCTCTAAGTTTTGGCGCGCATTTGTGTGTATATCTTTTTCGAGAAGCGCGCGGCCGAAAATTTATTCGAGGCATTAAATGGTGAGGGGGCGGTTCGCTTTATTTCTTGACACGTGTCGTTCGTTGGTTGGGTGCGTGTTTCGAAGTGGTGCCTCGTTTCATCTGCCCGTGGTTTTTTGAATATTTAAACAAAAGCTTATTTCATTCGTTTCGTTTTTTTTCTTTTTCCATTGGCACTCTTTTCTCTGGTGTGTTCTCTCCTCCGGCTACCAGCTTTCCGGTGAGTTTTTCTTGAAATCCATTCTCTTTCTCCGATTTATTTTCTTTAGCGCACTAGATCCTCCACATCCGTCTCTTAGGAACTTTTTTGTGGGGGTTTGTCGAGTGGCCGAGAGCCATAATACACCGATTTGTTTTGGGGATTTAGTCCCGGCTGATTGTATACTCCGTCGTTTGGCGGAGGAGTTGTTTGTGTTTGCCTCTTTGGTGATAAGCACCTGGAGGTTGGTTAGGGGTCACATGGCTTCTGAGGGAAGTAGTTGGCATGAGGTCTGGTCGGAGGATTTGCCGAAGGGGCTTTCCGATCGGGAGGACGAGGGTCGTTCAATGGACAAGGCCCCCTCTGTCTCAGGCTCGTCAAAGGGTGGTGAGTTTGGGAAGCCTTGGATTGCTCAGTCCTACTTCTCGAAAGTCAAGGACGAGGATGGGTTGAAAAGATACAGGGATCGGTACCAGATTCCTAGTGACGTCGTCCTTAGGATCCCAGATCCGGACGAGAGGTCTTGCTCGTCTATGTACGATGATGTGGCATTTTATGAGGCCGATTTTAACGCGGGCATTAGGTTTCCGATGCAACCCCTTATGAGGGAGTTGTTGGACCATCTGAACCTCGCTCCTGCTCAATTGGCTCCCAATGCATGGCAGACGGTTGTTGCTTGCATGGTAATGTGGAAAGTCTGTAGCGATGGGTCTGACGACCTTACTCTGGACGAACTCTTGTTTTGTTACAAGCCATGTCAGATAGCCGTCTCTCCAGGGTTTTGGACTCTGTGCGCTCGGTAAAAAGGCTTGAAGTTAGTGGTTGGTAATCCATCATCCAACCAGGAATGGAAGGATGATTACGTTTTTGTATGTGGGGATAATTGGGAAGGTCTTCCCTGGGAGAGGGACGAGAATTTTATTGTCGTCCATCGAGAATGGGGCGTACCCTCGTCTTCTGGTGTGTGTGTGTCTTCTCGTGTCATTTATGAGACGGTTTCTTTTTGTGGTTTGTAATTCACGTTTCTTTTCTTTTTGCAGCACTTCGACGACTGAAATTAGGGTCGGACGGCCATAACAGGGTGCTTTGGGCGTTGCACCACAAAGATCACCACTTCAAACATTTTATACGACCCGAGCTTCTTGCTCTATACTCGTTCGGTCCCAAACCAAGTGAGGCTGTTTTATTGTTGCAGGAGATAAATCAAAAGAGTGAGTATCTTAATCGAATACGTTGCTTACTTCGTCCGTCGGACGACACTTATCTGAGGATGTCTTTATTTTGTTTTGTAGGGATGGCGACTGCTAAGCTTAACAGAGAGAAACTGAAGAAGATGATGAGCCAACAGGACGAGGCTCCACTGACTCTGGGGAAGAAGAGGAAAACTGATTCGTCGTCCAAGAAGGTGACGGACGAGAGAAGTCTTCCTCCTCCTCCTCTTCCTGTCCAGAAGCCGTCTCTCCCAAATTCTGCTTCAATGTCGTCCGTCGAGGTAATTGAGGTCCCCAGTGCCCCATTGTCCAGCAGGCCTGTTGAAAAGGTGCCGACGTTTCCCCGGGATGCTTCCTTGGCTTCGAGGAGGGCCAAGTCAGTGGTGACTAAGGACGATGTTGGAGAATACGAAAAGGTCAATACTGACGTCATCAAGGTGGCTGGTGTTCACTCTCTGATGAAGGTGTGGTCTCTTTCTTCTTCTTAATCGTTTCTCCGTCATGTTCTCCGGAGATTAATCATTTGTTTTCTTGTGCAGGGCTTAACTGAACTCACGGTGATCGCTAATCGTTGCATGCAGTGGGAGGATGCCCTGATGAAGCACAAAGTTCAGCTATCGGAGGCTGCTCAGGCAAACCAAAGGCTAACGACGCTCGTCAACGAGCTGACCCTAGATAGGGATAGGGTCGTGGGCGAGATGGCATCACTCAAGGTGGATATGACGGCCAAGGAGGAGGAGTTGAAGAAGGTGATGGCTGATAAAAGGAGTGCTGACGAGCGGTTGGAGAAGCTGACCTCCCAGATGGAGGCGATCAAGGTTTCAGCGGTGGAAGAATTCAAGTCGTCAGAGGCTTACGACGACAACAACACTAAGTACTTCCTTGTCGGGTTTAGCTTGTTGAAGAGGCAGGTGAAGGAAAAGTACCCCGACCTTGATTTCGAAATCTTTCAGCCGTTCGAAGATGACGAGTCAGTGATGCCCGTTGACGAAGTGGACGGAGGGACGACGTCAACTGATCCTCAGCTAGACGACGATGCCGCTTCTTAATTCTTGTTTTTGTATATGTTCTGGACAAATGTTTTTTGGTGGGGCCCGTTTTTTGGGGGCTATGTAAACTTTTGGACGAAGCTCAATTTTCTGTTTTGGTAGGGTAGGACGACATGACATTTTGAACAATGTTTTGATGTTCTGATTATTTTGTTCTAATCTTGAATGTTGATGGTTGTTCGTATCTCCATTTTTGCTATTGTTGTGAGCTCATGTATTTACGTATTCATGTACAAGGTTGTTCATTCATGTGTATGTTTAGGGACATGGGTAAGTGTTTACGGTCGTCCTTACACTTTTTTGTTCAAGTGGTTAGGGTCGTCCATACACATACTTAGGGACGTCGACAGTTGTTGTTTTGTTCAAGTGTTCAAGGTGACACTTGTTGTTTTGTTCAAGTGTTTAAAATCGTCCATACATGTGCGTTTGTACACATGCTTAGGGGCGTTGACACTTGTTATTTTGTTTAATTGTTTAAAGTCGTCCATACATGTGCCTTAGTACACACGCTTGGGGACGTTGACACTTGTTGTTTTGTTCAAGTGTTTAAGGTGACACTTGTTGTTTTGTTCAAATGTGTAAGGTCGTCCATACATGTGCCTTTGTACACATGCTTAGGGACGTTGACACTTGTTGTTTTGTTCAAGTGTGTAAGGTCGTCCATACATGTGCGTTTGTACACATGCTTAGGGACGTTGACACTTGTTGTTTTGTTCAAGTGTGTAAGGTCGTCCATACATGTGCGTTTGTACACATGCTTAGGGACGTTGACACTTGTTGTTTTGTTCAAGTGTGTAAGGTTGTCCATACATGTGCGTTTGTACACATGCTTAGGGACGTTGACACTTGTTGTTTTGTTCAAGTGTTTAAGGTGACACTTGTTGTTTTGTTCAAGTGTGTAAGGTTGTCCATACATGTGCGTTTGTAAACATGCTTAGGGACGTTGACACTTGTTGTTTTGTTCAAGTGTGTAAGGTTTTCCATACATGTGCATTTGTACACATGCTTAGGGACGTTGACACTTGTTGTTTTGTTCAAGTGTTTAAGGTGACACTTGTTGTTTGTTCAAGTGTGTAAGGTCGTCCATACATGTGCGTTTGTACACATGCTTAGGGGCGTTGATACTTGTTGTTTTGTTCAAGTGTTTAAGGTGACACTTGTTGTTTTGTTGAAGTGTGTAAGGTCGTCCATACATGTGCGTTTGTACACATGCTTAGGGACGTTGACACTTGTTGTTTTGTTCAAGTGTGTAAGGTTGTCCATACATGTGCGTTTGTACACATGCTTAGGGATGTTGACACTTGTTGTTTTGTTCAAGTGTGTAAGGTTGTCCATACATGTGCGTTTGTACACATGCTTAGGGACGTTGACATTTGTTGTTTTGTTCAAATGTTTAAGGTGACACTTGTTGTTTGTTCAAGTGTGTAAGGTCGTCCATACATGTGCGTTTGTACACATGCTTAGGGACGTTGACACTTGTTGTTTTGTTCAAGTGTGTAAGGTTGTCCATACATGTGCGTTTGTACACATGCTTAGGGACGGTGATACTTGTTGTTTTGTTCAAGTGTTTAAAGTGACACTTGTTGTTTTGTTCAAGTGTGTAAGGTCGTCCATACATGTGCGTTTGTACACATGCTTAGGGACGTTGACACTTGTTGTTTTGTTCAAGTGTGTAAGGTTGTCCATACATGTTCATTTGTACACATGCTTAGGGACGTTGACATTTGTTGTTTTGTTCAAGTGTTTAAGGTGACACTTGTTGTTTGTTCAAGTGTGTAAGGTCGTCCATATATGTGCGTTTGTACACACGCTTAGGGACGTTGACACTTGTTGTTTTGTTCAAGTGTGTAAGGTCGTCCATACATGTGCGTTTGTACACATGCTTAGGGACGTTGACACTTGTTGTTTTGTTCAAGTGTGTAAGGTTGTCCATACATGTTCATTTGTACACATGCTTAGGGACGTTGACATTTGTTGTTTTGTTCAAGTGTTTAAGGTGACACTTGTTGTTTGTTCAAGTGTGTAAGGTCGTCCATACATATGCGTTTGTACACATGCTTAGGGACGTTGACACTTGTTGTTTTGTTCAAGTGTGTAAGGTCGTCCATACATGTGCGTTTGTACACATGCTTAGCGACGTTGACACTTGTTGTTTTGTTCAAGTGTTTAAGGTGACACTTGTTGTTTTGTTCAAGTGTGTAAGGTCGTCCATACATGTGCGTTTGTACACATGCTTAGGGACGTTGACACTTGTTGTTTTGTTCAAGTGTGTAAGGTCGTCCATACATGTGCGTTTGTACACATGCTTAGGGACGTTGACACTTATTGTTTTGTTCAAGTGTGTAAGGTTGTCCATACATGTGCGTTTGTACACATGCTTAGGGACGTTGACACTTGTTGTTTTGTTCAAGTGTTTAAGGTGACACTTGTTGTTTGTTCAAGTGTGTAAGGTCGTCCATACATGTGCGTTTGTACACATGCTTAAGGACGTTGACACTTGTTGTTTTGTTCAAGTGTGTAAGGTCGTTCATACATGTGCGTTTGTACACATGCTTAGGGACGTCGACACTTGTTGGAGAACAGGGAATGCAGTGGTTGTGCTTGGATGACTTTGCATTACGTCAGTTTATTCGAAAAAACAAATACAAGGGAAATTTCGCATTGTTTTGATAAAAGAAAATACATACGAATGACGCCTTACTGGTAGTACTTTTTCAGATGCTCGGCGTTCCAAGGGTGAGGTAATGCAGTTCCGTCAATTTTCTCCAGGTGATAAGTGCCACTTCTGTGGAACTTGATGACCCTATACGGTCCTTCCCATGTGGGACCTAGCTTCCCCTGGGTGGGGTCTTTTGTTGCAAGGGTCACTTTTCTCAGCATTAAGTCCCCGACTTTGAACTCTCTATGCTTCACTCGTCGATCGTAGTAACGAGCCATTCTCTATTGGTAGGCACTGGTCTTGGCTTCGGCTTGGTCGCGAACTTCGTCCAACAGGTCTAAGTTTGTTCATAACTAACTGTCGTTACTGTCTTCGTCATGGTGGCTCGTCCTCCAAGTGGTGAGTCCGATTTCTACTGGAATGACTGCTTCAATGCCATACGTCAGTAGAAATGGGGTTTCTCCGGTGGGAGTCCTTGCTGTCGTCCTGTATGCCCACAATATGTTTGGAAGCTCTTCAGGCCATAGTCCCTTTGCCCCCTCAAGTAGAGTCTTGATCATCTTGAGCAGGAATCGATTTGTGACTTCCACCTGTCCGTTGGCCTGAGGGTGCCCCGGGGATGAGTAGTGGTTGCGTATCCCCAGTTCCTCACAGAACTCTCTGAAAGGTGAGTTGTCAAACTGTTGTCCGTTGTCGGATATGAAAGCCCTAGGGATTCCAAATCTGCATATGATCATCTTCCATACGAACCCTCTTACATTCTTCTCCGTGATTGTTGCAAGTGGTTCAGCTTCCACCCACTTGGTGAAATAATCGATGCCAACGACAAGGAATTTCAGCTGCCTTCGTCCGACTAGGAGAGTCCCATGATGTCTAGACCCCACTGGGCGAACGACCAAGGTGTCGTCATCGGGGTCAGTGTCTCTAGTGGTGAGTGGATGAGGTTTCCGAACCTCTAGCATCTGTCGCAAGCGCGAGTATAGGAGATCGCGTCCTTCTACATCGTCGGCCAATAGTACCCTGCTCGGACGAGTTTGTGCACTAAGGAGCGTGCTCCTGAGTGATTGCCGCAGATGCCTTCGTGAACTTCTCTCATCACGTAGTCAGCCTCTGC
Organism: Fagus sylvatica; assembly: GCA_907173295.1. Lineage (NCBI taxonomy): Eukaryota > Viridiplantae > Streptophyta > Magnoliopsida > Fagales > Fagaceae > Fagus > Fagus sylvatica. The sequence continues at coordinate 42,552,535 of OU015763.1, read as the reverse complement.
CTTGTCTAGGCAGCGTAAATATGGGAGCGAGAAGCCTCTTTTGTATAAAACACCTTGCATTAGGATGAATCTTATGGACCGGACTTTCAGCTTCCTGGCTTTTACGGGGTCTGATGGAAGGGTTTCGTCTTCCAGGTAGTTGGTGATTGGTGTCATCCATGAGTTGCTGAAGTTGATGGGGCTCACTTCTTCTTCCACGTGGCTCGGTGAGTATTGAACTTCGATGTGTTGGTCGGTTGCTTCATCAGAAGAGGCTAGCTTTGCTAAGGCGTCGACCTCTGTATTCTGCTCATGGGGCACTTGGACGAGGGTAACTTCGTCGAACCAGTTCATGGCATTTCTAACGAGTTTGAGGTATCTGGTCATTCTGTCTTCCCTCGCTTCGTACTCACCGTTGACCTGTCCTACTATCAATTGTGAGTCGCTTTGGATCCTGAGCCTGTTTGCCTCCAGTTCTTTAGCTATACGTAGGCTGGTTAGAAGGGCCTCGTATTCTGCTTCGTTGTTTGTGGTGTGATATTGGAGCCGGGTGGAGTGTTTCAGTAGATGCCCTTCTGGTGTTTTGAAGACTATCCCAACACCTCCTGCCCCTTTGACGGACGACCCGTCGATTTTGATTTCCCAATTTCTATCCGGTCTCTCTTCTGACGGTTCTTCTTCAGCAACTGTGAACTCAGCTATGAAGTCGGCTAGGGCTTGTGCCTTGATAGCCTGTCTTGGGCGATACTCAATGTCGAACTCGCTCAATTCTACGGCCCATTGGATCAATCGTCCAGCAGCGTCGGGTTTATTCATCGCCTTACGGAGAGGATGGTTCATAAGGACAATGATTTTGTGAGACTGGAAGTACGGTCGTAGTTTCCTGGCAGCGATGACGAGAGCTAGTGCCAGTTTCTCCATTGCTGGATATCTTTCCTCTGCTCCCTGGAAGGATTTGCTGGTGTAGTACACTGGCAACTGTGTGCCCCCGTCCTCCCTGATGAGAGCTGAGCTAACAGCTGTTGGGGAGATCGTTAAGTACAAGGAAAGGGTTTCGCCTTGTTGGGAAGGGCTTAGCAACGGTGGAGATGTCAGGTATATCTTAAGTTCTTCGAATGATTTCTGACATTCGTCCGTCCAGACAAACGCCTTTCTCAACGTCTTAAAGAATGGAAGACACTTGTCGGTAGCTCATGGGACGAAGCAATTGAGTGCAGCCACTCTACCGATGAGGCTTTGAACTTCTTTAACCGTCCTTGGTGGTGTCATTTCTAGTACGGCCTTTATTTTGTCTGGGTTGGCTTCGATTCCTCTTTGGGAGACCATGAACCCCAAGAATTTCCCAGACGAGACGCCGAAGACGCATTTGCTCGGATTGAGCTTCATGCGGTATTGGCGGAGTGTCTTGAAGGTCTCTTCTAGATCTTCCAGGTGGTTTGCTTTGTCCTTCGTTTCACCAACATGTCGTCGATATACACTTTTACATTTTGTCCGATTTGGTTTCGGAACATCTTGTTCATTAGCCGTTGGTAAGTGGCCCCTGCGTTCTTCAATCCGAACGGCATGACTTTGTAGCAAAAAAGCCCTTTGCTGGTGATGAAGGAGGTCTTCTCTTAATCAACGTCATCCATCATGATCTGGTTGTAGCCTGAGAAGGCGTCCATGAAAGTCAGCAATCTGTGTCCCGTTGTCGAATCTACTAACTGGTCATCCGAGGCAGGGGAAAGCTGTCTTTTGGGCAGGCTTTGTTGAGGTCTGTGAAATCTACGCACATTCTCCACTTGCCGTTAGGTTTCTTCACCATGACGACGTTGGCCAGCCAATCGGGGTAATACACTTCTCTGATGAACCCTGCAGTCAGAAGTTTTTCTACTTCGTCGGAAATGGCTTGATTTCTGTCAGGGGCGAATACTCGTCTCTTCTGTTTTATGGGTCGGATGGACGGGTCGATGTTCAACCTATGGCAAATAACTGAAGGGTCGATACCAGGCATGTCCTCGTGTGTCCAAGCGAAGACGTCTGAGTTATTTTTCAGGAATTTGATCATGGATTCCTTCAATCTTCCGTCCATCTTCGTCCCGATATTTATGGTTTGGTCCGGCTTTTAGTCGTCCAACACAACCTCTTCTAACTCTTCAGAGGGTTCGACGAGTCTCTGACCCTCATCAATCTTCATTGTCTGGTGTGTTGTCTCTGTTCCGAGAGAGGCGAAATAGCATTCCCTTGTTGTCGCCTGGTCTCCTTTGAGTTCTCCTATGCCATTTTCCGTGGGAAATCGGACAAGGAGGTGATAGGTTGAAGTGACTGCCCTGAGCTTGTTGAGGGTTGGACGTCCGATGATAACGTTGAAGGCCAAGGGGCAGTTGACTACGAGGAATTCCACTGAGGCCCTTACTTGTTTCGGAAAGGTACCAGCTTCGATAATGAGGGTGACTACTCCTGATGGCTTAACTTTGTCTCCCGTGAATCCCACGAGGGGAATGTCAATTGGTCTTAGCTGCTCTTTATCTATCTTCATCTGCTAATATGCTGGGAGGTATATAATGTCAGCGGAGCTCCCATTATCAATAAGCACTCGTTTGGTGATGAATCCTGCAATGGTCAACGTAACGACAAGAGCATCGTCATGTGGCTGGTGGATATTTCTTGCGTCGTCTTCACTAAACGAGATTACTTGGTCGTCCATCTTCACACTCTTCCGTGGCCTTTGTGTGACCAGGATGTTATGAGCCTGCCGAGCATAGGCTTTTCTGGAAGATTGTGAAGTACCTCCTGATGCCAAGCCTTCGACAATAGTCCGTATTTCGCCTATTATGTCCCGGGGACGATCTTCCTGGCGGTCCTTATTTTCCTCCTGTCTAGGTGGACGAGACTCTGGACGAGTTTGCTGGTTATCTCGACGGACGAACTTTCCCAGCTTTCCTTGTCTTATCAGGGCCTCAATTTGTTGCTTCAAGGCGTAACAATCTTCGGTGGTGTGACCGTGGTGGCGGTGGAAATGACAGTAGAGGTCCTTAGATCTTTTCGTCAGGTCTGAACGGAGTTTCCCTGGCCACTTAATTTCGAGGTCGTCCTGTATCTGCAATAGGACCTGGTCGATGGACATCTTCAGTGGTGTGAAGTTCTGGGGTCGCTCTTCTCGTCGGCTGGAAGAGCATACATTCTTCCTTTCGACCTTTGGGTATTCTTGCTTGGAAGATTTACTCCTCGACGATTCGAACCATCGGTCTTCTGACTCTTTCCTTTTTCTGTTGGGGAATTCGTCCCGGGCTTCGAAGGCATCTTCTGCGTTTATGAACTTTTGAGCTTCATACATCAATTCTGACATGGACTTTGGGGGGTCCTTACATAGTTGGAAGAGGAAATCTCTCTTGCGGAGGCCAGCATTGAAGGCTGTGAGGGCTACGTACTCGTTGGGCTCGTCTATCTGAACAGCTTCCTTATTGAAGCGTTGCACATAGGATCTCAAGGACTCTTTTTCTCTCTGTCGTATGTTGAGGAGGTAGTTCGCTGGACGAACTAATTTTCACCCTCCAATGAAGTTATCTATGAAGGCTCTACTCAATTGGGCGAACGTGTCTATGGACCCTGTCTCCAGTTGGTTGAACCATGTCCTCGCCGAGCCTCTGAGGTTCGTTGGGAAAGTACGACACATTATCTCGTCCGACACGCCTTGAAGACGCATTACGGTTCTGAAGGAATCCAGGTAGTCAAGTGGGTCCTTAAACCCGTCGAATGTCTCCAGCTGTGGGACCTTAAACTTCGCTGGAAGAGGATATTCATCTACCCTCTTGGTGAAGGGGGATTCGGAGCGATGGACAAGCATATCGAGATTCTTAGCAGCCTTTTCCTTGACCTGGCTCTTCATCTCCTTCATTTGCTCTTTCATCTCTTTCAGCTCTTCTTCCAATTTCGCGGCCCTGGCGTTCGCTGCGGATCTAGTGGGGTCCGCCACTTGACTCGGATGGGGCACTCGATTCTGGTTGGCAGAACTTCCTTCGTCATCCTGATTCTGATTTCTTCCTGCCTCATTGCCGTTTTGGCCCTGACCAGGACTGGGAATTTCTCCCCTCAACCAGAGGAGGGCCATGAGTTCTTGGTTTTGTTTGGCCAGCTCTTGCATCTCTCTGCGATCGGCAGCACTCTGTCGTGCCAGTTCTTGGATGTTGGCGGTGAGAGCCTGCATTTGCCTCTCCGAGGCACTCAAAGGCTGGGAACTAGTGTCTCCTGCTTCCATGAGGGAAAGGTTATTTGAGTCGACCGCTTTTAGTTTTTCTGGGAGAGGAACGGAATGGCTGTTAGTAACTCGTTCCCACAGACGGCACCAACTGATGATGTGTAAAATCAGCACGGTCGTCCGACGGATGCTCTCTTTGATGGAAGACCTGAAACAAGAAAAAAATAGTGACGGCGGTAGGAGAACACCGGTGGGGTGTCGGCCAAAGTTTCTTCGATGCCTTTGTCAGAGATTTGGGGAGAATGATTAACAGGTAAGTAAGAGTGTTTAGGCTAATAGTGTGCGTACTTGCTGTCTTTCTGTTTGGAGATTTATATAGGTCCTCTAGGAAATAGCCGTTGAGCCTTCCTTAATTCCCCTCTTTATTGGACTTGAATGAGAGTTTTAATGATGGTCGTTACAATATTTTGGGAATATTGTTATTAATGGGTCATAATGCCACTTAATTCTGTTTGTAACGGTGTTTCTTGAATAGCCATTTGGTTCGTGTGAATGTTGTAAGGACGGTTATTATCATCCTTACGTATGCTTGTCCTGGCGGACGACTCAGCCTGTCACTTGTTAGTTAGTATCGTCCATCTTTTGGATAGAAGGCTTCTTCGATGCCCTCTTCTCTGTTCCAACGTGATTATATTTGGACGATGTTATTAGGTCGTTCCTGCTCAGCATCGTCATGGTGTTGGTGAGAGTAGCGTCGTCCGTCTCTAAGGTATTGGGCCCATCAATAGGTTCAATCACACTATAATTAAATTTCATTTGACTAATGGCATTCCAAAACAATGACAAATAGGTGGATATTAATTGGTGGGGGTATTAATACGTGGATTCCAAAAACAATCAGGATATTAATTGGTGGGGTATTAATTAGTGGAATAACGAAAAAATGCTGATTCAATTAGAAGAAGGAGAAAATTTAAGAGGCCATTAAGGGAATTGGATGGATTAATCTAGATGAGAAGGAATTAAAATCGGAAACAAATTTGGAATGATGTGAATTTTTATGGAGATAGAGAGTCTGATGTGGCAGGATTTTGAGAAGTCAAAAAAGTTTCTCTCTGCTCTGAGTTTTAGTTTAGATTGTAGATTATAGATATATTTTCTTTTCTACAATAATAGGTTCAATCACACAATAATTAAATTTCATTTGACTAATGGCATTCCAAAACAATGACAAATAGGTGGATATTAATTGGTGGGGTATTAATACGTGGATTCCAAAACAATCAGGATATTAATTGGTGGGGTATTAATTGGTGGAATAATGGAAAAATGCTGATTCAATTAGGAGGAGGAGAAAATTTAAGAGGCCATTAAGGGAATTGGATAGATTAATCTAGATGAGAAGGAATTAAAATTGGAAACAAATTTGGAATGTGTGAATTTTTATGGAGATAGAGAGTCTGATGTGGCAAGATTTGGAGGAGCCAAAAAAGTTTCTCTCTGCTCTGAGTTTTAGTTTAGATTGTAGATTATATATATATTTCCTTTTCTGCAATAATAGGTGGATATATTATTCAATCACGCTATAATTAAATTTCATTTGACTAATGGCATTCCTAAAAAATCACTAATAGGTGGATATTAATTGGTGGGGATATTAATACGTGGATTCCAAAACAATCAGGATATTAATTAGTGGGGTATTAATTGGTGGAATAACGGAAAAATGCTGATTCAATTATGCGGAGGAGAAAATTTAAGAGGCCATTAAGGGAATGAGATGGATTAATCTAGAGAGTCTGATGTGGTAGGATTTGGAGGAGCCAAAAAAGTTTCTCTCTGTTCTGAATTTTAGTTTAGATTATAGATTATAAATTATAGATATATTTCATTTTCTACAATATATCATTCAATCACACAATAATTAAATTTCATTTGACTAATGGCATTCCAAAACAATCACTAATAGGTGGATATTAATTGGTGGGGTATTAATACGTGAATTCCAAAACAATCAGGATATTAATTGGTGGGGTATTAATTGGTGGAATAACGGAAAAATGTTGATTCAATTAGGAGGAGGAGAAAATTTAAGAGGTCATTAAGGGAATGGGATGGATTAATCTAGAGAGTCTGATGTGGCAGGATTTGGTGGAGCCAAAAAAGTTCTTTGTGCTCCGAGTTTTAATTTATATTAGACGATAACAATGCGCAATGCGTAGCTTTTTTTTTATTATTTTTCTAGAAATGTGTTTCTAACAAAGCAACTTAACTAAGAAGAAGGAATAAATAATAAATAATAATGAAAAGTAAAAAAAAATAATAATAAGAAAAGAAAAGAAAAGTATAAAATAGAAAATGTAAATAATTTTTCTTTACACTTAAAAATAGAAATGATCATTTTTATTATATCTCATCAAATGTATTATATTGATTTTTATTATATTTCATCAAATGTATTATACTAAGTCTATAAAGATAACTACCAATAACTTTCTAGCCTAGTTGTATCGATTCCTTTCAATGGGGGTTTATATCCTGGGGTTGTATTCACTTAGCAAAAAAAAAAGAAAAAAACTCACTTCACATCGTTTGTGAATTTCAATCACTTTGGTGAATCTCAATTGTTCCATATAGGGATTCTAAATGTTTAGAGGTTTTTCATTTTTGTTTAACTTACAACACTTTGATTGTACAAATAAATAATACAATTTGTCGTATATTTATTCCATCTTTATCATTTTTTTACTTTCTTTTATTTATTTTATTTATTTTTTTCATATTTTTTTTGGGCAATTTATCACTTATAAATAATCATATAAACAATATCTGTGACCTTGCCCCATTTGTAGTTGTTGTTATTTTTTGTTTCTATTTCTTTCTAGAGTTGATTTTGTTTATCCACCATCATTCATAGGCAATTATTCTGATTAAGTTACCAGCTCTCTTTTCCAATAATATTTTGTAATTTGCTTCAACAGATCAAGGAACATCTCGATGCCGAATCAGTCACTGTAAGAGATGCTTATGGAGATGGTCGGCATGTCAGGTAAGATCATGTTATTGCTGTTTATGATTATGGCCAAAAAAATAAATAATTAAAAGCACTGTTAGCCACCTTTACTTCTCTTTTTTGTTCTTTTATCGATTGATATATCATTATTAATTTATTACTGGACATTTCTTGGTAGAATGATTAATGGAAGTTCCCAGTATTTATTGTTATATATATATATATATATATGGCAGTATACGACATTGGAAAAATATGTATCTATAGTGGATACATTCATAATTAATGCAAGTTCCCAGGGATTGTCCTAGCTAACCCTTGCCTACTTTTCATTGCATCCAAGGCCCGATGTATCATGCTGCTAGTAGGGGACGCCCCAACATGTCTTTGTAGTGGATACATTCATAAGAAATTCTATACTAGCCGTCGATCTACCGCAATCCTCCTTTTACGGACATAGGACCAGATGTGAACAAGATATAACACTAAGATCAGACACAAGCGTATTTATATATCAAATGAGTGGATGTATTGCTTAATGGGTGGTTAGGATTCACTGAACAAGCATTGACAAAACAAAAAGGACCAGATCAAATATCAAAAGAACCCCAAAATCTATTTCTGAGTGACCACCCAGCAAGCTCATGAGAAGCATGGTTAGCTTCCCTTTTGTTACTGATATGTTTTGGTCTTTGATAAGAGACCAATTAAGCAAGACCAAATTTCTATAAAAATAAAAAATAACAAATTTTAAGCAAATAATAAATTTTTTAGTTTTTGGTGTCACTGGTTTTACCATTTAAATAGCACAATTTCCTTATTATTTGTAACTATTATAAGTGCTGAATCCAATTAGGCATCTCGAAAAAAGCTCTAAATCATGGGATCCAAACAACGAATATGGATGCTCAATTTCAAAGACATTAGTAGAAAATTGATTTGACATCCATCATTTTTCATATGTTTTGCCTTCAAATAAAAAACTCAATGATTGATTGGCACTTTCTTATCCTTTTCTAAAAAATAAAATCATAGGACATTTGTTATCCCACAAGTTTTAATTCTTGAGTTAAATTATAGGTGAATTTTTCATCACTTAACTTTTCATCTTTGACAAGTTGATCATTATTTTTCATAGAAAAATTCTCAAGATTAAAATCATAGGACACTTCATGCTCCCTAGTTTTAATTCTTGAGTTAGAATGAATTTTTTCTCAATCAATTTTTCATCTTTCGAAAATTGATTGGTATTTTCCATGGATTCTACCTTTGGTGCAAAAAAATTTTGTAGTTTTTTTTCCAATTATGGATTTTTCTCCATTCCTTTCAACATTAGAATCATTAGATATTTCATGCCCATTAAATTCTAACAGTTAATCATTCATGGATGGACCATATTAATCATTCTCTATAAGATGATCATGGCCATATTGTTGTGGGAATATATCTTTTGGTGAATTTACATAAAGATAATGATGTCTCATGCTAATCTCTATATAATGCAACATTTTTAAATATAAATATTGAAGCATAGAAATATGATGTCACGGAGTACAAAACAATTTGACCTCATTTTCTTCAATTAGGCTATAAATTTCACCAAGTAACAATCTTTCACCCTTACGTACTTTGTTGGTATAAACTCCCCCTGTGATCACCAATTTGTTTAAATGAACTCAAACTTTTTCAAAATTTTTAACAAACTTTGAATTAAATTTGTTTAATCTAACTTCTAACATTAAAAGGGTATGCTTGGTTCGATAATCAATTAAGATGATTTTTCATGTATGACACCAAACAAAGTATGAAGAATGAAGTAGAATTATAGATAAATAAGATGAATACATAGACATTTGCATTAAAGTTTACAAAGTACAAATAGAAACTAAATTACACACCTGAACACATTTTAGATCACAACAGATCTCTTGTACATGAGTTGTAGAAGTAGAGATATACTTTGTTCTTTTTTTTTCTTTTTTCTTTTTTTTTTTAAGAATAAACTTCTTAGTAAATGGATGGTTATTTCTATCAAATAACTACTCGTCAATAACTACTTAGGTAGTTTATATTTAGGAAAAAGAACTATCACAAATGGCTTGGAGACCATAACACATGTTGTCTATATCATAAAAGTTATTAGTGGTTACATCCTACCATTAACTTTTTCCATAAAACTTAGAAATCATGACACGTCACACGTGTAAATCGAAATTACAAATAATTTTATTTTTATATAATCACACATATAATATAACTATCAATTTAACATATATGGTGGTCAATATTATATATATTATTATATAATAAAATTATTTTATGTGTAAACAAAAGTGTTTGACTCGAGGTTGAAAATGTTGCAGGTTGATGAATCTAATTTTCTTAGTATAAGAATAAGATAACCCAACTTCGACATAAGTTCTTACTTCTTTATTAAATTAAACTGTTTGATGATAGATATGGCTTGAGTGACATGTGATAAAACATATTTTGACAACCAGATCCATAGGCAAACGTACAACTTACTGTGAGATCTCTACTTTTCACGAATCGTAAAAGTTTCACTCTGTAGTTTTATTTTTTTCTGTCATTTTTTCGTACATGTGGCATGTTATCCACTTATTATCAAAAGTTTAACATAAAATTTTGGACATATGTTAAAACCTCAAAGTTTAAAATTGATTTATATGAAACCACCTACTTTCAAACGTATTAAGCTTTGTGTACGAATAAAAACATAAAAGAAATTAAGCATTGCATTTTTAATAACATTTCAAGTTAAATTATTGACTCGTTCACGGTGATATAATGATATCGTAAATGGAAAATATTTATATATAAAAAAATGATTTCATGTTATTATTTCAATCCGTGTCTATTATATATGAACATTATTTTACTTCAAACCGCAATACGTCATTTTGTTTAATCAATTTTCAGATGTCATTTTGTTTAATTATTTTTTATTAATGGCATGATGTGTTTTTAGTTTGAACTTAGCATTTTTGAAAGTTTGATGGATTAAATTCCAAAAGTTATGATGTCTTTATAGTTTGAATTAAACATTTTGGAAAGTTCTAGAAGTGATGGATTTACCTAGAAACTTATTTACTTGTAACTAAAGCTAGAGAAAGTTTGCACTTGACTTTTAACCCTAGGCCAATATATGGTTTGTATGAAGAATAACTCATTCTTAAATTATGTGGTTTAATATATAATTTATCCTAAAATTTATTTATTGTAACTAAAAGCGGTGAATTTTGCTCATGACTTGAGATTGCAGTGTGTGGTGATCGAAGGAGATCGTGTTTTGTGGTGTTCTACTATAAACAACAATGAGACTTGTTTATCCCCTTTTGGTATGAGATTAGAAAGGATGGAAAAGAATTTGAGGGAATTATATTATACAATTCAGTATGTGGCAAATCATAAAATCAACTACGTGTAATTTCAGTTACATGACTTATTTAATGAGTCATGTGACTTGTTTAAATGTACATATGAATGGTCTTATGAATTTTCACTTAACGGGTTGTAGCAAGATAGTTATAAACTAAACTGTGTTATATTGTTTGCAACAATGTTGCCATTGTGCTGACAAAAAAAGCTTGTCTCAACAATAGAATCGAAGTATGATTAGAGGACTGTCCAAGCTTTCTCTTTGCATTTTCTACAAATCATTGATTGAATAGTGAAATTCTAGCGTTTTAATTATAAAAAAAAAAAAAAGAAGTTATGAAGTATGAAGAAGAAGAAATATCCTGATTGTTTTGGAATCTACGTATTAATACCCCATCAATTAATATCCACCTATTAGTGATTGTTTTGGAATGCCATTAGTCAAATGAAATTTAATTATAGTATGATTGAATGATATATTGTAGAAAAGGAAATATATCTATAATCTATAATCTAAACTAAAACTTGGAACAGGAAGAAACTTTTTTGGCTCCTCCAAATCCTACCACATCAGACTCTCTAGATTAATCCATCCCATTCCCTTAATGGCCTCTTAAATTTTCTCCTCCTAATCGAATCTACAATTTAAACTAAAACTCGGAGCAGAGAGAAATTTTTTTGGCTCTTCCAAATCCTGCCACATCAGACTCTCTATCTCCATAAAAATTCACGCCATTCCAAATTTGTTTCCAATTTAATTCCTTCTCATCTAGATTAATCCATCCCATTCCCTTAATGGCCCCTTAAATTTTCTCCTCCTCCTAATTGAATCAACATTTTTCCGTTATTCTACCAATTAATACCCCACCAATAAATATCCGGATTGTTTTGGAATCCACGTATTAATACCCCACCAATTAATATCCACCTACTAGTGATTGTTTTGAAATGTCATTAGTCAAATGAAATTTAATTAATGTGTGATTGAATGATATATCCACCTATTATTGCAGAAAATGAAATATATCTATAATCTACAATCTAAACTAAAACTCAGAGTAGAGAGAAACTTTTTTGGTTCCTCTAAATCCTGCCACATCAAACTCTCTATCTCCATAAAAATTCACGCCATTCCAAATTTGTTTCCAATTTTAATTCCTTCTCATCTAGATTAATCCATCCAATTCCCTTAATGGCCTCTTAAATTTTCTCCTACTTCTAATTGACGTATTAATACCCCACCAATTAAAATCCACCTATTTGTGATTGTTTTGGAATGCCATTAGTCAAATGAAATTTAATTATAGTGTGATTGAACCTATTATTGTAGAAAATGAAATATATCTATAATCTACAATCTAAACTAAAACTCAGAGCAGAGAGAAACTTTTTTGGCTCTTCCAAATCCTGCCACATCAGACTCTCTATCTCCATAAAAATTCACGCCATTCCAAATTTGTTTCCAATTTTAATTCCTTCTCATCTAGATTAATCCATCCAATTCCCTTAATGGCCTCTTAAATTTTCTCCTCCTCCTAATTGAATCATCATTTTTCCGTTATTCCACCAATTAATACCCCACCAATTAATATCCTGATTGTTATGGAATCCACGTATTAATACCCCACCAATTAATATCCACCTATTTGTGATTGTTTTGGAATGCCATTAGTCAAATGAAATTTAATTATAGTGTGATTGAACCTATTATTGTAGAAAAGGAAATATATCTACAATCTACAATCTAAACTAAAACTCGGAGTAAAGAGAAACTTTTTTGGCACCTCGAAATTTTGCCACATCAGACTCTCTATTTCCATAAAAATCCACGACATTCCAAATTTGTTTCCAATTTTAATTTCTTCTCATCTAGATTAATCCATCACATTCCCTTAATGGCCTCTTAAATTTTCTCCTCCGCATAATTGAATCAACATTTTTCCATTATTCCACCAATTAATACCCCACCAATTAATATCCACCTATTAGTGATTGTTTTGGAATGTCATTAGTCAAATGAAATTTAATTATAGTGTGATTGAATAATATATTGTAAAAAAAAAAATATATCTATAATCTATAATCTAAACTAAAACTCAGAGCAGAGAGCAATAACTTATTGTATATCTTACATTCGAAGTATTTTTGCTTGGTTAAGTTGTAGTCCTCTATTTTTTGCAACCAATAATTTTTTTTTTTTTTTTTTTTTTACAATTTCTGATACTATTTAACTGCATATAAAATTTAGTTTGACTTGATTTTTTATTTTTATACAATTGGATATATTCGAAAGTATTTTTGCTTGGTTAAGTTGTAGTCCTCTATTTTTTGCAACCAATATATTTATTTTTTTTTTTACAATTTCTGATACTATTTAGCTGCATATAAAATTTAGTTTGACTTGATTTTTTTATTTTTATACAATTAGATATATTCGAAGTATTTTTGCTTGGTTAAGTTGTAGTCCTCTATTTTTTGCAACCAAAAATGTTTTTTTAACAATTTCTGATACTATCTAACTTCATATAAAATATAGTTGGACTCGATCATTTTATTTTTATACAATTGGATATGCTAAATAACTTGACAACTATCGGTTTAATATATTTTTGAGGGTATGTGTTAAGTATAAATTATTTTCTAATACTCATATTAAAATTGATGAGGCAACATTCAAATTATTTGAGATTTAGGATATCAATGGACTATCATTTTTTTTTTTTTCTATGTGTTAAAGTTTCTTAAGAGATATGTTTTAGACTTAAAATGACATTGTTAGTAGACCAATTTGTTATATGATTCTTTCTTTTTTCTGTAAATTTCTTTTGATTAATAATGATTTTATTGAGAAGAGAAAAGCTTAAGTACACAGAAGGTGTACGCAAGTTTTCCTAAAAAAAATTCCCAAAAACTTTTTCTTTTTTATGTAGATGGGATCACTCACATTAGGAATTAATGGTCCATTAAACACGCAACATTGACTATTCTTTTTTCCTGTGACTTATTTCACAGAGTGCCACTGTTATAATTTATATTAGTATCACCCTGCAACATCAAATAACCTTCCTCTCTATCCCACAACTCCAACTCCACAGCAACTGATGTGGCTGTGTAATTTATGCATGGCTCTTCTTTGCTCTCTAATCTTCAAGAGTGGACAGTTACATCACCTCCCTCTCTCTCTCTCTCTCTCTCTCTCTCTCTCTCTCACACACACACACAGAAAACAATGAGACAGATGTGAGTAGGAAAATGTGGTATCTTGACCTTTTTCTTGAAAAACTCTGTTAGCAAATCCATTTAAACCCTATGATTTTTCGAAGAATGGATCACACTCACACGTATGCACACGTGTGCAAACTAAAAAATAGTTACCCATGCCTGCATCCCCATTTCCCCACCAACAGACGAGTGCGGTATTTTTTGTACCACATCCTCCTGCTACTTGCTCCACAAACTCTACAATAAAGGGATTGGCACTGCCAATGAATTCTGACTCAAACGGCACTTCTTCTCTCATAAGAAAGGGTGGAGTATGCGGTTATAGGTTCAAGACCTACTGGGTGCTATGTAAATTACCAAAAACAATACAATAATAAAGGATGGTGGTAGTCTTCAATGAGATGAAACACAATACATTAAAGCTAAGAGCTTATTTACCAGGAATTTCATTCAGGTGGGTATTCATGGCCTAAATGGATATTCCTTTCCAACATTCTTATGATTTTTCTGGGCAAGACAAAAGGCCTTCACTTCAAGCTCTTGTTTATGACTTGAACGAAGCTCGACAATAGGAACATTGTAAGATCATTTTGAAAATAATTTAGCAAGGAATGCCACTGTGATTAATTCATCTGAGTTCACAATGAGTATTCCCTTGACCAGTATAACGAGATTTTTACAAATCCTAGAAATTCCAATATATTACATATTCACTTCAAAATCAATAAAACTCATTTCATTTCAACACATATAAAAAGCTCTGCCTTGATTAAATATTAAAAATCAGCACCAAATATCAAAGAACCAAGAAAACAAAACACAATTAAAACATAACCCCATCCCACTAAGCCCCAAATAATTCAACCATCAAAGTAAAATCAAAATAAGCAAAGCTCGTAAATTTTTTCATTTCCGGAATAAAAAACAATAAAAGAACAAAACCCAATAATCAAAATCAAATATTTATTCCATTAATCATAATAGTTGCTAACCTTTTTCTCCATGGAGTGCATGAGAGGCGAGTCAATGGAGCCAGCATCGTTCACGTTCGTGGCTCGTGTGCTGAACCTTCGACCACTCACTGGACCAAACCCAAACCCAAACCCCAATGAACTTCCATAACCATAAGCTTCACCAATACAATTATTACCATCATTATGAGCTTGGAGTTTGGTACACGTGGCGCGTGTTCTGTTGAATAACACTGCAGAGACAAAGAGTCTCGTTGGCTGAGCTTTACGGAGGAAGAGTTCGCTGGCCGCACGTGACGAAGCTGCGAACACGTACGGACGCACCATCAGCGTCTTCGCCATTTTTCTGATTTTGGGTTCCCTCAAATTTGGAGCTTTTGCTTTCTTCTGTGGTTACTGCTGGAAGATGCTACGGCCAAGAAGAAGACAGAGGGATGGGCTATACATGGGCCCGGAATGCCTGGCCTAGGCTGGGCTTTACTGACATGATAGTGTTCGTTACTGGGCCTATATTGATATGATATCGGCCCAGAAACGAGCCCAAAACGAAATAGATCAGTCCGGTAGAAAACTATATCATATAATATTGTTTGTGTTTTTTGACCATATAATAAAACAGTTCAAAACTTTTTTATTTTTTTCAATGCAAAATATCTTCCCACAAAGGGGATTCTGAAGATTTTAATTAAATAATAGGTGAGAAAGGGAGACGTTTAATTACTATAATTAATTATCCAGAGTTTTATATCTTGTCTTGCAAGTACAAATGTGAAAACATGAACATAATGGTTCCTTATTTAACTTCTCATTTCATCTGATAATACAACGTACTATTAGCTATATGTGTCCCTACAGATTATCACAATCTGTCAATCATTGAGGTGGGATACAGATGCTAATGGAGAAAGACCATAGGTGGATAAACTGTTCCACATGGAGACAAAGTGTTAATGAATCAAACTAAAAGATAGAAGTTTTGTTTTTTTTAATAAATTAATTTTAACCATGTGATTTTCTTAGCTTCTGAATTATAATGTAATTTTCTGAGAATTTTTTGGATTTAAAATGATTTTACACATAAAACGAGGCTAAATAAAATATGATATGAAGATGCCCCGGGTTAAAAGTCAAGTGCAAACTTTCTTTAGCTTTATTTACAAGTAAATAAAGTTCAATGTATATTAGATACTAAACTTCATTATTTCATAATGTTTTCTATTTAAATCTCACACGTTTATATATTTCAAATTAAATCCAGCACTTTTAGAACTTTATGAAATGTTCAATCCAAACTATAAACACATCACATGTTATGCTGTTAATGAAAAATAATTAAATCAAATGAAGTCTTGTGGTTTGAAGTGAAATAATGTTCATATATAATAGACACATGTGTTGAAATAACAACATACAGTCATTTTGTTTAAATATTTTCGTTTAAATATTTTCCATTAACGATATCACCATGAATGAGTCAATAATTTAAATTTAAATTTTTTAAAAATGAAAAGCTTAATTTGAATCTTTTTGAAAGTGAGTGGTTTCAATTAAACCACTTTTAAACTTTGAGGCTTAAATTACGTCCTAAATTTTATGTTCAACTTTTGATAACAAGTGGATAATATGGTACATCTGTACATGTAGGAAAATTGACATTAAAAAAAAATAAAAAAATTACGAAGGGAAACTTTTGCCGTTCATGAAAAGGTGATCTCACAATAGAGCGTTGTACGTTTGCGTTCGCTCCTTTGGATTTGGTTGTCAAAATATGTTTGATCAGATGTCACTCATGCCATAAATACGCCATATAATATATTATATATATATATATATATAATTATATATATATATATATATATATATATATATATATCTTTTCTTTTTTAAATTTATCTTATTGTTAAATCACTTTTATGGTTATTTTTGAAAGTAAGAAAAGTATAATTAAAAACTTTTGTTCCAATATTAATCATATGATATAGATGTTTTGAACATAAAATGAAAAATGAGTCTTCACTCTTCACATAGCAATACAACAAAAAGTTTGTAAACGGACAGACACATTTTTATTTATTCATTAATTTTTAGACAAGTTTCCAACACACGTAGTAATGCAATCCTACAATACATGCACATTGACTTATTTTGTTTGACCCTCTCTGTCTCTCACAATAAGCAATAGTAAACTGGAATTACAAGCTAGAAACAATTGTCTTGTCCTTTAATAAGCCATCCAACTCCTTAACAAATCTTTCCATGGCCGGAGTAGGCAAGCAAATTGGGACAATTATCCCATCCTCCCCCAAACCATTCTTGGAAGGAATATAAAAGCTTAGTCCTGGGAAGAACGGGAGCCCACCCTTGGCTGGCCCACCATAAGCTGCCTTGCCCCACCCAAAGTCAACCTCTCTAAACCCGGCACGTGTCACATCCGACACAACATATGACCGCACCATAGTGAAGCTGGGTCGACCCCTAATTACCATTAGATCAGCCACCGACTGCATGTGCTCTTGTGTCACCTCATTCTTCGCCTTCTTCACCAATTCCAAAGCGTAACCCAACGAATTCTCACATAGCTTTTGTGTAGTTGTGACCGCTGCAGAGATCGCAAAGGCGTTGCCGTAATAACCAATGGGTAATAAACGGTTGAATTTGGGACGAGCATTGACGAGGCACAATATGCGCACCTCTTCGTTTCGGTCGGGTTGGATTGCTATGGTGCGGCAACGCCAAAGGCAAGCAGTGAGCAACTCAAACATGGAGCATTGGCTTAGGCGATGTGGTACAAATCTCCGTAGAGTGGACACCTCGGTGGGGCCGAAGAAAAAAGAGCGGTGGGCCATGTTTTCGGGTGGGATATTAATGCTTCCCTTGGCATCTGCCACTTCATCGTACGCGCGGTGTTCACATGTCACGCATGGTGGGTCCCTCGCGTTAAGGAGATATCTTTGCCACACGGGTAGGATAGAGGGGGAACGTGCACCACGCGCGAAATCGCCCACGGCCATCATGAATTGGACCAAGCCATAACCGTCACTCATTGTGTGGTTGAGGCGTAAGGCGAGAATGAAACCACCACACTTGAGGCGTGTCACCTGTCAAATAAACACAATATCATAATCGAAAAAGATGACATGTGGGATACCAATTTTTCATGCCTATAATGAAGTCTCTTTGAACAAATTGTCCACTTTAATGTAGTCTTCATAGCGTTTTGTTATTAAAAAAAAAAAAAGTCATGATATGTGCACATCTTTAATCTACACTCTTAATCTACACCTTCATAATTCTTGGTCATTTATCTACAACTTCTAGACATTCACATCCATACTTTCAAAATTATACATTATTTTGGGACATTGTTATCCACAATTTTATGAAATGTCCACAATTTAAATCTACTCATTCACATATGTTGTGTATTAGCGGTTTGCATAGATAATTTCCCAATAAATGTAGTGCTTTCTGCTCATAGCTTGTGGCTTTGTGGAATAACTGAACATCAAAGGGTAGGTAGTAAAACAAACAAAAAATTTTAAGTTTTGGATTCACGTTTGGTTGCCTAACATAACACATTTGGATCTTTTGGGTTGCTTCTAGTCACTGCTCTGGGTGGATTTGTTCTGTCAAGAAGGAATTTTAAAAAATACATGAACTTAGAGCATTCCTATCAACCTCCTCAAATTTTTCCCCAAATGGGTTCTAAAAAACCTAAAGCTCTACTGTATCAGACTCTCTATTCTAACTTTACTATTCTATTTTTTAATATATTCTTATTATTTTATTTTATTTTATTTATTTTTTCACAACTCCCAAAATACCATATTTTCTCATTTTTCTCTACCTCCTTCTATACACCCGTAGGATATTCCCCCTCTTTTTCTTTCCTTTTTTCTCCTCCACCCACATACACCTCCCATCCTTTTCTTTTTTTCTTTTTTTTTTCTCCTTTTTTTCCCCATCACCCACGTACCCCCTCCCACTTTTTCTACTCCCCTTTTCTTTCTTTCTCAGCGTCCCCCCTTCATTTTCTTTTCTTCTTTATTTCTTTCTTTCTCAGCGTCCCCACCTTCATTTTCTTTTCTTCTTTCTTTCTTTCTTTCTCAGCATCCCCCCTTCATTTTCTTTCTTCTTTCTTTCTTTCTTTCTTTCTTTCTTAGCGGTGCTTTATTATTATTATTTTTTTTCGTTTTGAGCCTCCATCGTTTTGAGCCTCCATTTTTCGTTTTGAGCCTCCATCTTAGCTGTTACTGCTACTTCACCTCTGAATGTATTTTTCTTTCTCATTTTTTTTTTTCTTTTTTCTTTTACCGTTCATCATTTTTTTCTTTTTCTTTTTTTATTTGGGTTATTGAAGATTTAGATCTGTTACTGTGTTTTTGTTTTTGTTGTTGTTGTTGTTGTTGCTTTTTCCGTTATTATTGGCGCAGTAGACAGCATGCAAGAGAGAGAAAAAAGCTTTTTTTATTCCCGTAAGGATGAACAATAGCTCCTTGAGTTGGGCAAGCTACTGTTCATCAGATTCGGATTTTCACTCATCTGAGGAGGCTGGTGCTATGTGTTTTGGCTGCCTTCTCCTTATATTTTGTTGTTTTCAGCCGAATATTGAGGCTGATAGGAATGCCCTTAATATAAGTAAATTTATTTTCTTAAGTTTCGCTGACACTTTTTAAATATTGGTAGTCAACATAAAAACAAATCAAAATACAGGTGGATAAAGTGTAATTAACCAAAAAAAAATTCAATGCCATAATATGTACCTGAATAAGCAATAATGGGCAATTAAGGATACCCCCTGAGCCAGGAACATCAAAAAGGAGCTCCTCCAAGCATGGGAATGGGGGTTGAAGTGCGTTGCCAAACTGTTCAAGTGTAACATCAGCATCTGCCTCAATAAACAACATACCCTCACCCGTACATTCCACTACAAGCTTCCGGCCAGGTCCTTCCCTAAGCCTACCAGCAAATGGGTAGTAAAACACTAGTGTTTGTGCAAGTGCTTCCCTGATGACTTTCACAGGGTCCCTACCTTGCATTGAGGGATCATATTTATAGAATTGTATGACTGGAACTTGAAATCGAAAACCCTCTTGGTCATCAATATCGGAAAGTTGTTTGAATTCATGGGGTGTGGGCTTAGCAGGGGCAACCAGTTCTGGTTTGCACCTTCGTACTGGGAACACTAGAGAGGTGGGTGGTGGTGCCATGACAAGAAAAGAAAGGGGTCTAATCAGAGTTAAGAATGTGTAGGGGGAAGTTTTAGTGTTTGCGGTGTGGTATGAATTGTGATGATGATTTTAGAAGTAGAATTTATAGCAAGATGGAAGAATAAAAATCAAGCATGTTTTTCAGATGGAGAACGAAGGAAGAAAAAACATGTGGAGTATATTAACACTGGTCTTTTCTTTCACATGGAAATGGCAGGACTTTTGATTTATGTTGTATTACTCTTTGACGTTACAGAACATTAATCATATGCAGCCAAACATATTTTTTACCATGAAGAAAGAACATGTGGAGTATATTAACACTGTTCTTTTGATAATAAGTGGATAACATGCCACATGTACGAAAAATGACAAAAAAATAAAACTACAGAGTGAAACTTTTACCATTCGTAAAAAGGAGAGATCTCACAATAAGTTGTACGTTTGCCTATGGATCTGGTTGTCAAAATATGTTTTATCACATGTCACTCAAGCCATATCTATCATCAAACAGTTTAATTTAATAAAGAAGTAAGAACTTCTGTCGAAGTTGGGTTATCTTATTCTTATACTAAGAAAATTAGATTCATCAACCTGGAACATTTTCAACCTCGAGTCAAACACATTGTTCCTAAATTTCCCAATTTGAAAATCGCTGTTACACGTGATGTGATTTGATAATTTATTGTAGTTGACAAATCAAATTAAGTTTTGGGGGTTACATTGAAACTATTTAGAATGTTCAACTTTCGGATTCCAATTTTTATTTATTTATTTTAAAATATAGGTGTAAAAGTGAATCCATAAATCTTGAAGATCTAGATAACATCTTTATATTTTTTGTGAATGTGATTCGAATTCCACCTTTAATTTTTCCTCCTCCTCCTCTCTCTCTCTCTCTCTCTATATATATATATATGCCTGTTTAGTTCAACATTAATGGCCCTCCACATAAGATGGTTCATAATTGCTTTGGTAGCCAATGTATTAAGATTATATGGTACTCCTGAGTTAGGGACTACAAATTCTTTACTTGGGGATTAGAATTTCAAGTCATATTTATTAAGATTTTATGGTACTCCTGATTTAGGGACTACAAATTCTTTACTTGGTGATTAGAATTTCAAGTTATATTAAACCTCTGAGAGGTTAGGCTGCTCCATTTTGAAGAAAAAAATATTGGGAACCATTTGCTGCAAAGAAATGTGTAACTCTTGTTTTCACATAAAATAATTTTATATTTATTAAGATTTTTATGGTACTCCTGATTTAGGGACTACAATTCTTTACTTGGTGATTAGAATTTCAAGTTATATTAAACCTCTGAGAGGTTAGGCTGCTCCATTCTGAAGAAAAAAAATATTGGGATCCATTTGCTGCAAAGAAATGTGTAACTCTTGTTTACACATAAAGTAATTTTATTATATAATAATATATATATAATATTGGTCACCATATATGTGAAATTGATAGTTATATTACATGTGTGTGATTATACAAAAATAAAATTATTTGTAATTTCGATTTACGCGTGTCATGATTTCTAAGTTTCATAACAGAAGTTAATAATGGAATGTAACCACCAATAATTTTTATGATGTAAACAATATGTGTTATGGTCTCCCAACCATTTATGATAGTTATTTTTCGTAAATATAAACCACCTAAGTGGTTATTGACAAATGTCTGGAGGCAGAAGAAATTCCGGCTGACACGGTAATTTCAAGAGCGGAGGAAGAAGATAAAAAGAAGTCTTTTGGACCTTGGATGCTCGTCTCTCGCAGAAAAAGACAGACAAAATTGGCAGTGCCAGCTGTGCCGCGTGACACTCCAGGAGTTTCTGCTGCGAAGGATCACGTTAACTCTGCCCAACAGCTTGCTGGCTCGTCTGCTGCGAAGGGAAATGACAACACTGCCCCGGCTGCTGTGAAGCGAAATTACAACTCTGCCCAAAAGCATGCTGCCCCGTCTGACGTGAGTAGTTTTGAGAACACTGCCCAACGTGATTTTGATAAATCTGTCATGATTTTGCAGGATGCTGGTCAATCTGGCGTGAGGTCTGTTGACAAGACTATTCAACATGCATATGGTGCAAATAGGCGTGTAGCAGGTTCTATAGATGGACAGAGACGTGTTAAAGCCAATCAACAATTTCGGTATTCCCATTACTTGGTGAAATTTATGCCTAATTGAAGAAAATGTGGTCAAATTGTTTTGTACTCCGTGACATCATATTCCTATGCTTCAATATTTATATTTAAAAATGTTGCATTATATAGAGATTACCATGAGACATATCATTATCTTTATGTAAATTCACCAAAAGATATATTCCCACAATGGCCATAATCATCTTATAGAGAATGATTAATATGGTCAATCCATGAATGATCAACTGTTAGAATTTAATGGGCATGAAATATTTAATGATTCTAATTTTGAAAGGAATGGAGAAAAATCCATATTTGGAAAAAAAAGTACAAAAAGTTTTTGTACCAAAGGTGGAATCCATGGAAAATATCAATCAATTTTCGAAAGATGAAAAATTGATTGAAAAAAAATTCATTCTAACTCAAGAATTAAAACTAGGGAGCATGAAGTGTCCTACGATTTTAATCTTGAGAAAAATGATTTTTCTATGAAAAATAATGATCAACTTGTCAAAGATGAAGAGTTAAGTGATGAAAAATTCACCACTAATTTAACTCAAGAATTAAAACTTGTGGGATAACAAATGTCCTATAATTTTATTTTAAGAGAATGGTGAGAAAGTGCCAATTAATCATTGGGTTTTTTATTAGAAGGCAAAACATATGAAAAATGATGGATGTCAAACTAATTTTCTACTGTCTATGAAATTAAGCATCTATATTCGTTGTTTGGATCCCATGACTTAGAGCTTTTTTCGAGATGCCTATTTGGATTCAGCACTTATAATAGCAACAAATAATAAGGAAATTGTGCTATTTAAACGGTAAAACCAGTGACACCAAAAACCAAAAAATTTGTTATTTGCTTAATTTTTTTTAATTTTTTTTTTATAGAAATTTGGTCTTGCTTAATTTTTTTATTTTTGATAAGTATTTGGTCTTGCTTAATTGGTCTCTTATCAAAGACCAAAACATATCAGTAACAAAAGGCCATCAACGTGTTTCATCAAAAAAAAGAAAGGAAAAGAAAAAGCCATCAACGTGTTTGGGATAGTCTTATAAAATTGCACGCAATTATATAAATTGCAATGTGTAAATAGTGCATTTAAACACATGGTCTTATCATAGCGTGAATGAAAGCCACACGTATCTTACTTATCATGTTCTCATGAGTATATACAACACATGGCTTTTGTATAGCCACACGTTATATTGGAAGGTGATGTTGGTGGGGCTTGTATTTGGCCACATGAATATTTACTTAGTCAACGATTGTGGCTTATATTTGAAAGAAAGAGAGAAAGAGAAAGAAATTGTCACGGCAAGCTATGTGTGTATGGAATAGGTGGGGGGACAAATTGATGAGTCATTGTCTCCCGTGGGCCGCAACATGTGAAAGAGAGAAAGAGAGAGAAATTGTCACGGCAATTTCTCTTAGTGCCACAAGCTCATTAATGATGAGCTATGTGCCTATGGAATTGGTGGGCGGCAATTCAGGCATGCCTTGTCTCCTTGTGGGCTGCAACATGTGCAAGAGAGAAAGAAAGAGAGAGAGAGACAATTTCTCTCTAAAAGATGAGAGAGCAACACCAAAGTGTGCTATGTGCTGAGTGCAAAGAGGCAGAGAAGCACCAAGAGAAAACTGTAGAGACAGCCAAGGAGAGCAAAAATGTAGTTCAAAGAGAGAGCTACGTTGGGGGGAGAGTGCTGCAATTGTGTGCAGCACAGAAGTGCTGCAGAGAGCTGTGAGCAATAGAGTGAGCTACAGAGAGTAGCTGCAAGCAGCAAACAGTTTCCAGTGGGAGTGCCACACAAGAAGAAGAATAAAAAGAGAGCGTTCTCAGTGATTTATTCTTTACGTGTGAGAGTGCACTTGGGTGTACATGGGGTTTGGGCTTAGAGAGAGCTTTTAAGCCAAACATTGTAATCTTCCTATTATTGTGAAACTTACTCCCTGAAGTCTCTGGTGGATGTAGACATGTTACCGAGCCACGTAAATTCTTTGTGTTGTGCAGTGCGTGTTAATTTTTTATTGACGTGTTCTTCTCCACCAAATATCTTATTTTTTTGGCTCCCACAGATTCTAAGAACATTGGCTAACATTCCCAATAGGTGATTCTTTTCAATTTCTCCAGCGGCACTTGTTTCACATCAACGCTGTAGCTTGTGGCAAGGAAAGAAATAGGCCGGTGCGAGATGAAAAATCTCACGACTTCATCTATCATGCTTCTATGGAGATCAAAGCAACCTTTCGATAAAAGTTTGAGGTGCTTAAGCCAACCACTTCGAGGTCGCTAACCAACCACCTCTAGATTGTGGAAATGTATAATCTAAACAAAAATATAAAATGTAAATGAGAGTGAAAAAAGATGTAGAGAGATATTAAAATATTAAAGTGAGAGTCTTGTTTCACATTGACCAAGTATTTATGGGTTGTGTAATTTATAAGTCATGTGCATCCCTCATCTCTTGTTAAAGTCTAATGGGCTTAACTCAATCTCATAAGACGCTTTGAGAGATGAGGGATGCCCCAATGGCTTATAAATTGCACAACTCAAGTTTACTTGGTCAATGTGGGATAAGACTCTCATTTTAATATGCCCCCTCACGTGTGGTGAACCAACCAAACACATTGACCAAGTATTCTTGGGTTGTGCAATTTATAAGTTATGTGCATTCCTTATCTTTCAAGGTGTCTTTTGAGATTGAGTTAAACTCATTGGATTTTAACAAGAGAGAAAGAGATGTAGAGAGAGAAGGCTAGAGGAGGCAGGGTTTCACATGGTAGGCTACATCTTTATTATTTCACTGAATATAATATATTTTAGATGATTACAATGTGTTAATTAAAGTCCTATTTATAGGAGAAGATTAAACAACAATTTTAATCTCTTATGGGATTCCTTAACAGAGGTCCCTCAACCGGCAGTAAATGGAAGCTTTCTATGACCAAAACCAGCAATTTGATACATTTATTTGTTTTGGTTATGCGATGGTTTGGGCAAAACTTTGATTGAGAATTGTTGTGCATGGTTAATTTGTGTGATGGTTAATAGGCAGACAATTAACTGTGTTGCTTAAATTGGTCTTGAATATAAGATCAGAAAATCATAAGTTCACATCCGCTTAAAATAGTTAACTTATTTTTGACAAACTCAAATATTAGGATAAGTCTTAATATATTTGGCCAAAATATTGTTGTAAATTAAATTTTCTATCGCCATTAAGATTCCTAAACGTCATCTAAATGGATGAGTGGGCGTGCATTTGTTTACACATAAAATAATTTTATTATATAATAATATATATAATATTGGTCACCATATATGTTAAATTGGTAGGATGTAACTATCATAACTTCCACAATGTGGACAACATGTGTCATGGCTTCCAAGCCATTTGGAATAATAATTTTTCCTAAAAATAAACCATCTAAGTAGTTATTTGCTGGAAATAATTACTCATTTTGACTATTAATAAGAAATTTATTCTTGAAAAAAAAGGTCTACCTCTACTTCCACAACCCATGTACAAGAAATCCATTATTGTGATTTAAAGTGTATTTATGTGTGTAATTTAGTATCTATTTGTACTTTATAAACTTTAATGCAAATGTTTATATATTTATCTTGTTTGATCTACAGTGCTATTTCATTATTAATACTTTGTTTGGTGCCATACATAAAAACTCTTAATTGAGGTATTACCAAGTCAAGCACACCCTTTTGAAGTTCGTTAAATTAATAAACAATTTTAATTCAAACTTTGTAAAAAATTTTGAAAAAGTTTGGGTTAATTCAAATAACTCTTATAAGATAAAATATTGCAATAAACTCTAGTAAGGTTTCAACTTCTGGATAAATGACATTACAAGAAAAGAGGAAAAAAAACTTTAAAAACGATGAAGATCAAGAAGAAGATACACCGTCTTGTATTGTACCATATATTGCTTCATTTCGAACAACATAATGTAGAGACAACAATCATAAGGAAGCCAAAATACACAAGATCAAAATCACAGTTTTGAGAAAATTAAAAAAATTGAATCCAGATCTTTAAGATGCGGATTTACTTTCTACACACACACACACAAAAAAAAAAAAAAGATTCCTTATGGTCCTAAATAGTTTCAATGTAACCTTGAAAGCTTAATTTGATTTGCCAACTACAATTAACTGCCAAATCACTCATTAAATATGCTCCAAGAATAAAATTAAAATAAAATAATATATATACATATATTTATTTATTTTAAGTTGTAATCACAATTGAAATTAATGGGGAATTTTAACTTTCTCAATTTACCTTTTCTTTTTAAATTTATCTTATTGTAAGCATGTTCCTAACTAAAGCACTAAATTAAGCTCCAATTCCGATTATTTTTGTTATGATAATATACAAATATTTAGAGCAAAAAATGGAAAATGAGTCTTCACTCTTCACAAAGCAGATGGCACTACCACAAAAAGGTTTCAAATCGGACAGACACATTCTTGTCTATTCATTAATTTTACTATTTTAGACAAGTGCCCTACACACGGAGTAATGCATGCACCTACTATAATACAAGCACATTGCTCTATTTTGTACCCTCATCACATTGACTCTCTCTCTCTCTCTCTCTCTCTCTCTCTTACAACAATCAATGGTAAATTGACATTAAAGGCAAGAAACAATAAATTTGGAATTCTCGTTTGTGACTGTCTGGTCCTTTAACAAGCCATCCAACTCCTTTACAAATCTTTCCATGGCCGGGGCTGGCAAGCAAATTGGGACAATTATCCCATCCTCCCCCAAACCATTCTTGAAAGGAATATAAAAGCTTGCCACTCTCGAGATTGCCCCAACCCCACCCTTGGCTGGCCCACCATAAGCTGGCAGCCTGGCATACCCCACCCAAAATCCACCTCTCCAAACCCCTCGTGTCAATCCCCGGCTCGTGTGTCACATCTGACACAAGATATGATCGCACTACAGTGAAGTGTGGTCGGCCCCTAATGACCATTAAATCAGCTAGTGAGCGCATGTATTCTTCTATCACGTCATTCTTTGCTTTTTTCACCAATTCCAAAGCGTAACCCAATGGATTCTCGCATAGCTTCCCTGCGGTTGTGACCGCCACAAGGAACGCAAAGGCGTTGCCATAATAACCTGTGGGTGGTGGAGGGTCCAATTTGGGACGAGCATTAACGATGCAAAGTATGCGCACCTCTTCATTCAGGTCAGGTTGGATTGCTAAGGTGCGGCAACGCTAGAGGCATGCGGTGAGCAACTCGAACATGGAGCATTGGCTTAAATGACGTGGCACGAACCTTCGTAGTGCAGATATCTTTGTGGGGCCAAAGAAAAAAGAGTGATGGACCATGTCATCTATTGTAAGCATAT
This sequence comes from Fagus sylvatica, assembly GCA_907173295.1. Taxonomy (NCBI): domain Eukaryota; kingdom Viridiplantae; phylum Streptophyta; class Magnoliopsida; order Fagales; family Fagaceae; genus Fagus; species Fagus sylvatica. The sequence continues at coordinate 42,525,029 of OU015763.1, read as the reverse complement.
TCCACAATGATCACCAACCTAAACTCATTTGCTGCCTAGGAGATGGGCAGAAGTGTATATTTTCCCACCACATTCAGACACAGATATTTCTTGTACTAGCTCAAAGAAAAATGAAAGACAAAGCATCACTAAGTTACTTTGCAAAGCATGATTAAAGGAAATAATTATGCTTCACTACAGAAATAGATAAGTACAATAAAGAAAACAAATTTGTTCTCACTCTTTAGGGGGGATACTTCAATCAAAATATATCTTGCTAAGGCATGGTCTTTCAAACTTGTCAGAGTAGAACTTAACATTTTGATTACCATGTTCAATAATTAATAAGCAATACATAGTCATTATCACTCTCTCAAGTGCATTGATGGACAATACAAAGAAAGTCAGAGAAATGCTGAGAGGGTCAATTATCTTCAAGAGTTTCGCATTCATATGGAAACACAAGGCTTCCATGCAAAATTAGATCACTGATGTCTGAAGTACAAAGTCTCCCTGATATCTATTGTGTATGTGGCTCTGAGAGCATTATTGATATATAAATACGCTTGTGTCTGAGCTTAGTGTTATATCTTGTTCACATCTGGTCCTATGTCCGTAAAAGTAGGATTGCGGTAGATCGACGGCTAGTATAGAATTTATTATGAATGTATCCACTACAAAGACATGTTGGGGTGTCCCCTACTAGCAGCATGATACATCGGGCCTTGGATGCAATGAAAAGTAGGCAAGGGTTAGCTAGGACAATCCCTGGGAACTTGCATTAATTATGAATGTATCCACTATAGATACATATTTTTCCAATGTCGTATACTGCCATATATATATATATATATATAACAATAAATACTGGGAACTTCCATTAATCATTCTACCAAGAAATGTCCAGTAATAAATTAATAATGATATATCAATCGATAAAAGAACAAAAAAGAGAAATAAAGGTGGCCTAACAGTGCTTTTAATTATTTATTTTTTTGCAATAACATGCCATAATCATAAACAGCAATAACATGATCTTACCTGACATGCCGACCGTCTCCATAAGCATCTCTTACAGTGACTGATTCTGCATCAAGATGTTCCTTGATCTGTTGAAGCAAATTACAAAATATTATTGGAAAAGAGAGCTGGTAACTTAATCAGAATAATTGCCTATGAATGATGGTGGATAAACAAAATCAACTCTAGAAAGAAATAGGAACAAAAAATAACAACTACAAATGGGGCATTTCAACCCAAAAAAAAAAAAGCATAATTCTCTTGAATTCTTTTTTCTGTAAATTTCTTTTGATTAATAATGATTTTATTGAGAAGAGAAAAGCTCAAGTACACAGGAGGTGTACGCAAGTTTTCCTAAAAAAAATTCCCAAAAACTTTTTCTTTTTTATGTAGATGGGATCACTCACATTAGGAATTAATGGTCCATTCAACACACAACATTGAACTATTCTTTTTTCCTGTGACTTATTTCACAGAGTGCCACTGTTATAATTTATATCAGTATCACCCTGCAACATCAAATAACCTTCCTCTCTATCCCACAACTCCAACTCCACAGCAACTGATGTGGCTGTGTAATTTATGCATGGCTCTTCTTTGCTCTCTAATCTTCAAGAGTGGACAGTTACATCACCTCCCTCTCTCTCTCTCTCTCTCACACACACACAGAAAACCATGAGACAGATGTGAGTAGGAAAATGTGGTATCTTGACCTTTTTCTTGAAAAACTCTGTTAGCAAATCCATTTAAACCCTATGATTTTTCGAAGAATGGATCACACTCACACGTATGCACACGTGTGCAAACTAAAAAATAGTTACCCATGCCTGCATCCCCATTTCCCCACCAACAGACGAGTGCGGTATTTTTTGTCCCACATCCTCCTGCTACTTGCTCCACAAACTCTACAATAAAGGGATTGGCACTGCCAATGAATTCTGACTCAAACAGCACTTCTTCTCTCATAAGAAAGGGTGGAGTATGTGGTTATAGGTTCAAGACCTACTGGGTGCTATGTAAATTACCAAAAACAATACAATAATAAAGGATGGTGGTAGTCTTCAATGAGATGAAACACAAAACATTAAAGCTAAGAGCTTATTTACCAGGAATTTCATTCAGATGGGTATTCATGGCCTAAATGGATATTCCTTTCCAACATTCTTATTGTTTTTTCTAGGCAAGACAATAGGCCTCCACTTCAAGCTCTTGTTTATGACTTGATCGAAGCTCGACAATAGGAACATTGTAAGATCATTTTGAAAATAATTTAGCAACTGCAATGATGTTGAATGGAATGCCACTGTGATTAATTCATCTGAGTTCACAATGGAGTATTCCCTTGACCAGTATAAAGAGATTTTTACAAATCCTAGAAATTCCAATATATTACATATTCACTTCAAAATCAATAAAACCCATTTCATTTCAACACATATAAAAAGCTCTGCCTTGATTAAATATTAAAAATCAGCACCAAATATCAAAGAACCAAGAAAACAAAACACAATTAAAACATAACCCCATCCCACTAAGCCCCAAATAATTCAACCATCAAAGCAAAATCAAAATAAGCAAAGCTCGTTAATTTTTTCATTTCCCAGAATCAAAAACAATAAAAGAACAAAACCCAATAATCAAAATCAAATATTTATTCCATTAATCGTAATAGTTGCTAACCTTTTTCTCCATGGAGTGCATGAGAGGCGAGTCAATGGAGCCAGCATCGTTCACGTTCGTGGCTCGTGTGCTGAACCTTCGACCACTCACTGGACCAAACCCAAACCCCAATGAACTTCCATAACCATAAGCTTCACCAATACAATTATTACCATCATTATGAGCTTGGAGTTTGGTACACGTGGCGCGTGTTCTGTTGAATAACACTGCAGAGACAAAGAGTCTCGTTAGCTGAGCTCGACGGAGCAAGAGTCTGCTGGCCGCACGTGACGAAGCTGCGAACACGTACGGACGCACCATCAGCGTCTTCGCCATTTTTCTGATTTTGGGTTCCCTCAAATTTGGAGCTTTTGCTTTCTTCTGTGGTTACTGCTGGAAGATGCTACGGCCAAGAAGAAGACAGAGGGATGGGCTATACATGGGCCGGGAATGCCTGGCCTAGGCTGGGCTTTACTGACATGATAGTGTTCGTTACTGGGCCTATATTGATATGATATCGGCCCAGAAACGAACCCAAAACGAAAAAGATCAGTCCTGTAGAAAACTATATGATATAATATTGTTTGTGTTTTTTGACCATATAATAAAACAGTCAAAACCTTTTTTTTTTTTTTCAATGTACCTTTTCTGGAAGATTTTATTAAATAATAGGTAGGGAGACGTACTATAATTAATTATCTAGAGTTTTATATCTTGTCTTGCAAGTATAAATGTGAAAACATGAACATAATAGTTCATTGTTTGACTTCCCATTTCATTTGATAATACAACATACTATTAACTAGATGCGCCCCTACAGATTATCACAATCCGTCAATCATTGAGGTGGAATACAGATGCTAATGGAGAAAGATTATAGGTGGGTAAACTCAGGGGCGGCCCTGAGAGTTGGGTTGCCTCAACCCCGACCTAATTTTGGTTGCCCTGTCCTAATTTTGGTTTTCCTACTTATTATTTAATATTAAAAAAAAATAACATAAAGTTCAAAAAATTTTTTTTATACAAAATCAGGGTTACATTGTACTTTTAACCGGTTATGGTGTGTAGGAAAATAAAAAGTAATAATAGTAGAGAGTAGAGAGAGTGGAAACAAAAAAATACCGTAGTTCGGTCATGAAGACTTACATCCACACACAAAAGCCATTGACGGCTATATTTTTACTATATAATATTGTTTTCGAGACCTCACTCTGTTCTTGTCATTCTCATTCTTCGTCATAGTACCTAGTACCTACAACCTATATGATATTACAATCTCGTTCAAATAATAAAAAATTATACTACACTCCTAAAAATCTAAACTAATATCTATTAATATTATTTTAGGTTTAATAGTTTTTAACTAAAAAATGTTTTAGTGTTAATAACACTATTACGCTCCCATAAAAAAATAAAAATAAAAACACAACACAGACAAATAAGTTTAATGCGCAACACTCCCATCCAAAGAATAAAAATAACATTACAAGTCTACAATATTTGGTCAATACAAATACAACCACACCACATATGCCAACATTTAAAGTCTTAAATAAATACTCAACCACACAATATTCACATACAACAACATAATATTTAAGGTTTCAAATAAATCTATAATCTATAATATAAATTAAAATCTGAAGCTGAGAGAAATTTTTTTGCATTCTCCAAAGCTTGCCACATCAGAAATTCTGCTCCCACCCAATTCCACCTCATTATTCCCTCTATTACACACACTTTCTCTCTCACACATCTCTTCCCAATTAATCCTTTCTCTCTCATGTCTCCCCCAATTAATTTGATACTGTAACTGCTTTAGCTCTTTCTCTTCTCCCTCAAAACGTTACCAGCTCTTCATCTCCCATATTGATTTCAATCTAATCCATCGTTACTCTTCCTATGACTCTCACTCTCCCATCTTTTGACTCTTCAATTTTCAACTTTTCAGATGCTTCCACAATGACAGAAAAAATAACCACTGGAAAAAATTATAAAACCCCCAAATTTCATTGCAAGTTGTTCAGTGGGTTTAATTGACCGCTGCCAAGATGCAACAGAGAGAGATGGAAAGGAGGGATGGAAAGAGAGAGAGCAAATGATAGGCGAGAGAGAAGGTCCAATCGTTGATTCCATAGGTAATTTCCTCACCATCTCACTGTCACAGCTCTCACTCTCTGTGTTTGTGGAAATTTCTCTATGTGGTTTTGTTTTTTGGGAAGTGCGGGTTTGAGATATAAGTTTTTGTATAATAAATAGCTTTGAACTTTTTATTTTTTATTTTTTGGATTTTTTATTTTATTTTATTTATTTATTTATTTATTTATAAAAGGAATTATTCAATTTTGGGCTTCCATGATGAACATATTTCAGACCTTCGGATTTTATAGATATTCAAACATATTTTTTCTCTATGGCTTTGGGTTTAAGTTCTGCCGAAAAGGGCTCATTTCAAAGCAGAAAGCTAGTTTGCAACTCTTGCTTGTGGATATTTCTCAGTCCCTTAGAAGTTAAAACAATAAGTTATGTAAGGTTTTTATTAGTATCAATTACTATTTGTGTCTAAAATTTGTCTTCTTTTTTGTTGTTAGGGTTACTATTCTTTAACAAAGTAGAGTTGGTTGCAGAATTAAGACTATTGATTTGTTCACCATAAGTTGAAAGCTTAGTTTTGTTTATTTCCCTCAATTTCAGCACCGGTAGATGAACCAAGTTCTATTTCTCCATTGTATCTGTTAGGTGTTCGACAAAAGGCCTCCAAGAGCAGCTATTTGAGAGGGATGGGAACAAACCAATTATGAAAGAAGAACTTGCCTTTGTATTCTCATCGCTTTCAAATGGAAAATTCCGATGCCAATACTTAGGTAGGCATCCACAATGATGGTTTTATGATTATTTTTTTTTATAGATTTACATTCTATGAAGTATGGTAGCATCCGATTACATCATCTGCAGTATGATTTCCTGCAATCCTAATTGTTGCATTATGCTATGTTTGATCCTTTATTTTATATTGCAAATTTTTGAAAAGGGTGGTAGCTGATTGTTTGCTTGTGTATGTTGCAGATTAGTTCTATCCCATACATAAAATTGGCTTTTGAAGAATTTTTTGTGGCTGCCATAAGTTAGATAGATACTTTACCGATGTATGTTGCCTTCCTTTTTCTTTTCCTTTTCTACTATGTTGTTCCATTTGTAAGTTATGAGGTCTCCTCAACATGGACTTCTTTTGAAGTTAAATGCACTTCACTTCATGTCCCCTAGAGACCCATTTTACCATTTGTTGTTGTGAAGTAGCAGATTGAGATGTTCTAAATTGTCTTGCCAAAAAACTCCACTTCTCATTAAGAAAAATAATTACTAACTGGTATTAAAAATTGCTGGGATGGCATGTATCTCATGGTATGTCTCATTTAGTGTTAATTTGATAAGTTATTTATATTTTTAGTCCTCCGCCATTGTGATTAGTTCTGTACTTCTATCAAATTATTTCTATGAACACACGAACCTTTTGCTTACTAAAACTAAATCTTAAATCGAGATTTTTTTTTTTTAATTTAACATTAAATCTTGGTCAACAGTCCAGAACGTTTCTACATTTACTTTTACTATATTTATTTCTAAGGTCAAGATAATATATTCAAAGAAACCCTTATCAATTCTTTTTTCCCCTAAGTTATAACAAAAAAATGACATTAACATTAAAAGAAAAATAACCAAATATTTTTTTAGATCATTTTCAGTAGATTTCCCGTGTATCGCACGGGTTTGTGACTAGTACTTAATAACACAACATTCAAAATCTCAAATAATTCAATAACACAACATTCAAAATCTCAAATAATTCAATAACACAACATTCAAAATATCAAATAAATATAAAATAAATAATCACAAACACAAACACTACAGTATAGCACTTACACAAATCATAATATATTTATAAAAAACAATTAAAAAAAAGAAAAAAGAAAAAAGGTTAAAGCAAACAGTCAGTGCACATGCACTGAACTGAATCACTGACCCACCACTTCAGACCCCAGCCCCAGTAAAGCCATTAAAGTAATGGCATATGTGCATCAGTGCATGGTTATCCACTGGAAAAAAAATAATAATAATAAAAATAAAAATTTGCATAAAAACAAAATCGAGCCAGTGGCCCAGTAAAAGAGTAAAAGCATTAAAGCAAAGCTATCTGCCTATCTCATATTTCATTATTTCAAAAAAGCATATCTGAGAGAGAGAGAGAGAGAGAGAGAGAGAGAGAGAGAGAGAGAGAGAGAAATACCAGAAAAGCCATGAGGCTTGCGTGTGTTGCGTGACGGCGTGAGATGCCGCCATGCGCAGCTCTCTTTCTTCCTGCGTGGGCAGCATGGCGGACTGGCAGTGGCTGGCTGCTGGCTGAGCAGGCTGAGACCTCACCGAAGAGCAAATAACGGTACAAATCTGCGTGAGATGCTGATCTATGGAATGTTCTTTGTGCCGGCGAAAGGTGGACCGGTGGTTACTGGAATCTCAGGTGATTTGTTGCCTTGTTGGTCTGTTGGTTTAGGGATTTGGGATTTTTCTGTGAATTTGGGGATTTTTTTTTTCGCGCGTTTGGTAGAATGTTTTGCCGGTAATGTATGTTGTGATATTTTATTGTTAGATTTAGTTTTGGTTATGTGTTGGATTATAGCTTAGATCTGCTGGATTGTGGGATGTTCTCTGATTAATTTTTATATCCTCTAAATATCTTTTTTGTGCCCCCCCATTTATGATTAATTTTTATTTTTGCCCTCTAAATTTTTTTTTTGTTCTTCCGGTTTATGATTAATTTTTATTTTTGCCCTCTAAATTTTTTTTTGGTCCTCCCGGTTTATGATTAATTTTTATATTTGCCCTCTAATTTTTTTTTGTTTCTTCTGGTTTATATGATTAATTTTTATTTTTGCCCTCAAAATTTTTTTTTGGTCCTCCCGTTTTATGATTATATTTTATTTTTGTCTTTTAAATAATTTTTTTGCCCTCTAAATAATTTTTTTTTTTCTAATGTATATGTATAATTTTTTTTTTTAATGTATAGTATAAATTTTTTTTTTCCCAATTTGGTTGCCCTGGGGTGGGGGGTTGCCCTAGCCCAGGGGCTTGCTGGGCTTACCCTAGGGCCGGCCCTAAGTAAACTGTTCCACATGAAGACAAAGTGTTAACGAATCAAACTAAAAGATAGAAGTTTTTTTTTTTTAATAAATTAATTTTAACCATGTGATTTTCTTAGCTTTTGGATTATAATGTAATTTTTTTGGAATTTTTTGGATTTGAAATAATTTTACACATAAAACGAGGCCAAATAAAATATGATATCAAGATGCCCCGGGTTAAAAGTCAAGTGCAAACTTTCTCTAGCTTTATTTACAAGTAAATAAAGTTCAATGTATATTAGATACTAAACTCCATAATTTCATAATGATTTCTATTTAAATCTCACACGTTTATATATTTCAAATTAAATCCAGCACTTTTAGAACTTTATGAAATGTTCAATTCAAACTATAAACACATCACATGTTATGCTGTTAATGAAAAATAATTAAATCAAATGAAGTCTTGTGGTTTGAAGTGAAATAATGTTTATATATAATAGACACATGTGTTGAAATAACAACATACAGTCATTTTGTTTAAATATTTTTCATTAACGATATCACCATGAATGAGTCAATAATTTAAATTTAAATTTTTTAAAAATGAAAAGCTTAATTTGAAACTTTTTGAAAGTGAGTGGTTTCAATTAAACCACTTTTAAACTTTGAGGCTTAAATTATGTACTAAATTTTAGGTTCAACTTTTGATAACAAGTGGATAATATGGTACATGTAGGAAAATTGACATAAAAAAAATTACAAAGGGAAACTTTTGCCGTTCATGAAAAGGTGATCTCACAATATAGCGTTGTACGTTTGCCTTTGCTCCTTTGGATTTGGTTGTCAAAATATGTTTGATCATATGTCACTCATGCCATATCAAACAGTCTAATTTGGTAAAGAAGTAATAACATTTGTCGAAATTGGGTTATCTTATTCTTATTCTAAGAAAATTACATTCATCAACTTGGACCATTTTCAACCTCGAGCCAAATACGTTGTTCCTAACAACATTCATTTTTCTAAAAAACAAACTCTCATGGCAAGTCAATATGACCAAATAAATACTATAAATAAAAACAATACCTACAAAGACAAGAAAAAACACAAGCTAGATAAGATACCAACAATAAATCCACCGACAAAAGACTATAGGGAAAAAGCAACCAAACAAAAACCCATCTGTTACAAATATATATATATATATATAAAAGTTGTAATCGCAAGTGAAATTGATGGAGAATTAAAAAAAAGACCAGTTTATCTTTTCTTTCTTAAATTTATCTTATTGTTAAATCACTTTTATGGTTATTTTTGAAAGTAAGAAAAGTATAATTAAAAACTTTTGTTCCGATATTAATCATATTATATAGATGTTTTGAACACATATTATATTAGATGCTTTGAACATAAAATGAAAAATGAGTCTTCACTCTTCACATAGCAATACCACAAAAAGTTTGTAAACGGACAGACACATTTTTATTTATTCATTAATTTTTAGGCAAGTTTCCAACACACGCAGTAATGCAATCCTACAATACATGCACATTGACTTATTTTGTTTGACCCTCTCTGTCTCTCACAACAAGCAATAGTAAACTGGAATTACAGGCTAGTAACAATTGTCTTGTCCGTCAACAAGCCATCAAACTCCTTAACAAATCTTTCCATGACCGGAGTAGGCAAGCAAATTGGGACAATTATCCCATCCTCCCCCAAACCATTCTTGGAAGGAATATAAAAGCTTACTCCTGGGAAGAACGAGAGTCCACCCTTGGCTGGCCCACCATAAGCTGCTTGGCCCCACCCAAAGTCAACCTCTCTAAACCCGGCATGTGTCACATCCGACACAACATACGACCGCACCATAGTGAAGTTGGGTCGACCCCTAATTACCATTAGATCAGCCAACGACTGCATGTACTCCTTTGTCACCTCATTCTTCGCCTTCTTCACCAATTCCAAAGCGTAACCCAACGAATTCTCACATAGCTTTTGTGTAGTTGTGACCGCTGCAGAGACCGCGAAGCCGTTGCCATAATAACCTATGGGTAATAAATGGTTGAATCTGGGATGAGCATTGACGAGGCATAATATGCGCACCTCTTCGTTTCGGTCAGGTTGGATTGCTATGGTGCGGCAACGCCAAAGGCATGCAGTGAGCAACTCAAACCTGGAGCATTGGCTTAGGTGATGTGGTAATAATCTCCGTAGGGCGGACACCTCGGTGGGGCCGAAGAAAAAAGAGCGGTGGGCCATGTTTTCAAGTGGGATATTAATGCTTCCCTTGGCGTCTGCCACTTCATCGTACGCGCGGTGTTCACATGTCACGCGTGGTGGGTCCCTCGCGTTAAGGAGATGTCTTTGCCACACGGGTAGGATAGAGGGGGAACGTGCACCACGCGCAAAATCGCCCACGGCCATCATGAATTGGACGAAGCCATAAGCATCACTCATTGTGTGGTTGAGGCGTAGGGCGAGAATGAAACCACCACACTTGAGGCGTGTCACCTGTCAAATAAACACAATATCATAATCGAAAAAGATGACATGTGGGATACCAATTTTTCATGCCTATAATGAAGTCTCTTTGAACAAATTGTCCACTTTAATGTAGTGCTCATAGCCTTTTGTTATTAAAAAAAAAAGTCATGATATGTGCACATCCCTAATCTACATCTTTAATACACACCTTCGTAATTCCTGGTCATTTATCTACAACTTCTAAACATTCACATCCACACCTTCAAAACTACACATGATTTTGGGATATTGTTATCCACAATTCTATGAAATGTCCACAATTTAAATCTACTCATTCACATGTGTTGTGTATTAGCCGTTTGCATAGATAATTTCCCAATAAATGTAGTGCTTTCTGCTCATAGCTTGTGGGTTTGTGGAATAACCGAACATCAAAGGGTAGGTAGTAAAACAAACAAAAAATTTTAAGTTTTGGATTCACATTTGGATGCCTAACATAACACGTTTGGATCTTTTGGGTTGCTTCTAGTCACTGCTTTGGGTGGATTTGTTCTGTCAAGAACAAATTTTTTAAAAATAAATGAACTTAATATAAGTAAATTTATTTTCTTAAGTTTCACTGACATTTTTTAAATCACGGATAGTCAACATAAAAATGGGTCAAAATATAAGTGGATAAAGTGTAATTAACAAAAAGAAAAAAAATAATTCAATGCCATAATATGTACTTGAATAAGCAATAATGGGCAATTAAGGACACCCCCCGAGCCAGGAACGTCAAAAAGGAGCTCCTCCAAGCATGGGAATGGGGGTTGAAGTGCGTTACCAAACTGTTCAAGTGTAACATCAGCATCTGCCTCAATAAACAGCATACCCTCACCCGTACATTCCACTACAAGCTTCCGGCCAGGTCCTTCCCTAAGCCTACCAGCAAATGGGTAGTAAAACACTAGTGTTTGTGCAAGTGCTTCCCTGATGACTTTCACAGGGTCCCTACCTTGCATTGAGGGATCATATTTATAGAATTGTATGAATGGAATTTGAAATCGAAGACCCTCTTGGTCATCAATATCGGAAAGTTGTTTGAATTCATGGGGTGTGGGCTTAGCAGGGGCAACCAATTCTGGTTTGCACCTTCGTACTGTGAACACTAGAGAGGTGGGTGGTGGTGCCATGACAAGAAAAGAAAGGGGTCTGATCAGAGTTAAGAATGTGTAGGGGGAAGTTTTAGTGGTTGCAGTGTGGTATGAATTGTGCTGATGATTTTAGAAGTAGAATTTATAGCAAGATGGAAGAATAAAAATCAAGCTTGTTTTTCAGATGGAGAGCGAAGGAAGAAAGAACATGTGGAGTATATTAACACTGATCTTTTCTTTCACGTGGAAATGGCAGGACTTTGGAGTTATGTTGTATTACTCTTTGACGTTACAGAACATTAATCATATGCAGCCAAGCATATTTTTTACCATGAAGGAAGAACATGTGGAGTATATTAACACTGTTCTTTTGATAATAAGTGGATAACATGCCACATGTACGAAAAATGACAAAAAAATAAAACTACAGAGTGAAACTTTTACCATTCGTAAAAAGTAGAGATCTCACAATAAGTTGTACGTTTGCCTATGGATCTGGTTGTCAAAATATGTTTTATCACATGTCACTCAAGCCATATCTATCATCAAACAGTTTAATTTAATAAAGAAGTAAGAACTTCTGTCGAAGTTGGGTTATCTTATTCTTATACTAAGAAAATTAGATTCATCAACCTAGAACATTTTCAACCTCGAGTCAAACACATTGTTCCTAAATTTCCCAATTTGAAAGTCGCTGTTACACGTGATGTGATTTGATAATTTATTGTAGTTGACAAATCAAATTAAGTTTTGGGGGTTACATTGAAACTATTTAGAATGTTCAACTTTCGGATTCCAATTTTTATTTATCTATTTTAAAATATAGGTGTAAAAGTGAATCCATAAATCTTGAAGATCTAGATAACATCTTTATATTTTTTGTGAATGTGATTCGAATTCCACCTTTAATTTTTCTCTCTCTCTCTCTCTCTCTCTCTCTCTCTCTCTCTCTCTCTATATATATATATATATATATGCCTGTTTAGTTCAACATTAATGGCCCTCCACATAAGATGGTTCATAATTGCTTTGGTAGCCAATGTATTAAGATTATATGGTACTCCTGAGTTAGGGACTACAAATTCTTTACTTGGTGATTAGAATTTCAAGTCATATTTATTAAGATTTTATGGTACTCCTGATTTAGGGACTACAAATTCTTTACTTGGTGATTAGAATTTCAAGTTATATTAAACCTCTGAGAGGTTAGGCTGCTCCATTTTGAAGAAAAAAATATTGGGAACCATTTGCTGCAAAGAAATGTGTAACTCTTGTTTTCACATAAAATAATTTTATATTTATTAAGATTTTTATGGTACTCCTGATTTAGGGACTACAATTCTTTACTTGGTGATTAGAATTTCAAGTTATATTAAACCTCTGAGAGGTTCGGCTGCTCCATTCTGAAGAAAAAAAATATTGGGATCCATTTGCTGCAAAGAAATGTGTAACTCTTGTTTACACATAAAGTAATTTTATTATATAATAATATATATAATATTGGCTACCATATATGTGAAATCGATAATTATATTATATGTGTGATTATATAAAAATAAAATTATTTGTAATTTCAATTTATGCGTGTCATGATTTTCAAATTTCATAACAGAAGTTAATGGTAAAATGTAACCATCAATCACTTTTATGACGTGGACAATATATATTATGTTCCCCAAACCATTTATGAGAGTTATTTTTCCTAAATATAAACCACCTAAGTGGTTATTGACAAATGTCTGGAGGCAGAAAAAATTCCGGCTGACACGGTAATTTCAAGAGCGGAGGAAGAAGATAAAATGAAGTCTTTTGGACCTTTGGATGCTCGTCTCTCGCAGAAAAAGACAGACAAAATTGGCAGTGCCAGCTGTGCCGCGTGACACTCCAGGAGTTTCTGCTGCTCCAGATCGCACGGCTTTTTCTGCTGCGAAGGATTACGTTAACTCTGCCCAAAAGCTTGCTGGCTCGTCTGCTGCGAAGAGAAATGACAACACTGCCCCGGCTGCTGTGAAGCGAAATTACAACTCTGCCCAAAAGCATGCTGCCCCGTCTGACGTGAGTAGTTTTGAGAACACTGCCCAACGTGATTTTGATCAATCTATTGCTGGTCAGTCTGGCGTGAAGTCTATTGAGAAGACTATTCAACATGCATATGGTGCAAATAGGCGTGTAGCAGGTTCTATAGATGGGCAGAGACGTGTCAAAGCCAATCAACAATTTCGGTATTCCCATTTGTAAACTTTAATACAAATGTGTATGTATTTATCTTATTTGATTTATAAAATTATTTTATCTTTTATACTTTATTTGGTATCATACATTTTAATTGATTATTGAATTAAGTACATCTTTTTAAAGTTAGAAGTTAGATTAAACAAGTGTAATTCAAAGTTTGTTAAAAATTTTGAAAAGGTTTAGAGTTCATTTAAACAAATTGGCGATCACAGGGGAATTTATGCCAACAAAGTATATAAGGGTGAAAGATTGTTACTTGGTGAAATTTATGGTCTAATTGAAGAAAATGAGGTCAAATTGTTTTGTACTCCATGACATCATATTCCTATGCTTCAATATTTATATTTAAAAATGTTGCATTATATAGAGATTACCATGAGACATATCATTATCTTTATGTAAATTCACCAAAAGATATATTCCCACAATGGCCATAATCATCTTATAGAGAATGATTAATATGGTCAATCCATGAATGATCAACTGTTAGAATTTAATGGGCATGAAATATTTAATGATTCTAATTTTGAAAGGAATGGAGAAAAATCCATATTTGGAAAAAAAAGTACAAAAAGTTTTTGTACCAAAGGTGGAATCCATGGAAAATATCAATCAATTTTCGAAAGATGAAAAATTGATTGAAAAAAAATTCATTCTAACTCAAGAATTAAAACTAGGGAGCATGAAGTGTCCTACGATTTTAATCTTGAGAAAAATGATTTTTCTATGAAAAATAATGATCAACTTGTCAAAGATGAAGAGTTAATTTTTCACCACTAATTTAACTCAAGAATTAAAACTTGTGGGATAACAAATGTCCAATAATTTTATTTTAAGAGAATGGTGAGAAAGTGCCAATTAATCATTGGGTTTTTTATTAGAAGGCAAAACATATGAAAAATGATGGATGTCAAACTAATTTTCTAGTGTCTTTGAAATTAAGCATCTATATTCGTTGTTTGGATCCCATGACTTAGAGCTTTTTTCGAGATGCCTATTTGGATTCAGCACTTATAATAGCAACAAATAATAAGGAAATTGTGCTATTTAAATGGTAAAACCAGTGACACCAAAAACTAAAAAATTTGTTATTTGCTTTATTTTTTATTTTTTATATAGAAATTTGGTCTTGCTTAATTGGTCTCTTATCAAAGACCAAAACATATCAGTAACAAAAGGCCATCAACGTGTTTCATCAAAAAAAAGAAAGGAAAAGAAAAAGCCATCAACGTGTTTGTGTTTGGGATAGTCCTATAAAATTGCACGCAATTATATAAATTGCAATGTGTAAATAGTGCATTTAAACACATGGTCTTATCATAGTGTGAATGAAAGCCACACGTATCTTACTTATCACGTTCTCATGAGTATATACAACACATGGCTTTTGTATAGCCACACGTTAAATTGGAAGGTGATGTTGGTGGGGCTTGTATTTGGTCACATGAATGGTGCATCATATGGAATTATTGGCCATGTTTACTTAGTTAACAATTATGACTTATATTTGAAAGAAAGAGAGAAAGAGAAAGAAATTGTCACGGCAAGCTATGTGTGTATGGAATAGGTGGGGGGACAAATTGATGAGTCATTGTCTCCCGTGGGCCGCAACATGTGAAAGAGAGAAAGAGAGAGAAATTGTCACGGCAATTTCTCTTAGTGTCACAAGCTCATTAATGATGAGCTATGTGCCTATGGAATTGGTGGGCGGCAATTCAGGCATGCCTTGTCTCCTTCGTGGGCTGCAACATGTGCAAGAGAGAGAGAGAGAGAGAGAGAGAGAGAGAGAGAGAGAGAGAGAGAGAGAGAGAGAGAGAAATATGTGCTGAGTGCAAAGAGTGCAGAGAAGCACTAAGAGAAAGCTGTAGAGACAGCCAAGGAGAGCAAAAATGTAGTTCAAAGAGAGAGCTACGTTGGGGGGAGAGTGCTGCAATTGTGTGCAGCACAGAAGTGCTGCAGAGAGCAGCTGTGAGCAACAGAGTAAGCTACAAAGAGTAGCTGAAGCAGCAAACAGTTTCCAGTGGGAGTGCCACACAAGAAGAAGAATAAAAAGAGAGCGTTCTCAGTGATTCATTCTTTACGTGTGAGAGTGCACTTGGGTGTACATGGGGTTTGGGCTTAGAGAGAGCTTTTAAGCCAAACATTATAATCTTCCTATTATTGTGAAACTTACTCCCTGAAGTCTCTGGTGGATGTAGACAAAGAGAGAGCTACGTTGGGGGGAGAGTGCTGCAATTGTGTGCAGCACAGAAGTGCTGCAGAGAGCAGCTGTGAGCAACAGAGTGAGCTACAAAGAGTAGCTGAAGCAGCAAACAGTTTCCAGTGGGAGTGCCACACAAGAAGAAGAATAAAAAGAGAGCGTTCTCAGTGATTCATTCTTTACGTGTGAGAGTGCACTTGGGTGTACATGGGGTTTGGGCTTAGAGAGAGCTTTTAAGCCAAACATTGTAATCTTCCTATTATTGTGAAACTTACTCCCTGAAGTCTCTGGTGGATGTAGACATGTTACCGAGCCACGTAAATTCTTTGTGTTGTGCTGTCCGTGTTAATTTTTTATTGACGTGTTCTTCTCCACCAAATATCTTATTTTTTTGGTTTCCACAGATTCTAAGAACATTGGCTAACATTCCCAATAGGTGATTCTTTTCAATTTCTCCAGCAGCACTTGTTTCGCATCAAGCCATTCGCAAGGAAAGAAATAGGCCGGTGCGAGATGAAAAATCTCACGACTTCATCTATCAAGCTTCTATGGAGATCAAAGCAACCTTTCGATGAAAGTTTGAGGTGCTTAAGCCAACCACTTCGAGGTCGCTAACCAACCACCTCTAGATTGTGGAAATGTATAATCTAAACAAAAATATAAAATGTAAATGAGAGTGAAAAAAGATGTAGAGAGATATTAAAATATTAAAGTGAGAGTCTTGTTTCACATTGACCAAGTATTTATGGGTTGTGTAATTTATAAGTCATGTGCATCCCTCATCTCTTATTAAAGTCTAATGGGCTTAACTCAATCTCATAAGACGCTTTGAGAGATGAGGGATGCCCCAATGGCTTATAAATTGCACAACTCAAGTTTACTTGGTCAATGTAGGATAAGACTCTCATTTTAATATGCCCCCTCACGTGTGGTGAACCAACCAAACACATTGACCAAGTATTCTTGGGTTGTGCAATTTATAAGTTATGTGCATTCCTTATCTTTCAAGGTGTCTTTTGAGATTGAGTTAGGTCCATTGGATTTTAACAAGAGAGGAAGAGATGTAGAGAAAGAAGACTAGAGGAGGCAGGGTTTCACATGGTAGGCTACATCTTTATTATTTCACTGAATATAATATATTTTGGATGATTACAATGTGTTAATTAAAGTCCTATTTATAGGAGAAGATTAAACAACAATTTTAATCTCTTATGGGATTCCTTAACAAAGGTCCCTCAACCGGCAGTAAATGGAAGCTTTCTATGACCAAAACCAGCAATTTGATACATTTATTTGTTTTGGTTATGCGATGGTTTTGGCAAAACTTTGATTGAGAATTGTTGTGCATGGTTAATTTGTGTGATGGTTAATAGGCAGACAATTAACTGTGTTGCTTAAATTGGTCTTGAATATAAGATCAAAAAATCATAAGTTCACATCCGCTTAAAATAGTTAACTTATTTTTGACAAACTCAAATATTAGGATAAGTCTTAATATATTTGGCCAAAATATTGTTGTAAATTAAATTTTCTATTGCCATTAAGATTCCTAAACGTCATCTAAATGGATGAGTGGGCGTGCATTTGTTTACACATAAAATAATTTTATTATATAATAATATATATAATATTGGTCACCATATATGTTAAATTGGTAGGATGTAACTATCATAACTTCCACGATGTGGACAACATGTGTCATGGTTTCCAAGCCATTTGGAATAATAATTTTTCCTAAAAATAAACCATCTAAGTAGTTATTTGCTGGAAATAATTACTCATTTTGACTATTAATAAGAAATTTATTCTTAAAAAAAAAGGTCTACCTCTACTTCCACAACCCATGTACAAGAAATCCATTATTGTGATTTAAAGTGTATTTATGTGTGTAATTTAGTATCTATTTGTACTTTATAAACTTTAATGCAAATGTTTATATATTTATCTTGTTTGATCTACAGTGCTATTTCATCATTAATACTTTGTTTGGTGCCATACATAAAAACTCTTAATTGAGGTATTACCAAGTCAAGCACACCCTTTTGAAGTTCGTTAAATTAATAAACAATTTTAATTCAAACTTCGTAAAAAATTTTGAAAAAGTTTGGGTTAATTCAAATAACTCTTATAAGATAAAATATTGCAATAAACTCTAGTAAGGTTTCAACTTCTGGATAAATGACATTACAAGAAAAGAGGAAAAAAACTTTAAAAACGATGAAGATCAAGAAGAAGATACACCGTCTTGTATTGTACCATATATTGCTTCATTTCGAACAACATAATGTAGAGACAACAATCATAAGGAAGCCAAAATACACAAGATCAAAATCACAGTTTTGAGAAAATTAAAAAAATTGAATCCAGATCTTTAAGATGCGGATTTACTTTCTACACACACACAAAAAAAAAAAAAAAAAAAAAAAAAAGGGGATTCCTTATGGTCCTAAATAGTTTCAATGTAACCTTGAAAGCTTAATTTGATTTGCCAACTACAATAAACTGCCAAATCACTCATTAAATATGCTCCAAGAATAAAATTAAAATAAAATAATATATATACATATATTTATTTATTTTAAGTTGTAATCACAATTGAAATTAATGGGGAATTTTAACTTTCTCAATTTACCTTTTCTTTTTAAATTTATCTTATTGTAAGCATGTTCCTAACTAAAGCACTAAATTAAGCTCCAATTCCGATTATTTTTGTTATGATAATATACAAATATTTAGAGCAAAAAATGGAAAATGAGTCTTCACTCTTCACAAAGCAGATGGCACTACCACAAAAAGGTTTCAAAACGGACAGACACATTCTTGTTTATTCATTAATTTTACTATTTTAGACAAGTGCCCTACACATGGAGTAATGCATGCACCTACTATAATACAAGCACATTGCTCTATTTTGTACCCTCATCACATTGACTCTCTCTCTCTCTCTTACAACAATCAATGGTAAATTGACATTAAAGGCAAGAAACAATAAATTTGGAATTCTCGTTTGTGACTGTCTGGTCCTTTAACAAGCCATCCAACTCCTTTACAAATCTTTCCTTGGCCGGGGCTGGCAAGCAAATTGGGACAATTATCCCATCCTCCCCCAAACCATTCTTGAAAGGAATATAAAAGCTTGCCACTCTCGAGATTGCCCCAACCCCACCCTTGGCTGGCCCACCATAAGCTGGCAGCCTGGCATACCCCACCCAAAATCCACCTCTCCAAACCCGGCTCGTGTCACATCCGACACAAGATATGATCACACTACAGTGAAGTGTGGTCGGCCCCTAATGACCATTAAATTAGCTAGTGAGCACATGTATTCTTCTGTCACGTCATTCTTTGCTTTTTTCACCAATTCCAAAGCGTAACCCAATGGATTCTCGCATAGCTTCCCTGCGGTTGTGACCGCCACAAGGAACGCAAAGGCGTTGCCATAATAACCTGTGGGTGGTGGAGGGTCCAATTTGGGACGAGCATTAACGATGCAAAGTATGCGCACCTCTTCATTCAGGTCAGGTTGGATTGCTAAGGTGCAGCAACGCTAGAGGCATGCGGTGAGCAACTCGAACATGGAGCATTGGCTTAAATGACGTGGCACGAACCTTCGTAGTGCAGATATCTTTGTGGGGCCAAAGAAAAAAGAGTGATGGACCATGTCATCTATTGTAAGCATATTCCACAATGATCACCAACCTAAACTCATTTGCTGCCTAGGAGATGGGCAGAAGTGTATATTTTCCCACCACATTCAGACACAGATATTTCTTGTACTAGCTCAAAGAAAAATGAAAGACAAAGCATCACTAAGGTTCCGTTTGGATACTTGGATTTGGATTTGGATTTTAAATCAATTGATTTGAAATGCCTTGATTTCAAATCCATTGATTTTAAAATTTCTTGTTTGGATCTATTTTGTACCAAGGAGGATTTGAAATTCAGAATTTTAAAATCTAGGTTGCGTTTGGATACTTGAATTTGGATTTGGATTTGGATTTGGATTTTAAATTTTTGAATATTTTAATAACTTATAAATTTGGATTTAAAATCCTCTCTTTATCTTCATTATCTTCTCCATTAATCAATAAAGACTATTATTTTTAAGATATAAAAAATAATTAACACAAAAACAATCATTTTAAAAATTAGTAGAAACATGCACCTGCTAACAAGTAAATTACAAAATTGTAGCTCAATTCATTTGTCATATCTTAATAACTAAAAAGTTTCATGCTTACAATTGTCATCAAAGATAAGAAACATAAAATAAGAAGTTTCATGCTTAGAGCTGTCATCTCTTAACAGCTAAGAAGTTCTATATGAAAAGAACCCAAAATAGATAGGTTTTTCACAACATCAAAAATAAAAACAATCTAGCAATTAACACAATGACTAGTTTGGATCAAGTTTAAATTGAATCCACCCCATCTTTTCATCATCTGGAAGAGTTTTAAGAAACTTAAAGTCTTCTGCGCCTCCATGCATTAGCTTGTCAATTATTTTGAACATTTCATATTGAGTGAGCCCAGGCACCTTCGAAACCACTGCACGTATCTCCTCCCCGGAAGGTTGTGATTGCTCCTGATTTTTCTTTGCTAAGTACTCTTTTAGAGAGGAACAATAGTCTTTTAAAGAAGAACCAATTTCCCCAATAACTTCAACTATATCTGTTTATTATTTTAAAAATATCAACTATAGAATTATCCCAAAAAAGAAAAAGAAAAAAATACAACTAAAGAATAAGAAGGTTATATAAAAGACTATGAATCATTAAGTGTTCCATCAAGAAGTTGATGATGACCCAAATTCTATACAAGGAAGTACAACTTTTACTATCTGCTAGAATATCTACTGTTTCATAGGAGGATATGAAAGGCACAAAAATTATAAACTCCAAGTATCATAGTTTCAATGGTATCTGCATTGCAGAAAGAAAAACCTGATTTATGTATTTATAGTAAATGGAATCTAAACACATATTCAACAAATTCTTATGTCAGTATTGGTTGCCTGGTTGCCTAATGATGACTACGTCAGAGATAACAAAGGAAGTGCATAATTAATCACCTTAATACAAAAACAGTTTATATTGTAATACAAAGGGGTGTGGATCAGAGTGTAAGTGCCGCGATTGCCAGATGGTTCTTATGTGTGGGATAGGTTGGCAACTTTAAGAAGCTTGAGCCATGAGAGGATAGACGTGGACATACTCATTTTGTCCACAATGTGCTTGCTGTTTGCCAGCCTTGCATGTGTCTTCTTTGTTGTGCTGAAGCACAACTCACCCTGTCACACATAGGGTGATGGACCTCAAGAAACAAAGATGGGAAGTGTTTAAGGAGTAAGGCAAAACAAGGCAAACAGCACAAAGAAGCATCTATAGCGTAATACTGAACTAGGTTCAATCAAAAGGAATCCAGACTATACAAAATGCATTAAGCTACAATGTACCAATAAGTTCAGCACTGCAATGTATTCATGTACAGCTTTACCTGTTTCCCTTTCCAAATTATTGTATCTAATTGCTTGGCATTACAATGGATTCAATATGCAGCTTCACCAGAAAAAATTTAATGTCAAAGGTGCACAAAGTACCCTAAAGCACATCAGAGAC
Source organism: Fagus sylvatica (assembly GCA_907173295.1). Classification (NCBI taxonomy): domain Eukaryota; kingdom Viridiplantae; phylum Streptophyta; class Magnoliopsida; order Fagales; family Fagaceae; genus Fagus; species Fagus sylvatica. The sequence goes on along the minus strand of OU015763.1, from coordinate 42,503,573 downwards.
AACCACTGGATTCAAAAAGTTTATATAAGCAAACAAACAAGTGACATGTTGAAGGAGAACAATTTTTTTCTTTAATAGAGGATAAAATGAGGAACATGTTCCAGTCAAGATTCACATACACAAGCTGCACTTCCTTTGTTATCTTCAAGAAATGGCTTATACTTTGAATGGAACAAACCAAACTGCCCTTGTACAATCTTCTTCACCTGGGGCAGGTTACATGTAAGAAAGATTGAACTTTTGTAAAAAGCAATGTTAAGCAATTTGTACTCTTTGGCCAAGAAAATGTCATATCAGATGTAACTTGCAGTAACATCTCTGATATATAGATGGAAAATAAAAATTAGAAAGAAAAAATAAAAAGGACATCCAAAAAGCAGTTACAACAGAAAAAATATGTAATGAAGTGGAGGTAAACTACTAGAGCTAAAGAAATCTCCCGTTCCACTACTTGGGATTGTAGAATATGCCTTCCACAGGCATATCTTGGTTGTATATGCCATATTGGGGCAGAGCTAATGTTTGATAGAAGAAAATCATTCACTAACAGTAGTCCATAAGTTTGGCCAATTACTCACTATGTCTTACAAATCAGAGCAACATATGATTTCAGTAGATCCACTAACTTATATGTAAAGTGAAAGTGCAAGGCAAGCATTAAGTGCAAGGCAAGCAGGGAGGAGATTAAGATTGATATGAAAGCATATTAGAGAGAAAAAAGAGCAGAATCTAGAGCTGTTACTTCTTGAAATTGTGTTAAAAATACAAATTTTTTGACATTAATTGTGAAACTTGTGCTTGAATATGGCTAGATTACATTTGTTATATGTGATGGCAGCTAATCCAGTTTGCCATCAATTTTATTAGATATGGGACTAGGGGATGAATTGACCGTGTGACACATTAAAAATATTAAAACTGATGAAGTTGGATTAAATTGTAAAAAACAGAGTGTTCTGTTTTCAGGCTCAAGTTGACAGAGAAAAACGTTGAGACATTTTATCAAACACTTGGTATACAAAATACAAATATTCAAAATCAAACTAAACCCACACAAATCAAACAAACCCTATATACAAACATAAGCATTTTAGATTAACAGAAACACAACATAGAGATAGACCCACAAAAAAAATCACAGAAAAAAAAAAAAAACTAAAATGAAAGCCGAATCTGTACTAGTACAGAAACCAAAGATTGAATTCACCAATACATGTGCTTAATTCTGACCTTGAGGGATAGTTGGAAGAAAAACTAAAATGGCGAAGTGAGAGAAGAGAGAGGTGAAGTGAGAGAGACAGAGAGAGGCGAAGTGAGAGAGACAGAGACATACCTGAAAGCCTGAAAGCTGGCGTGAGTGTGACTGCGTGAGGGAGGCTCGAGCAAGAGGCACAGAGCGGGGCGGAGGATTTCCCAAATTCCTAGCAATACAAGTCATTTGAAATCCATGGATTTGGGCCTTTGAAATCCAGGATGGATTTGGCCCAAATCCAAATCCAAATGATTTTAAGTCATCCAAACAAAAAATTTGGATTTGGGCTCTCAAATCCAAATCCCTTGGCCCAAATCCACCCCATCCAAACAGACCATAAGTTACTTTGCAAAGCATGATTAAAGGAAATAATTATGCTTCACTACAGAAATAGATAAGTACAATAAAGAAAACAAATTTGTTCTAACTCTTTAGGGGGGATACTTCAATCAAAATATATCTTGCTAAGGCATGGTCT
>OU015763.1:42270786-42501743 GCA_907173295.1 Fagus sylvatica | reverse complement strand
TGTATTTATATATCAATAATGCTCTCAGAGCCACATACACAATAGATATCAGGGAGACTTTGTACTTCAGACATCAGTGATCTAATTTTGCATGGAAGCCTTGTGTTTCCATATGAATGCGAAACTCTTGAAGATAATTGACCCTCTCAGCATTTCTCTGACTTTCTTTGTATTGTCCATCAATGCACTTGAGAGAGTGATAATGACTATGTATTGCTTATTAATTATTGAACATGGTAATCAAAATGTTAAGTTCTACTCTGACAAGTTTGAAAGACCATGCCTTAGCAAGATATATTTTGATTGAAGTATCCCCCCTAAAGAGTTAGAACAAATTTGTTTTCTTTATTGTACTTATCTATTTCTGTAGTGAAGCATAATTATTTCCTTTAATCATGCTTTGCAAAGTAACTTAGTGATGCTTTGTCTTTCATTTTTCTTTGAGCTAGTACAAGAAATATCTGTGTCTGAATGTGGTGGGAAAATATACACTTCTGCCCATCTCCTAGGCAGCAAATGAGTTTAGGTTGGTGATCATTGTGGAATATGCTTACAATAGATGACATGGTCCATCACTCTTTTTTCTTTGGCCCCACAAGAGATATCTGCACTACGAAGGTTCGTGCCACGTCATTTAAGCCAATGCTCCATGTTCGAGTTGCTCACCGCATGCCTCTAGCGTTGCCGCACCTTAGCAATCCAACCTGACCTGAATGAAGAGGTGCGCATACTTTGCATCGTTAATGCTCGTCCCAAATTGGACCCTCCACCACCCACAGGTTATTATGGCAACGCCTTTGCGTTCCTTGTGGCGGTCACAACCGCAGGGAAGCTATGCGAGAATCCATTGGGTTACGCTTTGGAATTGGTGAAAAAAGCAAAGAATGACGTGACAGAAGAATACATGTGCTCACTAGCTAATTTAATGGTCATTAGGGGCCGACCACACTTCACTGTAGTGTGATCATATCTTGTGTCGGATGTGACACGAGCCGGGTTTGGAGAGGTGGATTTTGGGTGGGGTATGCCAGGCTGCCAGCTTATGGTGGGCCAGCCAAGGGTGGGGTTGGGGCAATCTCGAGAGTGGCAAGCTTTTATATTCCTTTCAAGAATGGTTTGGGGGAGGATGGGATAATTGTCCCAATTTGCTTGCCAGCCCCGGCCAATGGAAAGATTTGTAAAGGAGTTGGATGGCTTGTTAAAGGACCAGACAGTCACAAACGAGAATTCCAAATTTATTGTTTCTTGCCTTTAATGTCAATTTACCATTGATTGTTGTAAGAGAGAGAGAGAGAGTCAATGTGATGAGGGTACAAAATAGAGCAATGTGCTTGTATTATAGTAGGTGCATGCATTACTCCGTGTGTAGGGCACTTGTCTAAAATAGTAAAATTAATGAATAAACAAGAATGTGTCTGTCCGTTTTGAAACCTTTTTGTGGTAGTGCCATCTGCTTTGTGAAGAGTGAAGACTCATTTTCCATTTTTTGCTCTAAATATTTGTATATTATCATAACAAAAATAATCGGAATTGGAGCTTAATTTAGTGCTTTAGTTAGGAACATGCTTACAATAAGATAAATTTAAAAAGAAAAGGTAAATTGAGAAAGTTAAAATTCCCCATTAATTTCAATTGTGATTACAACTTAAAATAAATAAATATATGTATATATATTATTTTATTTTAATTTTATTCTTGGAGCATATGTAATGAGTGATTTGGCAGTTTATTGTAGTTGGCAAATCAAATTAAGCTTTCAAGGTTACATTGAAACTATTTAGGACCATAAGGAATCTTTTTTTTTTTTTGTGTGTAGAAAGTAAATCCGCATCTTAAAGATCTGGATTCAATTTTTTTAATTTTCTCAAAACTGTGATTTTGATCTTGTGTATTTTGGCTTCCTTATGATTGTTGTCTCTACATTATGTTGTTCGAAATGAAGCAATATATGGTACAATACAAGACGGTGTATCTTCTTCTTGATCTTCATCGGTTTTGTATCTTCTTCTTGATCTTCATCGTTTTTAAAGTTTTTTTCCTCTTTTCTTGTAATGTCATTTATCCAGAAGTTGAAACCTTACTAGAGTTTATTGCAATATTTTATCTTATAAGAGTTATTTGAATTAACCTCAAACTTTTTCAAAATTTTTTACAAAGTTTGAATTAAAATTGTTTATTAATTTAACGAACTTCAAAAGGGTGTGCTTGACTTGGTAATACCTCAATTAAGAGTTTTTATGTATGGCACCAAACAAAGTATTAATAATGAAATAGCACTGTAGATCAAACAAGATAAATATATAAACATTTGCATTAAAGTTTATAAAGTACAAATAGATACTAAATTACACACATAAATACACTTTAAATCACAATAATGGATTTCTTGTACATGGGTTGTGGAAGTAGAGGTAGACCTTTTTTTTCAAGAATAAATTTCTTATTAATAGTCAAAATGAGTAATTATTTCCAGCAAATAACTACTTAGATGGTTTATTTTTAGGAAAAATTATTATTCCAAATGGCTTGGAAGCCATGACACATGTTGTCCACATTGTGGAAGTTATGATAGTTACATCCTACCAATTTAACATATATGGTGACCAATATTATATATATTATTATATAATAAAATTATTTTATGTGTAAACAAATGCACGCCCACTCATCCATTTAGATGACGTTTAGGAATCTTAATGGCGATAGAAAATTTAATTTACAACAATATTTTGGCCAAATATATTAAGACTTATCCTAATATTTGAGTTTGTCAAAAATAAGTTAACTATTTTAAGCGGATGTGAACTTATGATTTTTTGATCTTATATTCAAGACCAATTTAAGCAACACAGTTAATTGTCTGCCTATTAACCATCACACAAATTAACCATGCACAACAATTCTCAATCAAAGTTTTGCCCAAACCATCGCATAACCAAAACAAATAAATGTATCAAATTGCTGGTTTTGGTCATAGAAAGCTTCCATTTACTGCCGGTTGAGGGACCTCTGTTAAGGAATCCCATAAGAGATTAAAATTGTTGTTTAATCTTCTCCTATAAATAGGACTTTAATTAACACATTGTAATCATCTAAAATATATTATATTCAGTGAAATAATAAAGATGTAGCCTACCATGTGAAACCCTGCCTCCTCTAGCCTTCTCTCTCTACATCTCTTCCTCTCTTGTTAAAATCCAATAGACCTAACTCAATCTCAAAAGACACCTTGAAAGATAAGGAATGCACATAACTTATAAATTGCACAACCCAAGAATACTTGGTCAATGTGTTTGGTTGGTTCACCACACGTGAGGGGGCATATTAAAATGAGAGTCTTATCCCACATTGACCAAGTAAACTTGAGTTGTGCAATTTATAAGCCATTGGGGCATCCCTCATCTCTCAAAGCGTCTTATGAGATTGAGTTAAGCCCATTAGACTTTAACAAGAGATGAGGGATGCACATGACTTATAAATTACACAACCCATAAATACTTGGTCAATGTGAAACAAGACTCTCACTTTAATATTTTAATATCTCTCTACATCTTTTTTCACTCTCATTTACATTTTATATTTTTGTTTAGATTATACATTTCCACAATCTAGAGGTGGTTGGTTAGCGACCTCGAAGTGGTTGGCTTAAGCACCTCAAACTTTCATCGAAAGGTTGCTTTGATCTCCATAGAAGCTTGATAGGTGAAGTCGTGAGATTTTTCATCTCGCACCGGCCTATTTCTTTCCTTGCCACAAGCTACAGCGTTGATGTGAAACAAGTGCCGCTGGAGAAATTGAAAAGAATCACCTATTGGGAATATTAGCCAATATTCTTAGAATCCGTGGGAGCCAAAAAAATAAGATATTTGGCGGAGAAGAACACGTCAATAAAAAATTAACACGCACAACACAAAGAATTTACGTGGCTCGGCATGTCTACAACACAAAGAATTTACGTGGCCCAAACCCCTCGGTAACATGTCTACATCCACCAGAGACTTCAGGGAGTAAGTTTCACAAGCTCTCTCTTTGTCTAATAGGAAGATTACAATAATAGGAAGATTATAATGTTTGGCTTAAAAGCTCTCTCTAAGCCCAAACCCCATGTACACCCAAGTGCACTCTCACACATAAAGAATAAAACACTGAGAACGCTATCTCTTTTTATTCTTCTTCTTGTGCGGCACTCCCACTGGAAACTGTTTGCTGCTCGCAGCTACTCTCTGTAGCTCACTCTATTGCTCACAGCTGCTCTCTGCAGCACTTCTGTGCTGCACACAATTGCAGCACTCTCCCCCCAACGTAGCTCTCTCTTTTAACTACATTTTTGCTCTCCTTGACTGTCTCTACAGCTTTCTCTTGGTGCTTCTCTGCACTCTTTGCACTCAGCACATAGCACACTTTGGTGTTGCTCTCTTCATTCATTTTAGAGAGAAATTGTCTTGCTCTCTCTCTTTCTTTCTCTCTTGCACATGTTGCAGCCCACGAAGGAGACAAGGCATGCCTGAATTGCCGCCCACCAATTCCATAGGCACATAGCTCATCATTAATGAGCTTGTGGCACTAAGAGAAATTGCCGTGACAATTTCTCTCTCTTTCTCTCTTTCACATGTTGCGGCCCACGGGAGACAATGACTCATCAATTTGTCCCCCCACCTATTCCATACACACATAGCTTGCCGTGACAATTTCTTTCTCTTTCTCTCTTTCTTTCAAATATAAGTCATAATTATTGACTAAGTAAACATGGCCAATAATTCCATATGATGCACCATTCATGTGACCAAATACAAGCCCCACCAACATCACCTTCCAATTTAACGTGTGGCTATACAAAAGCCATGTGTTGTATATACTCATGAGAACGTGATAAGTAAGATACGTGTGGCTTTCATTCACACTATGATAAGACCATGTGTTTAAATGCACTATTTACACATTGCAATTTATATAATTGCGTGCAATTTTATAAGACTATCCCAAACACGTTGATGGCTTTTTCTTTTCCTTTCTTTTTTTTGATGAAACACGTTGATGGCCTTTTGTTACTGATATGTTTTGGTCTTTGATAAGAGACCAATTAAGCAAGACCAAATTTCTATAAAAAAAAAATTAAGCAAATAACAAATTTTTTAGTTTTTGGTGTCACTGGTTTTACCATTTAAATAGCACAATTTCCTTATTATTTGTTGCTATTATAAGTGCTGAATCCAAATAGGCATCTCGAAAAAAGCTCTAAGTCATGGGATCCAAACAACGAATATAGATGCTTAATTTCAAAGACACTAGAAAATTAGTTTGACATCCATCATTTTTCATATGTTTTGCCTTCTAATAAAAAACCCAATGATTAATTGGCACTTTCTCACCATTCTCTTAAAATAAAATTATAGGACATTTGTTATCCCACAAGTTTTAATTCTTGAGTTAAATTAGTGGTGAATTTTTCATCACTTAACTCTTCATCTTTGACAAGTTGATCATTATTTTTCATAGAAAAATCATTTTTCTCAAGATTAAAATCGTAGGACACTTCATGCTCCCTAGTTTTAATTCTTGAGTTAGAATGAATTTTTTTTCAATCAATTTTTCATCTTTCGAAAATTGATTGATATTTTCCATGGATTCCACCTTTGGTACAAAAACTTTTTGTACTTTTTTTTCCAAATATGGATTTTTCTCCATTCCTTTCAAAATTAGAATCATTAAATATTTCATGCCCATTAAATTCTAACAGTTGATCATTCATGGATTGACCATATTAATCATTCTCTATAAGATGATTATGGCCATATTGTTGTGGGAATATATCTTTTGGTGAATTTACATAAAGATAATGATATGTCTCATGGTAATCTCTATATAATGCAACATTTTTAAATATAAATATTGAAGCATAGGAATATGATGTCACGGAGTACAAAACAATTTGACCTCATTTTCTTCAATTAGGCCATAAATAATCTTTCACCCTTACATACTTTGTTGGCATAAATTCCCCCTGTGATCGCCAATTTGTTAAATGAACTCAAACTTTTGCAAAATTTTTAACAAACTTTGAATTACACTTGTTTAATCTAACTTCTAACTTTAAAAGGGTGTACTTGGTTCAATAATCAATTAAGATGTATGATACCAAACAAAGTATGAATGATGAAATAGTATTATAGATCAAATAAGATAAATACATAGACATTTGCATTAAAGTTTACAAAGTACAAATAGAAACTAAATTACACACTTGAACACATTTTAGATCACAAAGATCTCTTGTCAAAACACGTTGGGTTCTCAAAACTACTCACGTCAGACGGGGAAGCTTTTGGGCAGAGTTGTAATTTCGCTTCACAGCAGCCGGGGCAGTGTTTTTTTCTTCGCAGCAGACGAGCCAGAAGCTTTTGGGCAGAGTTAACTAATCTCGCAGCAGAAAAAGCCGTGCGATTGGAGCAGCAGAAACTCCTGGAGTGTCACGCGGCAAGCTGGCACTGCCAATTTTGTCTGTTATTTTCAGGTCCAAATAACTACGTGTCAATAACCAATACTTAGGTGGTTTATATTTAGGAAAAATAACTATCATAAATGGTTTGGGAGACCATGACACATATTGTCCACATCATAAGAAGTTATTGGTGGTTACATCCTACCATTAACTTCTGCCATGAAACTTGGAAATATAAAATTACTTTATGTGTAAACAAGAGTTACACATTTCTTTGCAACAAATGGATCCTAATATTTTTTTTCTTCATAATGGAGCAGCCTAACCTCTCAGAGGTTTAATATAACTTGAAATTCTAATACCAAGTAAAGAATTTGTAGTCCCTAAATCAGGAGTACCATAAAAATCTTAATAAATATAAAATTATTTTATGTGTAAACAGGAGTTACACATTTCTTTGCAGCAAATGGTTCCCAATATTTTTTTCTTCAAAATGGAGCAGCCTAACCTCTCAGAGATTTAATATAACTTGAAATTCTAATCACCAAGTAAAGAATTTGTAGTCCCTAAATCAGGACTACCATAAAATCTTAATAAATATGACTTGAAATTCTAATCACCAAGTAAAGAATTTGTAGTCCCTAACTCAGGAGTACCATATAATCTTAATACATTGGCTACCAAAGCAATTATGAACCATCTTATGTGGAGGGCCATTAATGTTGATATATCAAAAGGAAGAACATGTTATCCACTTATTATCAAAAGACCAGTGTTAATATACTCCACATGTTCTTCCTTCATGGAAAAAAAATGCTTGGCTGCATATAATTAATGTTCTGTAACGTCAAAGAGTAATACAATAGAACTCAAAAGTCCTGCATCGTTTCTATGTGAAAGAAAAGACCAGTGTTAATATACCCCACATGTATGTTCTTCCTTCGTTCTCCATCTTAAAAACATGCTTGATATTTATTCTTCCATCTTGCTATAAATTCTACTTCTAAAATCATCATCACAATTCATACCACACCGCAACCACTAAAACTTCCCCCTACACATTCTTAACTCTAATCAGACCCCTTTCTTTTCTTGTCATGGCACCACCACCCACCTCTCTAGTGTTCACAGTACGAAGGTGCAAACCAGAACTGGTTGCCCCTGCTAAGCCCACACCCCATGAATTCAAACAACTTTCCGATATTGATGACCAAGAGGGTCTTCGATTTCAAATTCCAGTCATACAATTCTATAAATATGATCCCTCAATGCAAGGTAGGGACCCTGTGAAAGTCATCAGGGAAGCACTTGCACAAACACTAGTGTTTTACTACCCATTTGCTGGTAGGCTTAGGGAAGGACCTGGCCGGAAGCTTGTAGTGGAATGTACGGGTGAGGGTATGTTGTTTATTGAGGCAGATGCTGATGTTACACTTGAACAGTTTGGCAACGCACTTCAACCCCCATTCCCATGCTTGGAGGAGCTCCTTTTTGATGTTCCTGGCTCGGGGGGTGTCCTTAATTGCCCATTATTGCTTATTCAGGTACATATTATGGCATTGAATTTTTTTTTTTTGGTTAATTACACTTTATCCACCTATATTTTGACCCGTTTTTATGTTGACTATCCGTGATTTAAAAAGTGTCAGTGAAACTTAAGAAAATAAATTTACTTATATTAAGTTCATGTATTTTTAAAAAATTCCTTCTTGACAGAACAAATCCACCCAGAGCAGTGACTAGAAGCAACCCAAAAGATCCAAACGTGTTATGTTAGGCATCCAAATGTGAATCCAAAACTTAAAATTTTTTGTTTGTTTTACTACCTACCCTTTGATGTTCGGTTATTCCACAAAGCCACAAGCTATGAGCAGAAAGCACTACATTTATTGGGAAATTATCTGTGCAAACCACTAAGGCGCTAATACACAACATATGTGAATGAATAGATTTAAATTGTGGACATTTCATAAAACTGTGGATAACAATATCTCATAGTTTTGAAAGTGTGGATGTGAATGTCTAGAATATCTCATAGTTTTGAAAGTGTGGATGTGAATGTCTAGAAGTTGTAGATAAATGACCTAGGAATTAGGTGTGAGATGTAGATTATTCATTTTTTTTTTTTTAATAACAAAAGGCTATGAGGACTACATTAAAGTGGACAATTTGTTCAAAGAGACTTTATTATAGGCATGAAAAATTCGTATCCCACATGTCATCTTTTTCGATTATGATATTGTGTTTATTTGACAGGTGACACGCCTCAAGTGTGGTGGTTTCATTCTCGCCCTACGCCTCAACCACACAATGAGTGACGGTTATGGCTTGGTCCAATTCATGATGGCCGTGGGCGATTTCGCGCGTGGTGCACGTTCCCCCTCTATCCTACCCGTGTGGCAAAGATATCTCCTTAACGCGAGGGACCCACCACGCGTGACATGTGAACACCGCGCGTACGATGAAGTGGCAGACGCCAAGGGAAGCATTAATATCCCACTCGAAAACATGGCCCACCGCTCTTTTTTCTTCGGCCCCACCGAGGTGTCCGCTCTACGGAGATTTGTACCACATCACCTAAGCCAATGCTCCATGTTTGAGTTGCTCACTGCATGCCTTTGGCGTTGCCGCACCATAGCAATCCAACCCGACCGAAACGAAGAGGTGCGCATATTGTGCCTCATCAATGCTCGTCCCAGATTCAACCGTTTATTACCTATAGGTTATTACGGCAATGCCTTTGCGATCTCTGCAGCGGTCACAACTACACAAAAGCTATGTGAGAATTCGTTGGGTTACGCTTTGGAAATGGTGAAGAAGGCGAAGAATGAGGTGACAAAGGAGTACATGCAGTCGTTGGCTGATCTAATGGTAATTAGGGGTCGACCCAACTTCACTACGGTGCGGTCGTATGTTGTGTCGGATGTGACACATGTCGGGTTAAGAGAGTTTGACTTTGGGTGGGGCAAGGCAATTTATGGTGGGCCAGCCAAGGGTGGAGCCGGGCCTTCCCAGGAGTAAGCTTTTATATTCCTTCCAAGAATGGTTTGGGGGAGGATGGGATAATTGTCCCAATTTGCTTGCCTACTCCGGCCATGGAAAGATTTGTAAAGGAGTTGGATGGCTTGTTGAGGGACAAGACAATTGTTTCTAGCCTTGTAATTCCAGTTTACTATTGCTTGTTGTGAGAGACAGAGAGGGTCAAACAAAATAAGTCAATGTGCATGTATTGTAGGATTGCATTACTGCGTGTGTTGGAAACTTGCCTAAAAATTAATGAATAAATAAAAATGTGTCTGTCCGTTTACAAACTTTTTGTGGTATTGCTATGTGAAGAGTGAAGACTCATTTTTCATTTTATGTTCAAAACATCTATATCATATGATTAATATCGGAACAAAAGTTTTTAATTATACTTTTCTTACTTTCAAAAATAACCATAAAAGTGATTTAACAATAAGATAAATTTAAAAAAGAAAAGATATGGATATTGTTGGTATCTTATCTAGCTTGTGTTTTTTCTTGTCTTTGTAGGTATTGTTTTTATTTATAGTATATTTGGTCATATTGACTTGCCATAATGTATTTAGGAACAACGTATTTGGCTCGAGGTTGAAAATGGTCCAAGTTGATGAATGTAATTTTCTTAGAATAAGAATAAGATAACCCAATTTCGACAAATGTTATTACTTCTTTACCAAATTAGACTGTTTGATATGGCATGAGTGACATCTGATCAAACATATTTTGACAACCAAATCCAAAGGAGCAAAGGCAAACGTACAACGCTATATTGTGAGATCACCTTTTCATGAACGGCAAAAGTTTCCCTTTGTAATTTTTTTTTTTATGTCAATTTTCCTACATGTACCATATTATCCACTTGTTATCAAAAGTTGAACATAAAATTTAGGACGTAATTTAAGCCTCAAAGTTTAAAAGTGGTTTAATTGAAACCACTCACTTTCAAAAAGTTTCAAATTAAGCTTTTCATTTTTAAAAAATTTAAATTTAAATTATTGACTCATTCATGGTGATATCGTTAATGAAAAATATTTAAACAAAATGACTGTATGTTGTTATTTCAACACATGTGTCTATTATATATAAACATTATTTCACTTCAAACCACAAGACTTCATTTGATTTAATTATTTTTCATTAACAGCATAACATGTGATGTGTTTATAGTTTGAATTGAACATTTCATAAAGTTCTAAAAGTGCTGGATTTAATTTGAAATATATAAACGTGTGAGATTCAAATAGAAATCAGTATGAAATTATGGAGTTTAGTATCTAATATACATTGAACTTTATTTTCTTGTAAATAAAGCTAGAGAAAGTCTGCACTTGACTTTTAAGTCGAGGCATCTTGATATCATATTTTATTCGGCCTCGTTTTATGTGTAAAATCATTTTAAATCCCAAAATTCCCAAAAAATTACATTATAATCTGGAAGCTAAGAAAATCACATGGTTAAAATTAATTTATTAAAATTGGACGTTTGAACAATCAATTGGACTCATCGGTGTCAAAAACGTTAGATATGGGCTACTTTGACCAAGTTTGACCAAAGGTTAAATCATTTTGAAATATCATTCAACCACCAAAATCCATCATAAAATGACCAAATACAAATTTTAAATACATTGACCATTTTGGCCACAATTGACCATCGTTGACCCGACATTTGATTTAATTTGACCAAAAATCTGACCGTTCAATTAGGGTAAACTTAATTCCATTTGAAAGGTAATATGTTTCCCTTCAAAATTATAGGGCCTATTTAATATGAAAAGGACAAAATATCTTTAAAACATAAAAACTTATGCATGCCCTGGGGCTGTATGAAGAAAAAATCTTTCTTACAATTATGTTTATATGTAATTACCCAAAAAATTTGACGCGTGGAAATCAGGAAAGCCATGTTTTCATTGATATCTCTCCTTAAAACAACAATAAGGCTTTACTTATTACCTTCTAGTGTGCATTAAAGAGACTGTGAAAGATCAATTACGCAATTTTTTGTTAATTTCTCTCTTAATCACAATGAATAAATAAAAATGTGTCTGTCCATTTACAAACTTTTTGTGGTATTGCTATGTGAAGAGTGAAGACTCATTTTTCATTCTTATGTTCAAAACATCTATATCATATGATTAATATCGGAACAAAAGTTTTTAATTATACTTTTCTTACTTTCAAAAATAACCATAAAAGTGATTTAACAATAAGATAAATTTAAAAAAGAAAAGTTAAATATTTTTTTTAATTATATATATATATATATTATATATATATATATATATATATATATATATATATCATAATGTATTTAGGAACAACGTATTTGGCTCGAGGTTGAAAATGGTCCAAGTTGATGAATGTAATTTTCTTAGAATAAGAATAAGATAACCCAATTTCGACAAATGTTATTACTTCTTTACCAAATTAGACTGTTTGATATGGCATGAGTGACATCTGATCAAACATATTTTGACAACCAAATCCAAAGGAGCAAAGGCAAACGTACAACGCTATATTGTGAGATCACCTTTTCATGAACGGCAAAAGTTTCCCTTTGTAATTTTTTTTATGTCAATTTTCCTACATGTACCATATTATCCACTTGTTATCAAAAGTTGAACATAAAATTTAGGACGTAATTTAAGCCTCAAAGTTTAAAAGTGGTTTAATTGAAACCACTCACTTTCAAAAAGTTTCAAATTAAGCTTTTCATTTTTAAAAAATTTAAATTTAAATTATTGACTCATTCATGGTGATATCGTTAATGGAAAATATTTAAACAAAATGACTGTATGTTGTTATTTCAACACATGTGTCTATTATATATGAACATTATTTCACTTCAAACCACAAGACTTCATTTGATTTAATTATTTTTCATTAACAGCATAACATGTGATGTGTTTATAGTTTGAATTGAACATTTCATAAAGTTCTAAAAGTGCTGGATTTAATTTGAAATATATAAACGTGTGAGATTTAAATAGAAATCATTATGAAATTATGGAGTTTAGTATCTAATATACATTGAACTTTATTTACTTGTAAATAAAGCTAGAGAAAGTTTGCACTTGACTTTTAACCCGGGGCATCTTGATATCATATTTTATTTGGCCTCGTTTTATGTGTAAAATCATTTAAAATCCAAAAAATTCCCAAAAAATTACATTAAAGCTAAGAAAATCACGTGGTTAAAATTAATTTATTAAAAAAAAAAAAAAAAAAAAACTTCTATCTTTTAGTTTGATTCATTAACACTTTGTCTTCATGTGGAACAGTTTACCCACCTATGGTCTTTCTCCATTAGCATCTGTATCCCACCTCAATGATTGACAGATTATGATAATCTGTAGGGACGCATCTAGCTAATATGTTGTATTATCAAATGAAATGGGAAGTCAAACAAGGAACAATTATGTTCATGTTTTCACATTTGTACTTGCAAGACAAGATATAAAACTCTGGATAATTAATTATAGTACGTCTCCCTACCTATTATTTAATAAAATCTTCCAGAAAAGGTACATTGAAAAAAAAAAAAAAGGTTTTGACTGTTTTATTATATGGTCAAAAAACACAAACAATATTATATCATATAGTTTTCTACCGGACTGATCTTTTTCGTTTTGGGTTCGTTTCTGGGCCGATATCATATCAATATAGGCCCAGTAACGAACACTATCATGTCAGTGAAGCCCAGCTTAGGCCAGGCATTCCCGGCCCATGAAAAAGCCCATCCCTCTGTCTTCTTCTTGGCCGTAGCATCTTCCAGCAGTAACCACAGAAGAAAGCAAAAGCTCCAAATTTGAGGGAACCCAAAATCAGAAAAATGGCGAAGACGCTGATGGTGCGTCCGTACGTGTTCGCAGCTTCGTCACGTGCGGCCAGCGGACTCTTCCTCCGTCAAGCTCAGCCAACGAGACTCTTTGTCTCTGCAGTGTTATTCAACAGAACACGCGCCACGTGTACCAAACTCCAAGCTCATAATGATGGTAATAATTGTATTGGTGAAGCTTATGGTTATGGAAGGTCATTGGGGTTTGGGTTTGGGTTTGGTCCAGTGAGTGGTCGAAGGTTCAGCACACGTGCCACGAACGTGAACGATGCTGGCTTCATTGACTCGCCTCTCATGCACTCCATGGAGAAAAAGGTTGGCAACTATTATGATTAATGGAATAAATAGTTGATTTTGATTATTGGGTTTTCTTCTTTTATTGTTTTTGATTCTGGGAAATGAAAAAATTAACGAGCTTTGCTTATTTTGATTTTGCTTTGATGGTTGAATTATTTGGGGCTTAGTGGGATGGGGTTATGTTTTAATTGTGTTTTGTTTTCTTGGTTCTTTGATATTTGGTGCTGATTTTTAATATTTAATCAAGGCAGAGCTTTTTATATGTGTTGAAATGAAATGGGTTTTATTGATTTTGAAGTGAATATGTAATATATTGGAATTTCTAGGATTTGTAAAAATCTCTTTATACTGGTCAAGGGAATACTCCATTGTGAACTCAGATGAATTAATCACAGTGGCATTCCATTCAACATCATTGCAGTTGCTAAATTATTTTCAAAATGATCTTACAATGTTCCTATTGTCGAGCTTCGTTCAAGTCATAAACAAGAGCTTGAAGTGGAAGGCCTTTTGTCTTGCCCAGAAAAATCAATAAGAATGTTGGAAAGGAATATCCATTTAGGCCATGAATACCCATCTGAATGAAATTCCTGGTAAATAAGCTCTTAGCTTTAATGTTTTGTGTTTCATCTCATTGAAGACTACCACCATCCTTTATTATTGTATTGTTTTTGGTAATTTACATAGCACCCAGTAGGTCTTGAACCTATAACCACATACTCCACCCTTTCTTATGAGAGAAGAAGTGCCGTTTGAGTCAGAATTCATTGGCAGTGCCAATCCCTTTATTGTAGAGTTTGTGGAGCAAGTAGCAGGAGGATGTGGGACAAAAAATACCGCACTCGTCTGTTGGTGGGGAAATGGGGATGCAGGCATGGGTAACTATTTTTTAGTTTGCACACGTGTGCATACGTGTGAGTGTGATCCATTCTTCGAAAAATCATAGGGTTTAAATGGATTTGCTAACAGAGTTTTTCAAGAAAAAGGTCAAGATACCACATTTTCCTACTCACATGGTTTTATGTGTGTGTGTGTGTGTGTGAGAGAGAGAGAGAGAGAGAGAGAGAGAGGGAGGTGATGTAACTGTCCACTCTTGAAGATTAGAGAGCAAAGAAGAGCCATGCATAAATTACACAGCCACATCAGTTGCTGTGGAGTTGGAGTTGTGGGATAGAGAGGAAGGTTATTTGATGTTGCAGGGTGATACTGATATAAATTATAACAGTGGCACTCTGTGAAATAAGTCACAGGAAAAAAGAATAGTTCAATGTTGTGTGTTGAATGGACCATTAATTCCTAATGTGAGTGATCCCATCTACATAAAAAAGAAAAAGTTTTTGGGAATTTTTTTTAGGAAAACTTGCGTACACCTCCTGTGTACTTGAGCTTTTCTCTTCTCAATAAAATCATTATTAATCAAAAGAAATTTACAGAAAAAAGAATTCAAGAGAATTATGCTTTTTTTTTTTTGGGTTGAAATGCCCCATTTGTAGTTGTTATTTTTTGTTCCTATTTCTTTCTAGAGTTGATTTTGTTTATCCACCATCATTCATAGGCAATTATTCTGATTAAGTTACCAGCTCTCTTTTCCAATAATATTTTGTAATTTGCTTCAACAGATCAAGGAACATCTTGATGCAGAATCAGTCACTGTAAGAGATGCTTATGGAGACGGTCGGCATGTCAGGTAAGATCATGTTATTGCTGTTTATGATTATGGCCAAAAAAATAAATAATTAAAAGCACTGTTAGCCACCTTTATTTCTCTTTTTTGTTCTTTTATCGATTGATATATCATTATTAATTTATTACTGGACATTTCTTGGTAGAATGATTAATGGAAGTTCCCAGTATTTATTGTTATATATATATATATATATATGGCAGTATACGACATTGGAAAAATATGTATCTATAGTGGATACATTCATAATTAATGCAAGTTCCCAGGGATTGTCCTAGCTAACCCTTGCCTACTTTTCATTGCATCCAAGGCCCGATGTATCATGCTGCTAGTAGGGGACACCCCAACATGTCTTTGTAGTGGATACATTCATAATAAATTCTATACTAGCCGTCGATCTACCGCAATCCTCCTTTTACGGACATAGGACCAGATGTGAACAAGATATAACACTAAGCTCAGACACAAGCGTATTTATATATCAATAATGCTCTCAGAGCCACATACACAATAGATATCGGGGAGACTTTGTACTTCAGACATCAGTGATCTTATTTTGCATGGAAGCCTTGTGTTTCCATATGAACGCAAAACTCTTGAAGATGATTGACCCTCTCAGCATTTCTCTGACTTTCTTTGTATTGTCCATCAATGTGAAAGATTTCAATAAGAGCAGTAAAGAAATCTGTAACAGAGGAGATAAGAGAGAGAGATAGAGTTTTGTATATGAGTGTAAACTGTATAATACTTTCATTAATGAACTGAGAGGTCTAAACCTCTATTTATACAATGAGTACTGAGAGCTTAACTCACTTAATAACAATAATAACAGACTAACAACATATAACAGATAGTACAGCTGTATTAACAGAAAACCAACTGAATATAGTTATGAGTACTCTATCATCCCCCCTCAAACATATGGTCAGTGGAACAGACCAAAAGTTTGGAACAAAGACGGTGAAATCGTGGTGTAGGAAGAGCCTTTGTAAAGATATCAGCTACTTGGTCATCAGTAGAGATAAACTGAAGACAAATGTCACCACGAACAACACATTCGCGAACGAAATGATAGTCTACCTCAATATGCTTGGTGCGACCGTGGAAAACCGGATTAGAGGCCAGAGCCAAAGCACTGGTATTGTCACACCACATGATAGGAGCGGAAGCGAGATAGAGGCCAAGATCACAAATGACTTGGCGAAGCCAGGCAAGCTCAGCAGCACCAGTGGCAAGTGAGCGATATTCAGCTTCTGTGGACGAGCGGGATACCGTGTGTTGTTTCTTAGACAGCCACGTGATAGGATTATTTCCAAGAAATACAGTGATACCCGAAGTGGACCGCCTATCAACAGGGTCGCCAGCCCAATCAGCATCCGTAAAGGCAGTGAGAGTAAGTGGACCAGGCTGAAAAAGAACACCTTTGTCAAGAGACCCCTTGAGATAACGCAAAATACGTTTGGCAGCAACAAAGTGAGCAGAAGAAGGATTGTGCATAAACTGGCAGACTCGATTGACAGCAAAGGTGATGTCAGGTCTAGTGAACGTGGCATACTGTAAGGCACCTACAAGACTTCGATAGGGAGTAGGATCAGCAAGACTATCAGAAGCAGAAGTTGACAGAACAGGGGCAGTGGCAATTGGAGTAGAGGTAGGTTTGCAATCACTCATTTTAAACTTCATGAGAAGATCAGTGATGTATTTAGACTGATGAACAAAGAAACCAGCTTTCTTGTAATCAATCTGTAATCCCAAAAAATACCGAAGAGGACCTAAGTCCTTAACCTCAAAAGTAGTCGACAATTGGGAAATGATATTGGAAACAACAGTAGAATCTGAACCCGTGATGATGATATCATCTACATAGAGTAACAAATATACAATAACAGAATCTTGCTTCAACACAAACAGAGAAGCATCAGCAACAGAAGCAGTGAAACCCAAAGTCAAGAGGTGGGATGTAAAACGTTCAAACCAGGCACGAGGAGCCTGTTTTAACCCGTAAAGAGATTTGTGTAGGTGACATACATGGGAGGGTTGAACAACATCAATAAAACCAGTGGGTTGGGCCATGTAAACAGTTTCTTGCAAATAACCATGTAAGAAAGCATTACTTACATCAAGTTGACGAAGTTGCCACCGATTCTGAGCAGCCAAAGAAAGAATGATACGAACAGTAGGTGGCTTGACAACAGGGCTGAAGGTTTCAGCATAATCAACTCCAGCTTGCTGGTGGAAGCCTTTGGCGACGAGGCGGGCCTTGTACCGAGAAACCGAGCCATCAGTGGCTCTCTTGATTTTATAAACCCAGCGGCAACCAACGAGATTCTGACTTGGAGAAGACGGAACCAAAGACCAAGTGTTTTGCCGTTGTAGAGCTGCGAATTCAGAGGCCATTGCCGCACGCCACTCCGGATATTTGGAGGCAACTGTATAATTGGGTGGTTCGGTTTGCAAGTGATCAGGTGTAGTGGCGGTGGAGAAGAGTTTCTTCTTAGAGATGCCGGACTTGGAACGGGTGGTCATTGGATGGAAGGAGAGAGGAGGTATTTGTGGAGAGGAATTGGGAATTGCAAGGTTAGGGTTTGAAATTGGGATAAGGAGAGGGACGGCAGATGTGGGCATTGGGGAAGAAGACGTGTTTGGGATGGTAGTGGGCTCGGCAGATGTGGGCCTTTGGGAAGAGGATCTGTTTGGGATGGTAGTGGGCTCGGTAAATGTGGGCATGTGGGAAGAAGATGGGTTGGGGAGGGTAGTGGGCTCGGGTAATGGGGCTTGAGAGGTCAGGTTAGGTAGAGAAGTGGGAATAGTGTTTATAAAGGGAGAAGGGCCCAAAATAGAGGGTAAATGGACCGGACTAGGAGTGTGATGGACTGGTGGGTTATTTTGAGTAAGTGATGGTGCTGAAATAGGAAATGGGCCCAAAATAGATGAACTTTGACATGGGTGAAAGAACAAAAAAGAACTAAGCCAAGAAGAAGTGGTGGATGAGGTAGTGGGAGAGTCCAAAACAGTGGAAGAATTAGAAGAATTAGAAAAAGGAAAACAATTTTCATCGAAAATAACATGACGGGACACATAAAAGCGAGACGTAAGAGGGTCTAAACAAAGATAACCTTTAGAGTTGGAGGCATAACCAAGAAAGACACATTCTTTAGAGCGAAGGTTAAACTTGTGTTTAGAAAAAGGACGTAATAAAGGAAAACAAGCACAACCAAAATTCTTGAAAAAAGAGTAACTTGGTTGTTTAGAGAAAAGAGACTCCCAAGGAGAAGAAGAATGACGATGTAGGGAGGGAAGACGATTTATGAGAAAAACAGCGGTAGAAAAAGCATATGACCAATATTGAAAAGGAAGAGAGGATTGAGACATAAGAGTGAGAGCCATATCGACAATATGACGGTGTTTCCTTTCGGCAACACCGTTTTGTTGAGAAGTATGGGGACACGTGAATTGGTGAATAATACCAGAGGTAGAACAAAAATTACGAAACTCATTGTTGGTGTATTCACCACCACAATCAGTTCGTAAAGTTTTGATAGAATGACCAAGAGAGTTTTCCATAGTACGTTTAAAGTGTTGGAATGAAGAAAGCACCTGAGACTTGTATTTTAAAGGGAAAAACCACGTAAAACGGGTAAAATCATCAACAAAAATGACGTAGTAACGATGACCATTTATTGAATTAATGGGAGCGGGACCCCAAACATCGCTATGTACAATTTCTAAAGGAGAAGTAGTACGAGAAGTAGAATTAGAAAACGGTAATTGGGTCATTTTGCCCATTACACAATGTTTACAAAAAGAATTGGACAGAGGAAAGCTTTGACCACAAAAGTGTTTCTGTAAGACTGTTTGGACTACATGGCTTTGAGGGTGTCCAAGGCGCATATGCCAAAGATCTGAGAGTGAGGCTTTATGTCGAGCAGATGGAAGACAGGCTGTATAGGAGGCATGAGAAGACTCTGGAAAATGAGAAGCAGAACTGGGAAGAGATGAAAAACGAGATGCCAAGGAAGGAAGAGACAGACCACGGATGGGATAGAGGCCATCTTTACTGGAACCCTTGTAAAGAGGCTTCCCCGTAATCAGATCTTGGATCTGAAAATTTCGAGCATTAAAATGAAAGGAACATGCATTATCACGGCAAAAGCTTTGTACAGAAAGAAGATTGGAGGTAATATTGGGTACACGTAAGACTTTACGAAGACGAAAAATACAAGATGAAGTTCTGAGTTGAGCGTTACCTATATGGGAGATCGGAAGTTGGTGGCCATTTCCAACGGAGACAAGCTGAGAATCTGTATAGGCTCTGTTGTCTGGGATATTATTCAAATCAGGCGTGAAATGGTCCGTGGCTCCGGTATCGGATATCCACGTGGTCTGGTTGGGGTTGATCGGAGCTGAAGTGGCCATTGCGGCGAGTTTAGCTGGTGGGTGCCTCCCCTGATATGCGTAATTCATTCTTTGGTAACAATCGAGTGCTGTGTGCCCAGATTTGTAACAGATCTGACACGTTGGGCGAGAGCTGGGGTTTGTGTTCCAAGTTTGGGGATTTTGCCAAGATTGGGAATTATTGAAATTACCTCTGCCACTGTTGAAGTTCTGAGATGTTCGTCCACCACCACGATGCTGGTTACGGCCTCCACCTCGTCCTCGGTGAGAATTGAAGTGATTATTGAACGGAGCCGTTGAGGAGTTGAAATTGGAGGGAGAGCTTTTGTTGGCAGCCATAGCCATATGGGTAAGCTCTTTGGAATTATTTGAAGCACTCTTGAGAAGATCTTCTTCAGTCTTCATCAAGGTATGTAACTCTTCAAACCGGACTGATTCATTCTTGGTAAGCATGGCAGAAGTGAAAGCATGAAATTCAGTTGGCAAACCTTGAAGCACAAGGTGAAGAATTTCTTCATCATCAATATGGACACCTACACTGACTAACTTGTCTCTTGCTTCTTTAATCTTCTGTAGATACTCAGTGACAGAATCTGAGTTCTTCTTGATGCTGTTGAGTTCTCGTTTGAGATTGACTATGCTTGACCGAGAGACTGAAGTGTACTGGTTCATAATAACTTTCCAGATCCCTGATGCTGTTGTTTGACCCATTACCAGTGATATTGCAGAAGGGGAAAGGGTTGAACTGATCAAAGAGAATAAGGCTTTGTCTCGAGCCTTCCATTGAAGGAAGAGAGGGCTTATTTCTTGGGTTACAGTACCGGTTTCACTGAGTAGAAACTTGCAAGGACATGGGAATGGATCTTCAATATGATCGAGCAGAGAATAAGCATCAAGAATTCCAATGATTTGGAACTTCCACATAAGAAAATTGGTGTGATCAAGCTTGACAGTAACATAGTTTGTTATGTTTGATAGGAGAAAGATTGGTGTTTGTGTGTTTAGAGTAGGGGCAGAAGAAGGGATTGACATGGTGAGCAAAGATCAAACCTGCTCTGATACCATGAAAGATTTCAATAAGAGCAGTAAAGAAATCTGTAACAGAGGAGATAAGAGAGAGAGATAGAGTTTTGTATATGAGTGTAAACTGTATAATACTTTCATTAATGAACTGAGAGGTCTAAACCTCTATTTATACAATGAGTACTGAGAGCTTAACTCACTTAATAACAATAATAACAGACTAACAACATATAACAGATAGTACAGCTGTATTAACAGAAAACCAACTGAATATAGTTATGAGTACTCTATCACAATGCACTTGAGAGAGTGATAATGACTATGTATTGCTTATTAATTATTTAACATGGTAATCAAAATGTTAAGTTCTACTCTGACAAGTTTGAAAGACCATGCCTTAGCAATATATTTTGATTGAAGTATCCCCCCTAAAGAGTTAGAACAAATTTGTTTTCTTTATTATACTTATCTATTTCTGTAGTGAAGCATAATTATTTCCTTTAATCATGCATTTGCAAAGTAACTTAGTGATGCTTTGTCTTTCATTTTTCTTTGAGCTAGTACAAGAAATATCTGTGTCTGAATATGGTGGGAAAATATACACTTCTGCCCATCTCCTAGGCAGCAAATGAGTTTGGGTTGGTGATCATTGTGGAATATGCTTGCCAATGGCCTTTGGGCAAAATGGCACTTCCACCCTCGATCCCCAATAAGTATGGGGTGTTGGGTGAGGGTGGGGTTTTGAATCCCCTTGGGTGGGTAAGTATTTACCTAGCAAAAAAAAAAATTGTGGAATTTGCTTGTGAACTTTCTTTTTCCTTCTACTGCTTATATATTTGGGCTCATTCATAGTTCAGTGAAAGGCTTACTCGTAGTTAGTGAGGTATAACCTCTCATAAGTCATAAGGGATGTTTTCATTGAGAAGTTGTGCAGTCATTTGCTGTCTTCTTTTCATGGCTCCATATTTTCATGTACATATTGCACCTCTCACACACGTATAACCTTTATTTTATTTATTTTTAACCTAAGGAATCTTCTCTAATATCATACCATTTAAATCATGTAGCTTGTTTAGTACGCATCATCTAATGCATTCACATTTTGAGTTTGCCTTGATTGGTGGGAAAGAAACCTTCAAAGTTTTGAAGGGACAGAGAGAAACCTGCTAGAGATTAAGGGGACGATTCTTAGAACTCTTATGGAAATTTTTTTAGATTTTTGTATGGTTTGATTTGTAAACTCCCTGTGTACTGATCCTTTTTTTCTTCAGTAAAACTTTTATTTACTGATCAAAAAAGAAAAAATAGTTAGAAGACTGAGTTAATTTTCCATGTGCTTGCAGCATTGATGTTGTCTCTTCATCCTTTGAGGGACAATCGGCTGTAAACAGGCAGAGGATGGTGTACAAAGCCATTTGGGAGGAGCTTCAGAGCACAGTGCACGCGGTTGACCAAATGACTACCAGAACCCCCACTGAAGCATCAGCTGAAAAGTGATGAAGCCTTGTGAAAAGCCCTGGTCGGAGGCTAGACTTCGGTTTCCTGGTTGTATGTCTTAGAATGAACTTATTGCCTCATGCCTTTGGACTTTGGAGTCCCTATTTCATATGCACTCTCATTTATCTGAACAGCTTTCTCTTGACAGGATTCATCGGTATATTAAAGCAGTAAAATTTTGTATTTTAATCTTGCTTCTTTGAAACCTTAAAAGATGTTTCTTTTTGCCAATTCTATGCTTACCATGTTCTCTAGTTATGTGTTAGAGAGTGGAACTATGGTTTTCTGCATTCTTCCTTCTTGAGTCTTTGAGGATTAGTATCAATATTGAAAAATGACCCTTATGTGAGAATTTTTCGACGATAACACCAGAATCACAAGCAGGTTAAATAACGGAACTGATGTATTTGAAAAGGCGATGTTGATTGTTAAGATTAGATATTACAAATCTAAGTGTATTTATTTAGTAGCACCTCATGTATACGGTTATATACAAGAAATAAAAATATTAACTGTGAAATTGATTCTCTCGTTCAAGTGAAATGGAAAAAATTATGATAATCATTGTGCAGCTATATATGAGATGTATGTAACTATACAAGCCATTTTTTCAGAAGCCCATAGCAAATCGGCCAAAAAAATTAGATTGAAGACTACTGGCCCAAATGAACTTGGGCTTTTATCCTTTCCTTTTCTCCATGTGGCTTAAGCCCACATAGGAAACCCATGGGGAATTTGGGGAGATGTGGTTTGGAGGACAAAAGATAGATTTCCTTTATGCACTCATGGGCTCAAGGGGTAAAATTTCAAATGGGCTCGGAGTACTTAGTTGCAAGACCCAGCCCATGGCTAGTGCATTGTACAAACCACAAACCGAGCACATGCAGTCATGCAGAGCACTCCAACATTCTGCTGGGCACACGTCATCATCGTCAAAAAATAGCAATTTCAGAGGGAGTCAATCCTTTCAGAGAAGCAAACCAAACATGATTAGGCTGACTAGTCTACCCCAATTGGCATAAAACCGTGAGTGATTATTCAATAGTCTCGGACTACAAATAAATGTGTAATCTTCCTTTCACATAAATAGTAGGTCTCATCAATTAAATTCATAGTGAGACCCACTACTTTGTGAGATGGGAGACTACACATTTATTTGTAATCTTTAACTATTGAATAATTTTCCTGAGACTAGATTATCTCGTTTTCTCATAATCCTACAACTTAAAACTTTGATCCTCTCTAAATCCAACAACTAAAGTCACTCCTCACTCCCTGTAAGAGGATTTTCCATGTTTTTTGAACTACTAAAAAGGCATTGTAACGGAAAACAATAATTCTAAACTTTCACCTACTCATAAAACCATAATTACCCTCCTCACAAAGAATAAGTATATGTGTGACACATGCAACAAATGCCAAAACGAGTTTTCTTTGTACTTGGCTACACGGATAGGATTCTCTCTCTCTCTCTCTCTCTCTCATCACATCGTTCTGAATTTACCCCTCTTGGTGGTCCATTAATGCAATCATAGTTGTAGTTGGTTTTAGTCTTTTAGATCTTAATCTTTTGTTTGTGAGCTTCTTTTTGTTTGTTTGCAATTCTAAGACACAATTTTAGCCTTTATCAGCATACATGTTGTTGCGAGTAATGGACTCGAACGATGAGGTTTTTTTAAACCTCCTTTATAGACACTATTCTTAATATGTTAATCTTCTTTGAATGGTGATCCAAGTAATGTGCACTGAACTATTGATGGTATTATCTGTAATATATTAACTTTTAGAAGTTTATTTTTGTCTTACAATTTCGTTTGGTTTGGGAAGGGAGGTTTATGGGGTTGCCCACTTCATGGCTAAATATGTTTCCCTCCATCTCGTTTCCTCTGTTTTGTTGTTCTATCACCTCCCTTCCTAGATCTATCTTGAAAGCTTAGAGGCTTGACTCTCTTTCTTTTCCTTGTTGAATAAAAGTTTCTAATTTAGAAAAGAAAAAAAAAACAGCATCTTCACCTTCCTAATATATCAAAAGTCACCGTTGTCAACGTCCATATATTACTACCAGAACTTGGTAATGTTTATGCATATAGGTTTGCACATCACATGCACTTAAAACAATCTTTTTTTTCAATATAGATGAAGACATTAGTACATTACTGCAACTCGAGAGCAAGGCAAAGAAAAGTTGAACTATAATAATGAAACTCATTTCTTCCTTTCCTAGTCAATCAACTCAAATGTTTATGATATAGCACTAGAAGTATTATCAGAAAAAATTAAGCTGAAATTCTAATACCAACACTCTTTGCCAAGAATCTTATATTTCAACTAACATTTAGAATTCAAATCCTCCTCATCTAACTATTTAATGATAAAAAATAAAAATAAAAACCTCTATATTGAATATGTACTTCGTGTTTTGTCTTTAATGTTGCACTTGAATTTGGTGCTCTTGACAAGCCTTTAGAATACGGTTTTTCGCTTTACTATTGTTTCTATGGTTTTAAGAATTGAACCGTTCAAATTATTGGAAATAGGAGAGGTTCAAGGTTTATTAGATTAGACTAGAGTTCATACAAGAAAAATAATAGATATTATAATTGGCTTTCTCCTAAAAAAAGCAAATCATCAATAAGAAAAGCACTATAGATGAAACATTGATGCAAATAAGAGTTATTTATTGCTGGTATCATATTTACTCGAGCACTAAATTCATCTGAGAATGAAATTCAGATAAGTAGCAAATAGTTTTGAATGCTTAATGTAAAATTAATATCATTTGAATCCCAAAATGGAATAATAATGGCAAAGTAGTACGTTCATCAAAGTTAGTGTCTTTTATTCTCAAAAGAGAAACAAGCCAAGTGAAATCTGACAACAATGCTTCCTCAAATTCTCTAGCTACAAAACACATCTCCATTGCCCATGGAAGTCCCATGTCCTTTTTCTTCTCAACTTTCCCTCTCTTTCTTTCTATTTGTAGAGAGTTGTCCTAGCTTGGGAGGCTTGGTCTTTTTGGGCGAGCCAATTGAATTCCTGGGAGAGATAGGGGGCTAATTAAAACAAAAACAAACAAAAAAATACATATAACTTGTATATTATTAAAAGTTATCCTTGACCCTAACTTGGATCAGTCTCTGAATCTTAAGGAATTGTGCCTTTTTTTTAAAAGCATAGAGTGGTCGTACTATAACAATATGGTATACCCTTATACTAGAACACATATACCTTTTAGAAGATGTGTGATGTAAAATGAAAATGTGGGTTTATATCTATAAATTAAGATAAATAGAGCACTAGAATTTTTGAAAAAAAAAAAATATATATCTTATGAGATGGTTTATATTACATCCCTCGTAACAAGTAGATCCCACCAGTGGCGGAGCCACCTTAAAGGCAGCCCAGCCAAGTTTTTATTTTTATTTTTTATTTTTTTACCTATATTAAAAATAAAAAAATTACCCTAAATTAAGCAATTAGTCCAATCAAGAATTTTTTTTTGCAATTAGCCCACCCTAAATTTTTTTTCTAGCTCCGCCCCTGGATCCCACAAGTATATGTGGCCCATCAAATATGAGAGGGACACCACATAAACCCGTCTCACAAGATACTTTATCCTTGGTGTGATGTTTTTAATCCTTCCTTTTATGGACACTATTCTTAATATGTTATCTCCCCACAATCTTGGATCAACATCTTTCACCTTCCTAATATATCAAAAATTAAAACTAGTCATCATGGTCACCGTTGTCGCCATCCATATATTACCACCAGAACTTGGTAATGTTTATGCAGATATGTTTGCACATCAAATGCACTTAAAATAATCTTTTCTTCAATATAGATGAAGACATTAGTACATTACTGCAACTCAAGAGCAAGGCAAAGAAAAATTGAACTATATTAAATACTACATTGTAATTACTAAGATGAAACTCATTTCTTCTTTTCCTAGTCAATCAACTGAAATGTTTACAGGATGATGTAACACTAAAAGTATTACTAGAAAAATTAATCTGAAATGCTAATACTAACGGTCTTTGTAAAGAGCTTTATAACTCAACTAACATCTATTGAATTATATAATATAAAAAAATACAAACATTGTCTATATTAAATTTGGAACCTTCACTTTAAATGTTGCACTTGGTGTTTTGTCTTTGAGAATCAAACATCACAAGACTTTCTCACCAGCCTTGGATGAACCTTTATGATGAGCATCGCCATCCTTATCGAGGTCTTCATTGTGACGCCTTGATGGGCCAGAAGGTGGAATTGGCATGGCTTTCGGGAGGGATGAGCCAAACATTGCGTAATCAAAACTGTTCATGTTGTGGACAGATTCTTGAGGATGGTTATAGTGAAAATGGGTTAAATCATGGATTCTGTATCTTGCTCCCAATCCCATATGGGGTACAAGGTAAAAAATAAGCAAGAGAAGAAATGGGACAAAGTTTTTAGATGCCATGAGAGAAGAGATTTGGTCTTGATAAGTGATACTTGCTATGCTTGCATATATATATATACTGCTGTTAAAAAAAAAAAAAAAAAAAAAAGTTTGATAAGTCAAGAAAAAAGGTTGGTAAAGTCAGAAGGAAAAGTTATCCCAAACGAAAAGAAATAGTAGAAAATGCCAAAGTATTGTAGTGTAACGGACACTGAAAGAGGTGAAATGATATGGGCTTTAGGCAAGGTAAAAAGAGACGATGTGGGAGTATTAATTGAGGCAGAAACGGGTTTGCGAGATTGCTGGCAGCGAGAGAAGAAAACAGTGTTAGAGCATCTCATTTATAAGTTTGTTACCTTGTATTCGACGAATGTCTCTTTGTCTCTCTCTCTCTCTCTCTTTGGAAGTTCAGGATTTTCATGTGACATGAGGAAATAAATTCATCAGTTTTCAACAATATTAAATTAATATTTACTTTCTATAAATTATTTATAGTATTATTGATTTATTAACACTATGTGTTCATATTTAATTCATCGATTTCTTTTTTAAGAAGTCAAGTTCAACCCTATATAAAGAGTCGGGGAGTCAAACCTGAACTCACCGCTTTAGGGGAAGTCTTAGACGCCATTAGGGCAAGCGGCCTTTGGTTAAGTTAAGTTCACTATTAGAAGATATATTTTTAGAGGAAGTCAAGCTCACCGTTATATAGAGTCGGTGAGTCAACCTGAGTTCTATCGCGTTGAGGGACATCGTAGGCGTCATTAGGTCAAGCGCGGCCTTTGGTTATGTTAAGCTCCTTATTAAAGAATATATTTTTAGTGGAAGTCAAGCTCACGGTTATATAAAGAGTTCGGCGAGTCAAACCTGAGCTCTATCGCATTGAGAGAAATCGTAGGCGCTATTAGGTCAAGCGGTCTTTGGCTATGTTTATTTCACTATTAGAAGATCGAAGAGAAGAACTCAAAATTTTCTTCTATATACTAACGTTTGGTTCATTAATAAAACTAGAAGTGGTGGAAAATGTGAAAGCATCTATCTCCTAGTCCTACTGGAATTTTCTTCCTATAATTGGTGATATTTAGAGAAAAAGTTTGGTAGATATGTCAACATTCTCTTCTTTTCTCACAAATGAATTTCACAAAATTTCTTGTTAAATGGTGTGGGAGTTCTATTATATTTTGCTGAAAGTTGGCAATAATCATATTTTCATATTTTGCTGAATGTCGGTGTTATTAAAATAAAATATCATAAATTACATCTAGACATCCTCTTTTAATTTATAGTTTTTTCAAGTTTTATTATTTTTTGGTACACATAATTTTATCCAACGTATTTTTGAGTCTAATAAAATTAATAAAAATAAGTCTCTCAAGTCTCAAACAAGCACTTAGTTCTAAGTATTTATTTATAAATTAATATCTTACACAATCAAGTTTGAAATTTGAATCAATCCATTTGTGGTATCTTTGCTACACGTTTGACAGTTTCGGTAGCTTGAGTTTTTATTTTATTTTATTCCAAAGAATATCTATTACATTCTTTTTTTTTGAGAGAGAGAGAGGAATATCTATTACATTCAATATCCACTCAAACCAATTTTAGAAGTTTATTAAATGCATTTTTATGGTTTTTGATAAATTTTCTTACATAATGATAATATAGGCCTTCCGCCCCTGGAAGAGTGATATCAACCCAAGTTTGTTGTACTTCGTCAAAACTTGCTATAATAACGCCAACCTAACATAACTGCCTTATTAGTCCTCAGTCAAAAGGTTTTATAGTTAATCTATACTATCTATAAAAATGGAAGACTATACATTTATTAAGACTTCCTCTTCCTAGTTCCCTTATGAGTTATGGCTCAATGTCATCCTCACCTGTCTTGTGGGGTTTAATTTTAGGTTTCAATCCTATACAATTACACTTTGGAAAATAAAAAATAAAAAATCCTCCAATGCTACCATGTCAAATCACATTTCAATTCATTCTCATTCAACTCTCTCAATTCCTAGATTGTCTATAACGTACGTATTTATTATTGTTGGAATAATCATATAACAAGAAATAATAAAATTATGTAACTTAAATAAAAGCACTCCGTAAATGTGATATCTCAAACCATAATTGTCAAGTCATGAATCATATCAAGAATCAATCTTCTTTCTTCATTTGTAGGGTATCATAATGTCTAGAAGTTAGAAAATGATATCCTAAGCAATTTCAATAATCAGGTTCATTGATATTCCTAGTATAATAGATGTTATCAAACATACAATCATACTCAAAGTTTAAGGACTTAATCTTTCAAATAAATAAATAAAAAGAAGAGATTAATTTAATTTTGACCCAAAATTTAAAGAATCTTTCTGTATTTTTTTCCTAAAATCAGTTAACCCTATATGTAATATTTCTAGGTTAAGCACAAAAATACACTTTGACCAATCAGCCGTCACTCATACTATATTACTCATAACCGTATAAATCTTCGGTAGATTTTCTTCTTCATATGTTAGCAGTAATAACAAGCTGTACAAGTATCTAGTTATCTATACCTGACCTCTATATTTCCTGTATAATCTTTGAACTTGAACTCTGTACCTCCTTTATAATCTTTGAAAACTTCTGCCTTCTTAGACAGAACACATCTAGGGAGAACCTAGAACGTGAATTATTAACAGAACCACCACTCAAGGTAATCTGTTGGAGCCAGTAGCACTTTCAGAGTACAAAATTGAAACCATTCTATTCACTAATATTTTATGTATTCAAAATGTATACAAGGAATTCAAAATGTGTGTTGTTTATATACAAATTTAATAAATGGATATAATGCAATCACTATAATGCTTTTTCTGTTGACCAAATAGTAGGCCTGCTGTACATGAATTTTTGTGGAAGCATCTTCATAACAGTTGTGCTTCCAAATAATCACATCATTTTAAGGGATACGAAAAATATGTAATTGATCCACCCATGCAGTTTTAACTAATGGAGGGCAGCATCGGGTTCATGCCAAGCCCAGATCCCCCAAAACTACCAGGCTCTGCATGCTTCACCCTGCCAAAATAGCGGATATGACGCAACAGCCTTGCCAGGAAGGTGTTGTGGCAAATTGTTGAGCTATCACACACAACTGCTACATGTTTGCGTGCCCTAGTTAAGGCAACATTCATTCGCCTACTGTCTCCAAGGAATCCAACAGCTCCTAAAGTGTTTGACCGCACCTAATACAAAATGGAAACAAGCAACATACGTCATTAGGTATTACAAACATGAGTAGATGAAAATATTTGAATAGCCAAAGTTGGTCATGGATTTTGGAACTACTAGGATTCAATGATTTTAAAAGATAGTAAGTGATCATCACTAACTGTGAGTCATTTGAATGTAAAACCAGCTGTGTCAGTTCACAAAAATGACATTGACTGATAAGGTTATAAAGAGATTACACAATTACAAACCAGACCCAACTTGGGAATTCCATCAGGCCAACGTAGTATGACTTTCACTTAATATTAAGACACAGTACATAATATTAATGTTGAGAAGAGTTATTTATTGTAATCGACTAAAGGCCCTTGGTGATCTAATGTATGCACCAATGATTCTTTATTATTATAACTTTCAAATGCCATTACACCTATGTATAATTTAGTTTAAAAACTTACCAATCAAGTGTAAATCAATTAAATAGTATTTATTGTCACCAATCTATTGCCAAAGTATAATGGACATGACATAATGAGATACATTGTGATTAAACATAGTGTACATGATGCTCACACTGGAAACAGGACCATCCATACAGTAGCTATCAATCAAAACACCATGACACTGCCAACGTCTAACCTCTTCTTATGCTAAGTAAACAGGCCAAGCAAATATCACTGGAAACCATAAATGGTATAACAATCTAATGAAACTCAAGACACATGCAAGTATGCAACATTTTTTAGAAAATATTATCATTAGAGGCCTCGCCAATCCATAAAGAGAGAACACCAATGACCAAAGACCTCCAGTTATTGAACAATATCATAAAGGGTGATCAACTATCTTAACTGTAAACAAAACCAATCCACAGTGCATACAAAAAAAATTTGCCAAAAGCCTTAAAATAAGACCCATGTGGTGCAATCTTGAGAGTCCTACCCAAAGAATCCAAATTCAAAGCTATAGATGAGTCCTTATCTAAATAGGAATGAGATACAAGTTAGATATTTTTAAGCAACCTCTTCACACCATTTATCATGCCAAAAGCAGCCCCAACTAGTGTCACAAATAGAAAATGTAGTATTACCTCAAAACAGCTCCCAACCACTCTTATCCCTTTCTATAAACCCAATCATGAAAACCTTTTGATAAGAGCAAGCAACTCCTTTTAAGAAAAAAAAAAAAAAAATCTTCCATCCAGCTGATCGCCTCCATCCTTTCTATAATTCAAGCCCTAAAACAAGACCCAAGTCGCAACTCAGATACTTCAGGCAAGTACCTTACAGCCCACTCCCCTAGTCACTTGACCTCAACCGAATGATTAGTTCTACCAACTTGAAGGTAGTATTGTCAAGAACTTAATTATACTCTCTCTCCATCCCTTTTTGTTGGTCCTCTATTCTATTTTGGGACGTCTCAATATATCGTCCTCTTTGAAAAGTCAATGGGCATAATAACTTTCCTAACATACTCTTTACTTTATTTTAAAAGCCAATAGCCCTTTTTCATTAGCTTTAGTTTAAATTAAAGAGGGTAATTTTAGAAACTTATACTTTTTTCTTTGAAAAGACAATGTATTTAATGATAATCCCTTAAGAAGTTAGATTTTCCAAATTGGACCAACAAAAAGTGACGTAGGGAATATTTAGTGGCATTTTAATCCTATTTTTAGTTTTTCCATGTGTGGGTCATTTCTAACAGTTAAATGTTCATCTAAAATTTGCAAATTGAGAGGATAGGTTGTTGGGGTACATACAACTGTTTCTTCTGCTTTGGATTTATCTACCATTTAATTTCACTACTCTTGTTCTAAAACACCAGAGAACTGATTTGGCATTACAAACTATGTTTAACTCGCGAAATCTTGTTAAATGAATCAAAATGCAAAATTAGGTTGAGCAGCATTTGTTTCCTGGTAGAAGATCAAGTATAAGGTTTCTGGAAAGAGCTTCAAAGAAGGAAATACTGTTCATTTCTTTAAACTAATTAGCAGATAACTGTGACTACAGATCTAAAATAAGAACCATACCATTGATATAATTACAGCATCAGCTTCCCGGCCTTGAAAGCTATCAATAGTTGCCACCTCAACACCTGCAGCCCCTGGAAGCTCACCAAGCCTGTCCCTCAGCAGCTGTACTTGAGCAACATAAGGAGACTGAACTGCAATAGCTGCTGGGCTAACACCTGCAGAAATTATTTAGAAAATATATGAATACCCAACAAATACATATGGGAGCCAGAAAAACCATTCAACTAGTACAAATGCATGATGAGGTACACTTTACAAAACAAATAAGGAGATCCAAAACATTATCAGCATATCCAGGTGTTCGTCTAGTTAATAAGATGGGAATATAGACTATGAAAGGCATAAAACTTGAAAAGAGGCTACAATGGCAACTAATTGAAAGCTCCTTGCAGATGTAAGCTGCTAAAAGTGCAACATAGAACTCAAACAGGATACAAGATCTCTACAAAGAATGTTTCATGATCATGAGTTAAGCTGCTTTTTGTGGTTGGTTGGGTCTGCAAGAGAAACCAGCCATAATGCTTCTCAAATTATAACTTCATATTCAAATTATATTAGTTATAGTAAGCTAATATCTACTAGCAACTATTTATTAAATGAAATAGCATTTCTAAAGTTACGTTGGTTGTGTCATTTCAGGTTAGTCAACCAGGTTGCATGGAACCAAGTAGTGGTGATAGTTGTTAATTATGGTACTAAAGTTAGAAATGAAAAATTATGTATTAAATCTTTCATTTTTCATCCCCTAAATCTATATGCCCATAATACCAGTGAGCCATGTACAAATATATATCGAGAGAGAGAGAGATTTTGAACTCCCCTTTTATCCCTTGGTTCATTTCTCTTTAACCCTTCAGATAAGAACGTATAAATATAATATGTGCATTTCAAATGATAATTTGCAAAGTTTGAGTACTTCTCATATGAAATGCAAAGCTTCAGTAAAATATTTATCTTTAACAGGCATAGTTCATCATATAACTGAGTTTTAGGATAACAAAGAGAATACAGTAATATATATAACTTATTTCTATTTCCAAGAATATTTACCAGCATAAATCAAAGAAAGGACATGTTGCACAACAATATCAGCTTCCCCTTCATTGTAAAGTGAGCCTGTGCCAGCTGGATCTAAATGCTCTTCACAACCAACTGACAAACTTCCATACGGCATTCTTGTATCAAGCAACAACAGTGGACATTGGGTTATCCAGGTGGGCTGCATAAATTATTGAAAATGTTAGGTGATACTTTGCACATTTAAAGTAAAAAGATAAAAGGATGATACTAAAAAAAAAAAAAACTTCTATCAACAATACTTAGGCAATAATGTAGTCAAAGGCTTTTAAGATAACATAATGGTCCATATGATATCATAATTGTGATTCTAAATCACTATGTATTTTAAATATAAGAAAATTCCAAGAAGACGAAAGCACTAGTATCTGCCCATGGATGGAAGACCAACCAAGAGTAATCATATATATATATATATATTCATTTTCAAGATTGTTCCTGCAGTGCTGCTAAATTGTAACTCACAGCAAAGTCTTGTTCAATTTTCAATTATCTACAACTTAAAATATACCAAGAAGAACTAGGGGGTTCAAGCCCTCAAGATTGTTTTGACTTTTGACCTGTATGAATTGCTTAAAAGAGGCTGGACGCTAGAGTGAGGCTGAGTCTAGGCATGTTGTGGGTTTAAGGCCATCTAGCCCAATAATTTACACTAATCAAGACAGAAAGCAGATATAAAAGTTACTGGTTCAACCAATTGCGTATATTTGGTTTTGAAAATTTAATGTAAGATTCTCTATGTTGAGTATATGAGCTTACAAGTCCTTCGTTATAAATTGCGGTATAGATGTCAAGTAATAGAAAAACCATTATACCAATATAATTTTCTTCCCTGAAGATATTTCACAGTAATCAATAATATTAACAGAAAATGAGAAAGAAAAAGAAGGCAGTTGTGAAAGCCAAGAGCTACGAAAACAAATAATTGAAAGGCATACATGAAAGGTGGATTCTCAAGGGAAAAACCAGAAGACTCTACCAGGGAAGCTTATGATAAAACTTTCTCAACCTCTGATTAATTTTTAAGAGTTTGCCATTTTGAGAAACCAATGTGTACACCATAATAGATTGAGAACATGAATGGTGGCTTAACCTAAGTGCTCTGGCTAGTCTCTCAGTACTGGTGCTAAAAACAGCCACAAAATAATGGCTAGTTGGAAGAAGCTCAGAATAGGCTTCTTTTTAAAAAGAAAAAAAAAAAGATGCATTTCAATTAGCAGCTTATACCCCAGAAATGACAAACCTCCAAGAATATGCAAAAATATAAGTAAAAGATTAGAGATGAGTATGACACCTTAACAAATGGAGAATCTACAAGAAGATGAGAATAGACAGTCGAGGAGGACTTCAATGATCCATCATACATCTCTTTTGATGCCCAACTGGCGATTGCATCATTCATACGGTACTGTGTTGTTAACTTGGTGGCAAGAATTCCATCATGCAAAGTTGCAGTTCTCTCCAACAGTGATACTCCAAGACCACCTTCCAAGGCTTTTTTAGATAGAATCACCGGAGCGAGCTGGCACTGGTCACCAGCAAGAATACAGCGCTTTCCCCGCAACATTGGGATCCAGCAAGCTGGTTCAATTGCCTGACCTGCTTCATCTATAACAACAAGGTCAAAGGTATTTAGCCTTCGGATCAATGGATCAGCTGCTCCAGTGTTGGTGGCAAGCACAACTTGAGCACGATTCAGTATTTCCTTCACAGTCTCCTTTTCCTTCTTCTTCAATGTCCTTCCCAACTGTTTTAAAAGCTGGCGTATACCAGCAGCTAAAGAATCATCCTTTAAACAGTGTCTGAGGTCCTTTCTTAGATCTGACTTCTTTCTTTCAATCTCCATTTGAAAATTGGCAAGCTTAGATTTCACAAGTTCACCCAAAGACTTTGATGCCACAGTTGAAGATATGCGTGCTGGATTGCCAACCCGCACAATGTCCAGTCCAATATTTGATAGTTTTTCAACCATGTTGTCAACAGCTGCATTTGTAGGTGCAGTTACAAGCACCCTTTCACCTTGTTGAACAGCAAGTACTATAAGTTCTTTAAGCAAACCTGTCTTTCCAGTACCAGGTGGCCCTTGGATTATCAATATAGGGCGCTTCTTATTCAAACCTAAGGCAATTGCTCTTTGCTGGGAATCATCAAAAGTTCCAGTCCTCGATTGTCCAGCCAATTCTTCTTCAGCCCAATCTGCAAAATTATTCTCATCCAGCCATGCAACATCTTCCTTGTCTCCAAATAGTGTAGCCACAACAGCAATGGAAGGATTTCTCTTCTGCAAACCGTTCTTTTGAAGCATCATCAAGGCTTCACAATTGCGCTACAAAAAATAGATTATAACAAGGCAGTAAATATTTAAGTCAACTGCACAAGCACTAAAGAAAAGATAATCTAAGAACCCAAGAAATAAGATTTTTGCATCTACGTAACAACGATACACAAAAAGGATGAATTAAAGAGCCATTTGTGAAGTACCTCATATGTGAGTGTATCAGCCAATCCATAGATACGATCAATGCGGACAGTCTTGCCAAAGAGCTTCGAGTAGGTGGGATCACCATGACGAGACTCTAGAGCTACACTAATGCTACATCCATCCTCCCCAAGGTTGTTGACAAACCCCTGCACACAAGAAGTCGCACCTGCTCCCCTGCTATCACATATCCTCACACAAACCATATCTCCAGGAGAAAGTGTAGTAGGCGGTAACCTGTGGTTCCCCTCAACCCTAAACAACACCAAATGCATTCCCCCTAACCCTGCTCACAAAACCCAATTTCCATTCTTAGATAACAAAGTCCATAGACTTACAAATTCAACACAATTACAATTATATATGGAGCTATAACAACGGACCTGTGGATGTGCTGACTGCATTCAAATTGCAGATGGTGTCACAGAGTTCTTGTTGAGCCTGGCCGTGGCTAACCAAGAACTCGATTGGCTTCGAAGAATCCAAAGTATCGTCAGGTGTAGGAACAGCATCCAACTCCTCCTGTGTAAACTCCAATTCAGAATCCCTTTCTATACGAAGCAGTTCCGACATTCGGTTCGTGAACTCATCAATCCTGCTCTGTATAGCCTTGGCCTTCTCCATGTCCATCCCTAACACGCCTGGAACAATCTTCGGCTGCACTGTTTTCCGCGCTATCGCCCTATGCTGAGCTGCAAAAACACACACACCATCTCAGCCAAAATTGAATCACTACAAGAAATTAAAAACAATAAATCACTACAAGGACCTGAATTGGCAAGCTCCTTGAGTAGCTTCCATGACTCAGTATCGCGCCAATTTTGCACCATTGATTTCTTCTGGAGGCCTTGGAGAACATCACGAAGCTCTCGCTGGAAATGGT
This sequence comes from Fagus sylvatica, assembly GCA_907173295.1. Lineage (NCBI taxonomy): Eukaryota > Viridiplantae > Streptophyta > Magnoliopsida > Fagales > Fagaceae > Fagus > Fagus sylvatica. Next base: position 42,465,409 of record OU015763.1, on the reverse strand, counting down.
CGAAGAGAGTTGGATAATGAGTGCAGGCTTTCAAACAAATGGCTTCAAGACCAAGAGGCATTGGGATTGCATTCAAGTAAGGCTGTGCTTGAATTACAAAAGTGAGACCCGGTCCCATTCGCTGGTTCACCTCCAAGAACTCTCCCTGCATCTCCGCCAATGCGAAATCCAAAGCCATCGCTTTCATTCCCTGGCAAATCCAATCAACCACGTTCTTACCGAGGTCCCTGCGTCCCAACGGGTCCCCATTCTGATTCAAACCACGCAGAGTCTTCCCTTTCTGCTCAATTTGCTTAGTAGTGTCCAAGTCTAACCGAGGCGGCGGCGCTGGTGGAGATGATTCAATGGTTTTGGTTTTGAAGATATTGGGGTTGCTATTGCTGCTTTTTTTTCGAGTGCTTGTTCTTTTTGTTGTATTGGGAGGGTTAGAACAGTTAGTAGCGTTTCGAATAAGTCGTTGGAAATGGAATTGGTACCTTGGGTGTGTGTAAATGTGGTTAAACAGGGAGATGGGTTTGAAGGAAGATTGTGAAGCATTTTGATTTTGATTCTGACGGAAACGAACACTGGAGCTTGGTAACTGCTTCACACTAGTCAAAGTGGTTGTTGAGATTGTTTCACACAACAAGAATGATTTCACTTCCATTTCAAATTTTTAGAAACAACTCCCCCAGCCACCACCTTATTGAATAATTTTTTTGTAAAAAAAGTGGTACTAAGAAAAAGAATCAGTACCGGCCATGTTGGCCGGCCCAATACAAAAACTATTGAACTGAAAGTGGAAATGCTGGTTTTGGAAGCCTAATAAATCGGTTGGCGCTGTATATATGTGGGAAAGAATCAATGAAAGAAGTAGATATTTTTTAAAAAAATTATATTTGATTAATTTCCATGAAGTTTAAATATGAGGCTAGAGATATTTGAGAGGCGAAGGAAATGAAAAGAATGGGAGGGAAGTCATTACCATTAGAATGGGGTCGTGGGAGATCCACAACTCGTGTTGTGATTGGCTGCGTTTGATTCTGTCATTCCATGGCGTGGGCTGCCTCTCTGCCTTTGGCTGTCCACCCTAACGTGGTCTATTACTGTTCTGTCCTCTTCTCTACTTTACTTTCTTCCTTTTGTTTTTATGGAATTATGGTCAATCAAAGTATGATACCCATTTTTTGTGGCTAATAAAATCCATGAGTAATAAAGACTTTCAGCATTGTTTCCAACCCAGACGTGCGCTTCCCTCCGCCATGAAATTAGGAATTCCTTTTTTACTAAATTTCATTTTTGGCCCTAACTTAAGGATGTTTTCATTTTAATTTCCTAACTCTATAGCTTTGAGTAGTTTTTAAAAAAATCATTCCGTCCAACTCTGTTACCATGATTATGTTAAATGTCACTTAATACATGCAAGTCAGTATTTTTTATTAAAAAATCCAAAAATTATTGAAAAGTAAAATAAAGTTACAATTTTTTTTATGAATTGATTTGAGAAAGAATATAAAGTTTGATTTAATAATTTTTTTTTTCATTTTATTATATTAATAATTTTTATATATATATATATATATAAATATATATCGCAAAACCACTTGGCAAAAAATAGTAACATAGACACATGATTGGGTATTTAGTTGACACTTAACGAGGGGTTCTACTGAGATGAACAGAAAGACATATTTGACAGTTAAACAGATTTATAGGGTTTAAATGATAATTTTTAAAGTGAAGGGTTAGGTCGTTCTTTTTCTTTTTTTTCTTTTTGTGGTCAACCACTTTACCAGAAGTGAGTCGGGCCAGCAGGAAAATCTGAGAAGATGGGCTTTGGGCCTTGGGCCTTGTAAAGAGAAAAGTCGGCCTGTGTGATATGGCAGAATTTGATATACACGTGTCTGAGGATACAAATACAGAAAAGGAGAAGGAGAGGAGGGTGAGGCATGAATATGATGAAATTGTTCGATGCACACTGTCATCTTCAAGACCCAAGAATATTTAGTAAGGCGCCTCAGCTGATTGCAACAGCTCTAGATACTGGCATCGTTCGTTTTGCTGTTAATGGAGTCTCCGAGGTATGCTATGCAGTATGCAGTATGCAGCTTCTTCTTTCATTTCCGTAAGGTGATTGTATTTGTGGTTGTTGCAGAAAGATTGGAATTTGGTGAAGCAGATGGGTGAGGACTATCCTTGCGTAATTCCATGCTTTGGGGTCCATCCTTGGTAATCTCAATTGCCTTCTTAATTCATTTCTAATGCTTCCCTCTTTTTCTTTTTTTGGACAAAAATGTAAAATTGTTTACTTTATAATGGTTGTAGGTATGTTGCGGAAAGGAGTCCCAATTGGTTCAATACATTAAAGGAATGCCTTGAATCTACTCCCACTGCCGCTGTTGGAGAGGTCATTCTCTCTCTTATCTTTTTTTTTTAATTACATTGTTGGTTCCTAAAGTTTAAAGTGATCGTTTTTAGTTCCTTAAATGATATGATTAAACTACATACTGATATGTCATGCTTCATTAATTAGACACATTAGGGACTAAAATCGATCGCTTTTAAGTTTTTTAAGGACTAAAATCGGTCACTTTAAGGTTTTTATGAACTAAAAGCGATCACTTTAAACTTCAAAGTTTAGGATCAATGTTGTCTTTTCAATTTTGACTTCTTCTTTTTTCACAAAAAGTTTAGTACAGAGATTAATAAAAGAATTTGTTGTTTACTTGATTGATTAAATTCTGGTGTCTTAGCTTTTGGTAAAAAAGGAGGTACATTTGGAGTATTGAACCATCGTTTCCTTTTTTAACCATTATGGGTAAGTATAGGTATAGCTTGCTGGGCACTTCTAACTTCAAATATGTATTTGAGCTTTTCTTTCAGATTGGTCTGGACAAAGGTTCACGGGGAAAAGAGATCGATTTCACAGATCAGGTTTTGCTATACCAAATTTTTGTTGCTCAATGCTTTTGTAAGTTGTTTCTCTTCATGCACAATGCATGAGTTGGTCTATTTCCTGCGCCCTTTTTTTTTTTAGTGGTTAATGATCATGCATAAGGGAGAGAAGGTCTACTCCTGTGTCCATGTTAGGCATACTAGAACAAATGGTCAGTCTCAGTCCCTCTCTTAAACTTTTTGCCGTTGTTAATTTAAGTTTTGTTAGTGGAAGGCATGTTAGATTTATATCATATGTCAATTAAACGCATGGAGATGCAAATTTAGTTTTGTTTAAATTCTCCCTGTGTATTTGTTATGAGTCTCCTTCATGAAAATGTCACAAAAACGCTAGACATAGAGTGGTTATTGATATATGTTATTTGATGCTCATTGAATAATGGCTGATACCCTTTTCCAAGTACACACTTTTTCTTTTGTAATTGGGTCAGACGTGTATTAGTATAGGTCAAAAAATTTCATTTATTGTAATTCGTGGTATTTATTTATAGTGATTTGCTATAAGTTTTAATTAACAAAGGACAGAATTGCTTGTGGAAGTTCTTGGAACTATTTGCATTTAAATTATGCATACCAATGCACAGACTCATTGTAACTCACCCCATCAAAACTCCCAAATGATCAATATTACCTAGATTAGTAGTTGTTGTAGACTTTATCCCTTGTCTGGTTCAAGGGCACAAAATATTTTTTCAGACTGATTATTGGAATGTTGTGCTATATTGACAAGGAGATGTCTGCAGTTTTTTTCTCAAACACTCTGTTGGCTGACAAAAACTATTCTTTCTTCTTTCTTTTATTTTTCCCCTTTTCCTTATCGTTTAATAGAATACAAAATTTGTTTGCTTTTAGAGATGTTTTCTGGATTATTTCTTAGTCTCAAATTATTTATTCCAGATTGAAGTTTTCCGGCAACAACTTCAGCTTGCAAAAGAGTTGAAAAGGCCAGCATCCATTCATTGTGTTCGTGCATTTGGTGATCTTCTTCCGATAATGAAGTATGCTTATTAATATTAATTTTAGTAATTTGAAGAATATGCATTTAATTGTTTCCTAGTGATTTCTTAAATGGAAATGGTTGTTCATGCTGAGCATTCTATTTGTTTTTATTTGTGGTTTGGAGATTGCATTTGCAAATTTTTATTTTCTAGGCATTTCATTCAAATATGTTGCTTGGAGATTGCCTTTCAATTTTTTTTATTTTTTTTTTCTATGATTTTACATCCTTTGTTTGTTGTGCCTATGCTTTATTTCTAATCTTCATAACGATTCTCCTTCATGTCTCTCCGAAATTTCAATTTTTTGTTGCGAATCAAAAGAAGCTAAAATTCGTGAGCTTTCATTATTCATATCTTGCTTCTGTATAAACCTTGCTTTTCCTTTTGTCTTCGGATGAGAGTTGGAGCTTCAAAGGAAATAATATTTGTTTCTACTAATCTCCCCACCTCCTTAGCCAAGGTGCCACCAAAATCCAAAGCTTTCCCAAGGCCTTGTTTTCCCTCATTTACATTTTGTGCAAATTTAGCAATGAGTTAACAGTCATCTTCTCTTACATTGCCTATAATCTATTTCCTTCATCTTTTCTCCTGGGGTTCCCCAAAACTAGTAGACACCTTTCTATGGGGATTGAATCTCTTATGCTTGCATAACTTCAGATAAGGAAGGAATAGAAGAAATATCTGAACCATATTGGCTACCATTAGGCATTTTTGCATGGCTAAAATCATGAAATTTCTTAGCCTTTGGTTATTTTGCTCGTTTTGGGAGATAGGAGTTCTTGCCTCCTGGGTTTAGTTATTGCAGAATATCATGGTGTGCTGCCCTCTAACACTTTGATGTTTGCTCTCTTGTATTTACACCACCTAATGCATACTCTTGAGTATCTAAACTTTGTAGGGCCTGTCTTTTATAAATTGCTAGGACGGAGTCTTGTGCATTAGTTTTCTTTGAGTCGTCTAAGTTTGGTACCCTCAATCCTCAATTCTAGCACCACAGCTAGTTTTTGACCCATTTTTCTCAAATGTGTTATATTACGGTGTGACTTTCCTTCAGTAGAGCATTATCCTTTTAAAGTATGACTTTCAAATTAGGATAACTAGTGATTTTGTTATTTATTTTTAAACTCAACTTTCACTACTATAATTAAGGAAACTGTTTTAGAAACTAAATATTAAGTTACATAAAAATATAATATTTAGAAGGCATGCCTGATTTAAAAGAAGCTATCACCCAAAAAATTATTGAAATTATATTTCCTAGGGAAATACCACAATATGATTATATTTTCAAAATAAATCTTATCTATAACATGCTCCTTAAATAATGTATAACTCTTCTATATAAAAAATATTCATTCCCAACACTAAGTCCTTTTTCAAACAAATATGTAAGTTCTATATATATTAACAGATAATTTTCAATTTTCTTTGTTTTGAATTTGTATCATAATCCAACTCGGTTCCTCATAGAATCGAGTTTGATACGTTTATAATCAATTTTGAATTTTATAACTTCATCTTGACCATGTGATCTGTTAATTGGTATCAGATCTGATTTAATCGGATCGAATTTGGACTTTAACCCAACCTGTTGACAAGCCAACCCATTGATTCTTTATGACCTATTATTTCTTTTGTCATCTCTCCCATGATAATTTCATTCATATGATAACATATCTAGATATAGTTTGGCTCCAAGCTGTTTATATCTGGATCTAACTGTGGGTTGTACCTCTCTATTCCTAACAAGTACTTGCTCTCTTTCTATTTACTGTAATATCGTCAGATCCATGGGACCTTTTCCTGCTGGTGTTATTCTTCATTCGTACTTGGGCTCAGGTGAAATGGTACCAGAATTTGCCAAGCTTGGTGCTTACTTTTCATTCTCTGGGTTTCTTATGTCCCTAGAAGCACGGAAAGCGAAAAAAATGTTAAAGACGGTTAGTTGATCCATCCATTTTTGCCTATCAAAAGGAAAAATTAAGGTTGATCAAATCTATTGTTGACTGATATATGGCTTTGAAGATTTCTTTTTCTTTTTTTCTTTTTTTGGCAAATGCAGAAAATTTTAGTGAGTCCAATTCGTTTTGTAGGTACCTTCTGAAAGGATTTTATTGGAGTCAGATGCACCTGATGCACTACCAAAGTCAGAACTAGGTTCAATGTTTCTGGTTGACGGAGATCCTTCCATCCCTGAAGAGCTCCAAGGGCAAGGGGGAAATCTTAGTGCTTCTAGTGATCTGACCCAGTGATGTAAGAGATGCATCAACACTGCCAAAAGACACACTTAATCATCCCGCAAACATTCAGAATGTGCGCGCCTCTTTCTTTCACCCTCATTTTTTCCTTTTAAATGCATTAGCACATCACATTTTTCTGTCCGTGTGCCATCTTTCACTGGTTAATTATTACCTTTCCTTCACAGTAGTGCAACTCAATTTCTAGTTTTTGGCTTGCTCTCTTGCACCTTGACCAAAGTAGAAGTAGGGAGAGTGACAAATAAGGGTGTAAAAAGGCAGTACATAAAGACTTTAGTGCCATATAAAATAAAACTACACAACAAAATTACTTCAAAAAAAAAATTAGTTTTGATAATTAGTGGAATGGAGTCATGAAGTAGGCCTGGGCCTGCTCCCAAAATTTGATGTACAATACATGCATGTTAAACTAATGTGGGTAAAAATAATTACAATGAACTTACGAAGTTGAAAATGGAAAACTAGAGGGAAAAAGTAGAAAGCAATCTTTTGCTTTTATTGTGGGATATTGCCATATAGGATAGATGGAGGGCAGAAAACTGCAAATTGCCTCTCTCTTATTGGTTGATGATGAGGACCGTTGAAATTACTAAATACTAACGCTATGCAAAAGGAAATTGCCCTAGCCAACCTCAACTAGTTGAATCATAAGAGCATTTTGGTTCCATGCAATTACTAGAAGTTTTGTTTATATTAAATATATAAGGGATGGAGGGTGAGAAGTGAGATCATGGGCTCAATCTTATTTGGGTAGGAGGGTAGTATTTACCTATCAAGAAAATCATATATCCTAGCCTCCTAGGACATGCTTACCTGATAAGGGTTTTGGGAATATATTAATATACTATTTGTACAAGATATTGGCAACTGCTAAACATGGGTAATGGGTTAAAGGTGAAGTTGAACTTAAATAACATTTTGGGGTTCATGAAACTAGTTTGGGCAAGTAATGAGCGTTCTCCCATAGTTTATAGTACTAGGACATGCTCTCACTTCCCTTACTAGATATTTAGAATATTTTTTCATAATGCTACATTTGCTATCTCTGTACTGTTCTTTTCCGTGACATATCTACAAAATTAATATTTCATCTCAAGGTTAAAATAGTGTATTTCTTTGCCTTCCTTTTCAGGTACTCAGTTATGTTGCATCTTTTCTTGATATGACCAAGGAAGAACTTGCAGAGATTAGTTACAAGAATGCAGTGCACCTGTTCTCTTATGAGGGTTCAAAAGTACTCCAAGAAAATTAGTTAAACAGTTTTTCATATAAAGTACTGCGAACAAAATGTTTCTCCTGTTTTACTTATTTGTTATCTAAAAGGCATATCACCCGGATTGTTAATACAAAAATTAGTATTGCTTCTCAAAATCAAATTATCAGCAATACTGTCCTGCATCTTATATCATATATCATTCAGCACTTAATAGAATCCAAGGAATTATTTGTTTTCAAGAACTTTCTATAAATATTCTGATGCATCTTGGACAAGGATTCTTCTGCCTGGGCCAGAAAGAGCATGCTTGAGCAATTTTATTTCTTTAGGCTATTGGTGAATATGCAGGATGTTTTTGGCAATTTAGTTCTGCCTTGGCTGGTTCACTCGCAAACAGTGGTGTGGGAACCACTAAAGACCATCCCCTTGGGATTAGTTCATAACTTGCTTATTAGACAGACTGACCTTGGTATGGTTGCTATACACTGATACACATTGGAAGTATCCTATCAAGTAGTTCCAGAGCCTGTGCACTATTCAAGTGTCAAATGCAAAGAACTTCCAGCAGTTTTTACAGTCACTGCATCTTTCTTATGTGTGTTTCTTAGAAAACCTTAGTTTAGGCTTTAATTTTCTTCCTAAAGTCTTGAAATCATACATAATTTGCTAGCTGCAGCTAACCAGCTCTGGAAATTTTATTTATAAAAATATTAACATATTAATTGTCATGAAACATTTTAGCATAACAACAGTCATGAAAACCAGTGACTATTTCATTTATGTTATGTACATAATCTGTTGATCCTGAAGTTTCCGTTCTGTTGAAAAATAAGAACCATGAATTGTGACAGTGCTTCTGTTCATATTCAATGGCAGCAACTCCATCATCTCCTCTCTCTTAGGAGCTCGAGTTTCGCTCTCTATAAACAAAGATGAAACCATCAAAGCAGCATGCTCAAGCTTCTTCTTTGCTAACCACCCGATTCCCACTCTTAGAGAGTAGAAGGTCTTTCATTTCTCTGTAACTTCTGAGCTCTTCAAGTGCATCAGCTGTCTTCCGAGGCATAAAGAATCCGGAAGCTGTAGCCATTCCTCCCTCAAGTTCGGTCTTCATTGAGTGGGATGAGTAACAACTTGAATCTTGCCGCAGAGGAGGTGCTGTTCTCAGCACTTGAACAAGTACACCAACAGCAGCATCGTGTGATTTTCTACCAATTGGCAATGAACTGTGAAGTAAACTCAGAAGCCTTTTTGCCATCAAGATTCTGACTGTACACCCAAATATTTAAACAAAGTAAAAACAATATGATACTAAATCTGTAAATCATGCATATTTGCTAAAAGGCAATACAATAAACATGAAAGTAGATCTAGAGATTAAGACAAGGCCGGAAGTAGGGCTATAAATGAACCGAATTGTTTATGAATAACTCGAGCTCAAATCGAGAAAAAAGGTTGTTTATATAGCAAATGAGTCAAGCTCAAGTATGAATTTAGGCTCAACTATTAAAAGAGTCAAGCTTAAATATAATAACATGTTCTTGAACTAGCTCGCGAGTATAAAGCTCGATTTAAGTATATATAATATTATATGTTTATATGTATACATTAGACTTGATTTGAATTGTGTAAGTTTTTTAACAAGTTCATAAAAATCAAAATTATTTTTTAATAAATATTGATAAATTAAATAGTTTTTTTTTTTTTTTTTTTTTTAATAATAAGTTTTATTCAAAGACCCAGCCCAAGTAGCATACTAGTTATATACTAGAAGGACTAGAGAATTATATAAATAGTCCATTTCGTATTAAAAATTATATATAGTTTTTAAGAATACGAGATTGTTGAATCTAATTTTTATAAGTTCATAAATGCAAATCAATCTTCATAATTAATTCAAATAATACAATTGCAGCTATAATTTAGTTTACTATATATAGGAAAAGAATAAGTTAATCAAGTAGTGTGTGAACAAGCTCAAAATTGATCGATGAAAAGTTTAACATATAATCTAAATTGTTGATGAACTCGAGCTTAGCTCGTGTTTGAAATATTAAATTAAATGAACAATCTCGAACTTTTAAATCACCAAGCAGTAAACACTTGGAAAAAAAACCCGAAGGTCCACAACTTTGGGTAATATGAACAAAGGAGCTAGGCTCGCAGAGTGCTTTGCTAGTACACCGCCATTCCCCATGATACTAAGACCAGAATACCTAGGCAACTGACAAATGCATGACGCTCAATTAAAATATGAAATTGTTGCCAGCACCTAGCAAGTGAAAGAGAAATGTCAGATCTCTGGTTTGTGGCTACATCCTTGTGGCAAGGACCAAAGTGAGAATCCAATATACAGAGCTGGCAGGTACAAGATGGAAAAGTAACACAAACCATGAACCAAGGACTTGATAGGGGCTTTACCCAGACTCCTAATGTGCTATGCGTTCAAGAGTGGAGGAAGTGCTTAAAAGCAAAACCTCATCTGACAAATATAGTCCCCTCCACAAAGCAATTTTGACTAGCAATAGGTATGATTGAATCATCACGGTTGTAGCATGAATCTAAGGTTTTAGTCGATTCATAGGGTTTTAACAAGAAGAATCCTGTCAATAATAAAGAAAACAGATTTTTGATAAACCATATGCATCAAAAGGTGTGCGTACATTTCCTAAGGAAAAACCAAACTCACTCAGCTCTACTACATCAAAGACTCTAAATGTCTAATTGTTTGTGTACATTATGAAGTCTCCACGTCCACAAAGGATAAATCAGGGCCTCAGATCAGGCCGGAGATAACTAGATCATGTTGTGGGAGCTATAAATGTTTTAATCATATTTGTTGTGATGTTCATGAATGGTTTGAATGAGTATTCTTGTGAATATCACTACGCTATAACCACTTACTACCTTTCTTGCACAGCTTAGGGGGAGGGTGAGATGCCTCCTTTCAGTGGTACACAGGCAGGTACAAAAGAAAGATCAACATTTCTTTCGAAGGTAGTGATGGAACTACTCATAGACCAAGGGAGGCCAATACATAAGATTTCAAATTTTGAGAAAGAAAATTTATGCTCAGCCACCCAAGAAAATTTTGAAGAAGAACATTGCTCTATGTCCATTTAGAAGAACTAAAGCTTTGATGTTGCTAGTTGTGCATGTAAAAGCATCAGAGGCATACCAGAATAAAATATCAACAAGGAAACAATCGATTAAGAAGAGAGGAGAATTTGAATGTTGTTTGACAAATAAAAAACGTACTCTGAAGTTAGAACTTAAAGAGGTAAACCAAATGTAACTAGACCTGGATACTTGTACACCGCATTTTGGACATATAATAGACCAAGTTCAAAATAATACCAGAGAGAGAGAGATAGACTAATGGTTGCTTGTAAGAAATGATGAAACAGAGAAGAGAAAGGGAAATGAAGGAGGGATACTTAATAGAAAAAAAATTGAGGGAAACAATTATTCTCATTGCCCATCCAAATGTGTTTTTTGTGTTTTACTTTTAGAAAATTGTTTTTTAATTACAATGTTTCTCATCAAAAAACAACAAAAAATTATTTTGTATTTTCATTCTTAAAAACAGGTTTATAAAAACAATTTTCTCATTAAATTGCTACTTATCAAAAAAAAATCTCAATATATTGCCAAACAGGCCCTAGAATGTTGGCCGGTTTTGTTCCTCTCTTTCAACTTGCTTATTCAGGCTTTCACATAAGCACACTACTAACTTTATGAACTAGTTAAAGACCACCATTGCAACCATCAGGTAAGCTTTAAGCTTTGCCTATATTATGGTCTTTCAATTTGTACTTCCTTCTTGCTCCTTTCCTCTTCCTTCCTTCTTTCCATTACTTAAGTTCTTCACCATGAAATAAGCTAAAGATGGAATTACAGGCTTCCCTAGTCCAAATAGAAGCCTCTACTTAGACAAAAGAACAAGACAGACACTCAAGCATAATTGCTCTCAGTGAATGATGATCATACCCAAATCCAACCGAGTCATTTACTTTCCATCATAAAATGCAAATCAATATTGTGAGAAAAATTATTTGTTATAATTCCAACCATTCCAATCAAACAAAATTCAATTTCAAAGCCCTTTTCTGGAGTAATTATTCCTCAAAATATAGTAACCACGCAGCTCAAGAAGCTGCAATCCTATAACCAACAGTTGGAGAACTATAAAGTTGGATGCAGGGAAAGTAGCTGGGATAACTAAATAAAACCACTGAAAAAGCAAGTTTACTGGCATCAAAAACAATACTAAGCCTGAAGATGGTTTATGACTTTGTCTATAACTATAATTATGAGGTCAACTGAAGTACCTGACTGGAAAATCCGATGTATCAACATCATCAACATCAAAGGGGCATGAAAAGTCATTATCATCCAAGTCATCCTGGAGAGATAATCTGCTGGAGCTTCTAGAAAATCCAATACGTGGTGAGCCACTGGAAGATAACAATCCTGAGAAACGCCCTGAATCATCTTTGCTATCTCTGATCACCTATGAATACACATAATAATTGGTCTTATCAGATAACCACAAAAAAATAAATAATTTCAGGAGTGGGATGTAGAACTAAAAGTATCTAGACAGGAAAATCGGGACTACCTTCTGACCGGTATAATGATTTGTTGTCACATCTCCAGACCTTAAAGACTCTATTTTCCTAAAAGATGTGATTCCAGATGGAGACTCCTGCGATGAAGGGTCAGTCTTTCTGCTTCTGGGAGATAAAGGTGGAAGAGAACCTCTACTTGGCTCAGAAGAACAGGGAGAAAGGTATCTAAAACTTCTGCTCGTCATTGGAAGTGGAATGCTAACGGGGGCAGTTTCTGAGCGTACACGTGTTTGCATAGGATTATCACCGGAGATGTATGATGGGGAAGACGGGGACGGGGATGGGGATGGAGATGGTGAGAATGGAGGTGAAAGCTGATAATTATCATAACTGATAGCCTTTTGATGGGTTGGCCGTCTATAATGTTGAACTCTGTTACCATGAATATCAGTAGGTGGAGAAGGATAATCACATGGCATAGGAGATGGGCGATATGTAGGTGGAGATCCAACAATGGGTTGATTCTGTGCAGAAAAAGCTGCTTTGTGGAAGCCACTTGTCCAGCTGTGTGGACGTTGAAATGGGGCAGGAGATGGAGCTTGTACTCCTCTCAATGGAAAGGAGATAGCACGAACACCCTTCTCCGAGGAGGGAAAAGACCTCAGAGGATCAGTTCTGGGGCTACCAACATAATCTGTAATAATCTTTGGTAGCAATGAGGTTGAAGGCTCAAGGTTGAAATCGGATAGCGTTTTACAGTATGTCACAGATATACAAAGGCGGCCAGGGTAGGCCTCTACAGGAGCTGAAACTGTATTCGTCCATCATTCCCTCCTCCGCCCTTGTGAAATGGATCACTAAATGAAGACACCTTGTAAATGATATTGAAATTATAAGTTCGACTTGATGTACTTAGCTGCCGAAAGATCCTATATGCTGGGAGAAGCCTCATTTGTGAATGAAGAGCCCGTAATAGTATTATCGACTTCTTGTATGTTTTCTTGTAATACGCAGAACTTTCACCAGATTGAGCAGCCACAACTCGCGGATATTCATACTGAACAACCCACCTCTCTATAACCTGTCTCAACAGATTTCCCCACTGCAGGGGAATTAGACCCTTCATGAACAAGTATTACATCAATTATCATTGGATCCATCACATTTCTATGCCAGAAATTCAAGTTCTCCAGAGCAGCAGGGCGGTCACCTAGTACTAAGTTGAACCATTTGTCACTCTTCCTCACATGAAAAGCCGATGACAGACCGCCACTACGATCGTGTGGACGAAGAGAAGGAACCCTCGAGTCTAGAATGATATGTAAGCTCTTTAACAAAAACTGTGAAACAATTTGTTCCAGTTTCCCCAATTCCGGCTGAGAATTACTTGGCAAATCCATCTTTCTTTAGCATAAATGTCTAACTAAAAAATCCATACCCAGAAAAACCCACTCTTTGCCAAACTTGGTTACAGTGAAACATGACAACAAACATGAATTCTTAAACAGTTTTTGCACAAAACAAACTAATGACAAGTTCTGACAGATTCACGGATTCACAGAAACGAATACAAACATACACAAACAAAGCCAAATTACGTGTAAACAGAAGAAGCTCTCTGAAGTCTGATCCACTACCTCAGATTCGAAAACACTGTTCAATGAGAAATTCAAGAATTGTCCCTTACGATACAAAACCCAGCCATCGATTCAGCCACACCTATATACATAGACAAAGCAACACAAATCAATGACCCAAATCACCCATATCCAAATAGATTAAATTCATTAGCAAGATTAAATCTTTACCCAAAAAAGACGAAACCCAGTAATATAAATCATGCAACGAATCAAGGAATTGGGTTTCCAAAAAGAAAAAGAAAAAAAAATATATATATATATATATATATATATTAGAGAAAAGATAGAAAGAGAGAATGTGAAACTTACATATATATATTAGAGAAAAAATAAAAGAGAGAATGTGAAACTTACTCAAAGATAAGAAAGTAATGAGATAGTGATGGTGTTGTGCTGTACAACCCAAAAGCCAAATTATTGGGTGTGAGATCATCCAACCAAATCACAGGCAATGGAGGATTGCGTAGAGGATGCAGATCTAATTTACTTTTTATTCATATTACTTGGACTAAACTAACTGGTTTTTAATGTAAGTAAATACCATGATGTTGTGTAATGGAGGTGTGTTGTCGTTTAGTTAGTAAAACAACTTAGTATCAAATAAATGCAAATTCCACCTTTAAATTTTGCTGTAAAAGGCCACTCAGTTTGATTTCGGAATGTATAATATAATAATACGAGTATTTAGGAATGCGACAAAAATACGTTTTATTATTATGAATGTAAGCAATTTTCCTATTTGTCAATTACTCAATTACTCAATTACGTACTACATGATAAGATAATATTATATGGGATAATAAGATATAATCATTTTTGTTAGCTCTTTTGTGGGCCTTGGTTTACCATTTACATGTAACATGTCCACTCTTGAGGTGTAGTGTGAACCTATCCTAAGTCCATTTAGCAGCTCACCTCTAAATTTTATTTTTCTTATTTATATTTTTTTTTATATAGTTACGATAGTATTTAAACTTATGGCATCCGCTTTATAATGATTGCTCTTACCATCAATCCAAAAAACCAATTGGCTTTTGGTGTAAGCGAAATTTGAACTCAGATCCTTTACTCGACGACAAGAAACTTAAGCTAACTGAAACCCACTGTCTTATTTATGTTTTGACATGGTATTTTGTTATACTTTTATTTATAGTTCTCCTCATAAAGAAAATCAGTCAGATGAACTACAAAGCTCTTTAGCTTGACATGGGATATTAGTATATCATGTATATCACATTTAATACATGTTGGTATCTTGATTGATTAACACTTTCGTGCATTGCTTACTAATGTCCTCATAGGGTTGTGATAACTGTTAAGACTCACCGGATCCCTCTCGCATCCAGCAGATAAGATGCTATTATGGTCACACACACCCAAGTAGGGAAACCACATTGATAGCCTCCTCCTTCCTCTTTATTATAAAAAGAAAAGAAAAATAGGGAATATTAATTAATCTTAATTTTAATCTAATTAAGAGATTCTCCCAAATGAATTTTAATTCCTAAATATATCCCACTTTATGGTTCATTGTAAAATAGCAATTTTGAATAGTAAATATATAGTTATTAAGGATTTTCTATTGTAGACATAGAGTAGAGTATTAGGCCGAACCACCTAAATATTTGTTTACACTTTCTCTCATTCTATATCTTTTTATTTTCTTATTTATACTTAAACAATTAACATGTTAATTCCCGACAAATATCAAATCAAATCTCTAGACAGAAAAATAATTAATGATAGGATTTAAGCTTGGATGAGACTTCATAAATTTTAAGTCACCTATACAGCTCTACTCCAAAAATATCAATTTTCTTAATCTTTTGATCATTGGTTTTATCTCAACCAAACACAAAGTTAAAGACTCCTTTTTTACTTTTCACAGATAAGTCCATTAAACTAACCCGTGGGCCCTTGGGCTCTGTGGCGCAGGCCGTTCTAATTTGTAACAAGACCTTCTTCAACCCGGGCCACTGGCCCTTAACTTAGCTAAAAGTTGGGCCTAGACTACGCCAATAATCAGCCTATTTGGGTTCGTCAAATACGAGGTCCCTATAACAAAATGATATGCTGTAATCCAGTTTAATGAATCACTAAAGGCCATCACAATTCTTAATACTAATAAAAGGTCTTAGATTTGATAGCTTGAGCCCAGAATTAGAGAGTTTGAAAAGTATTTTTTTGCACGGACTTTGTTCCATGGGCACTTTGTTTAGGGATAGAAATCGGTTCCCACTTCGCAGGCCCAAGAAAACTTTTGTTTTAGCTATATAAAGTTCCAGTTACCCATCTTCACGACCAGGGGAAAGAAAGGTGGGAAAATCAGTCTCCTCTTTATCTTAAAATCATAATCTCCTCTCTTTCAAGAAGGTTTAGAATTTGATGCTGTGGGTTGATTAAGATTTTTTTATTAAAAAATGAGCAGAAGATTTAAATTTAAAATGGGTGTAAGAATTGTAAATTTACAAAAAAAAAAAATTTACTAAAACTATCATAGTTGGAGTTGGAGGGAACTATGGATTTTTATTTATTTTTATAATTCGACAATTAGGGAAAAGGGACTCGATTCTTCATATAAAAAAGACCAATCAATAGTCAATATTCAATACCATTGAGCCTAGGGGGAGCCACTTTATGGGTGGGGGCTTTGTGTTTTAAAAATTGTATGTTATAGATTTATAGGTATTTTTATAATATTATATCCCAACCATTTATTTTTTTTTTGAAATATGATAGAAATTATAATTTAAACTCACATACACCTATATTTTGAAGATCCCGAGGATCGAACCCACACCCTTATAGAGGGGAGCTTTTTTGGGGAAGGGATTACCACTGGGCCGAATACCCAAGTGGCATATCCCAACCATTAAAGTTATCCAAAATAAATAAATAAATTAAATATTAACTTTTATGTACATCACTTTATATCTATCATTCACAACTTGACATCCCACTTATCCACACAACCACACCAACTAATAACTCAAACAACGCAAGTTACTCTCTCTCTCTCTCTCTCCTTGTCTTGCATTACAAAATGGGTATGAAAAGACTGTATATACAAATTGGTTTAGAAACTCAATATCCATAGTATGAATACATCATTTAAGCCTCTCCTCCCAAATAAAAAATCCTAACTCCTCCCCTAAGCCACAAGACTCTTGATAGAGGGGATTATAGATTCATTGTTGACTATTGACATAATACTAATTTTGGTCCACACATAATATAATAAAAGGGATTAGAAATAAAAGAAGATAGATTTCTCTTTTGGGGGGGGGTGAAAAAAGAAGATAAGACTTTGATTGCGAGTGTTCCAACTGTGGTTCTAAACTTGGACCAACGTCCAACGATCAAGCATCTTAATGTAATAATTACTTAGCTATCACTTTCCAGTAAATAAATATTATGGCTTTGTTTTTATCAGAGATTTTTTTTTTTCGGTGAAATAGGAAGGAACTCGAGGGGTATTATATTACTGAAAAAATAAAATAAAACGTTGGATTGGGATTGACTGAGACATGGCTAACACCTCTTCATACACTTGAAGAGACAGAAAGTGAGCTGTGGATCAAATGCATGTCTACTGTGTCATTCACTTTCTTTGCAATTTATGACCTTTTAGTAGTTTTCAATTCATTATCATCTTTAGAGTGACATTTCCAAAGAAAAAAGCATGGACATAGCAAACATTTTGTAAAAAAAAGTGAAAGTGAAAGTGAAGAGGAAGAAGAAGAATGAACTATGAAGGTGATTCTGATGGATAAGGATGGTTTTAAGATTGCAATTTCGAAAACGGGAAGGTTCCAAATTGGGCAACTATGAAATTATGGCTCAAAATGGATAGATTTGATAGCTGTCGGGTTGGGCACCCCAACACATACAGGTATAAGCCTGGGTTGCTTTCATTTTTAAAACTTTAAGAATCAATATCATTTTAAAAATGTTAAAAAAATGTAACTATAAAACCAACAATCTAAGTTGACCAAAAAGTTATGAGATGTGGACAACAACATGAAAATACTTTAGGGCCTTGGTGAGTGCGGAGGAGGGCCCTCATTCATAATTACATTTATGCGACCCCAATTATGGAATCGTCATTATGTATTTTTTATTCAACCTCCCATGGGGTATATTCGAATATTCCATTATGGCCTTCATAAGTAAGATTCCAAATTACTCACGGTGGGGTTGGAGTGGAAAAAAGGTGAGGATATTAAGTTACACATTTTAAATCCCTTACAATATTTATTTATTTATTTTAAAGTTGTTAGAGATTTATTTGAATCCACGATTTACCGGTTGAATAATATAATTTTTGTCAAGAGTTTTACAACTAAACTGATTAATATTTCCTGATTTTCTAATGAAGAGATTTAAGATTCAAATACGTATTCCTCAATTACAATTTATCTTTATAATCAAGTATAAAAAAAATTAATTTAGTTCTTTTACTCTTTCCCAAAGATAGAAGTTAATACCATATATACACTAAATATATGAAAGTATTTGAATTTATAATATGCGTTTCGTGATGACTGTTATTTACCATCAATCGAAAACATCCATTGATTTCTTTTTTGAGGACAAAAACCTTTATCAATTGAGTTAATTAAAATCAAGATAGTATACCTAATTGAACTAATTAACAATATTGTTATAATTTAGTTTTTTTTTTCTCTATTTCAAAAAAAATTATTAAAATACTTTATTAATTGAGCTAACTGGAACTATAATACAATATCTAATTGAACAAGCTAACAACGATGTTATAGTTTTTATTTTTTATAACTTTGGGTGTTTGGATCAGTATTCCGTAAATATGCAGACTTTGACTAATCCCAAAAGACACGCAACATCCGACTAACATGTGTACCACGATGTTATAGTTTTTTTTATTCTCTAATACGAAGAGAATATTTAAAATCTAATCAGTAAAGCAATTTCAAACCAGGGGCCTTGCCCTTAGATTTAATAATTGTGTTCGTACCAGGAAACCAATCACACCTTGCTGACAAGAAACCAAATTATTTCTAAGTCCACCGAGGCCACACGACCTGGATTGCTAGCAATTTTTACCCATTTTTATATTCATAGATTCTCTTGCCAATGAACATGGAGATGTTTTTTTTGGATGAAATGAACATGGAGATGTTTTTTTTTTTTTTTTTTGCTAAAAATGAACATGGAGATGTTGATTTGCCTTGTGGCCGTTGCTATTATATTTGGAAACGATAAAAAAGAAGATTCTTACGACAGCCATTTCTACACCAAGGAAAAAGAAGTTTCTTATTACATACCAAACAAAGTACGACATTTTTAATGTGGGCAGTTGCCAATTGCATCACTGTGTCAAGGAGGTTGAACGTGAGTGGGTTAATTTAATTCTAAACATATGTTTGACCTAGCTTATAAGTTAATTTAATTGATTTAGTTGGTAGTTTATGTATGCTTTTAAATAAATTTCTTATTTGTTTATTTTATAATCAAAATAAACCAATGGAAATGAACTCTTCCAAACATACTATAATTCTACATCCTAAGAATTCCAAGGGATTGACATAGTACTCCTAAGGCCAGATAAGATCCACGAGGTTCGGGGTTTGAAACCTCTAGCAAGTATCTTGAAGCCACTTTCAGGAATTCCTTTCTATAATATCTAGTGTATGTGGAATGAGAGGACTACATATATGCGAAGAATTATTCTTGAACTGATGGATTTTGCAAATGAAATTATTCACAAACTATTCATGAGATGATCGATTTGGCAAACACCCCAAACCTATATGCAAAGTTTCCCATTAAATCCAAGATAGATGAGAAAAATCATATTTTGTTCTCCAATCAATAACTCTCAAATTTTCCCTTAGGAAAAATACATATAGGCTTGGTCAATGCGTTTGGTCATTGTCTATTTATTGAAATATGTATTTTGATAGACCCATAAGGAAAATAAAAAAAATAAAATATAAAGTCCCCATCGAGCCTTAAATTTAACCAAAAAATTAAAGGCAGAATATTCATATTATAAAATAAAATAAAAAAGGGTCCTTCTTTGGTTTATGATATAAATCAAGTGTAAAATATACTAAAGCCCCCTGAGTTTTTATGTTGTTGTAGTAAGATCTCTTAACTTTTTTTTTCATTAATATAATACATAAATTTTGGTATTGTAGCAAGTAGATCCCTTTTGTTCATTTTCTATTCATTTTAACAATTTTCTTTTGCACCAAATCATAAAAAAAAAAGAAAAAAGAAAAAAAAAAAGCAAGGGGTCTTACTACAATTGCATAAAATTTTAGATTGGTCCTAATGTACTTTTTTTTTTACAATTTAATTATAAAAAATTTAAAATAAACAGGGAATGGACGGAAGGAGTCCAATTACTATAGTACCAACGTTTTTGTACTGAATTGATAAAATAAAAGTAAGGGTGTCTTATTATGATAGCATAAAAATTTAAGAGGTCTTAGTGCATTTTATTCTAAATCAATATGTGGTTGTGTTGTAAATGAAGCTTTGAACCCCATTATCATGGCATATACATTAAAGACAAACAACCCATATCAAAAGGCAAAAAAAAAAGAAAATTTAAATTAAAAAATATATATATATTCATAAAAAGAGAAGTGCAACATTGCATAGAGAAAATACGAAGGAAAAGCAGTGGACTATGTTAAAAGGAGTTGAAGCGCAATTGTATAAACTATAAACTATAAATGACCAGCACTAGTATAAAGTAGTCTTTGACTTTGTAAAGTCGACAATCTCAAAGTTCTCAATTAACTGAATTTAAATTTAAAGAAGTTTTTCAAATGATGCAAAAAGTTGTTCTTGTCAAAAAAAAAAAAAAGAAGCAAAAAGTTATTGGACAAGAAAACCTTTCATTGAATGAGGAAGTCGCACTATCAGATTAACCAATAGAGATCATGTGTGTGGCTTCATACGAATTTAATTCTTAAATTATTCAACTAATACTAACGCGGATAATGATAGTAACAATCTGTTTCCTTCTTGTTGTTGCTACTAAATTATTGTTAGATCTGTTTAATCATTGAATGGGTTTGATAGTGTTACCTAGGTTAGTAGAGCAAGGCAAGTAATTAGAAGATATTAGGACATTTCAACTAAGGCCTACGAATAACCCGCAGGTGTTTCAGGTTGTTTTTTTTCTACCAATTGGGGCAGAGATCTATTTTCTATAGCGGGAGGAAAACCTTTACTAGATAGGACAATTCGAAACATTGGTTGATAAACCCCCTTGACAAAAAGACACATGAGTAAAAAAACGCCATATTTAAGCACTGATTTGTTCAACGGTGGTTTCACATCATCAAAAACCAATCACCTTGGCTTGAGTGACGAGTTTCTCATATGGAAATCCAATGAATCTAAGTACTTAACTCGTCTGAAGTGTAAAGTTTAAAGCCTTACTTTTCAGACAATTGTCGTCCCGTTATTCTTTGCCCTTCTTCTTCTAACTCATCCTTCACCTGAGATTTGATGGAGACCTTAAGATCTTCACTAGATTTGAGAGAGATATTAATTTTTCCACTTAGAGATCGTGTTAATGGCCAATGTTAAAACAACCAATCAATTTTTTTTTTTTTTTTTTTAAACAAAAAACTAGTAAATTGAAGAAATGGATGTCAAAGAGAGCCGCAACTTGTGTATCATATACTTGAATGTGAATGCAGATAAAATTTAGTTTAATTAAGTTAAGACTTAAGAGGTTATATTAGTTTCTTTGCCCCCAAATAAATCTACCAAGGGATCTCGCCATTAATATTGAACCACCACAAGTGTGAAAGTGCTATAATACCATAAAGGCATTAAACACATACACACTTTATCACAATTTTCTTATCTCCAAATTATAAAAAAATAAAGAAAGAAAAAAACCGTTGATTAGTTGAGTTTTTATTAAATTGCTATTTTTAATTAAAGAAAGAATAATCAAATCCAAACCGAGTTTCACGGACCTTCCCTGAGATAGCAAAGCAAACACGTCAGCAATAGAATAGCAAACAAGATACATTGAACCTGGACACACATATTCTAGCGTCTATATAATAACCATCACGCTAAGCCTAATCAAGAATACAGAGCGAAACAAAGGTTAAAGAAAGAAAGAGAGAAAGAAACTGGCACCAACAATGGGCGTTGTTGTTGTTGATGATGGCAAAAAGACCAGAGACGAAGAGGAGTTGAGACTCCGTAAGAGGAACGAGGACTTGGAGAAGGAGCTGAGGAAAAGCCAGGAGAGAGAGGAGTTGATGAGGAAGGAGCTTCAGAGGGCATGGGAGAGACTCAGGGTCGCTGAGGAAGCCGAGGAGAGGCTCTGCTCACAGCTCGGTGAGCTAGAAGCTGAGTCTGTACACCAGGCGCGTGAGTATAACGCTCGCGTTCTTTCTCTCATGGACCAACTCTCCCGGGCTCATCCTCTTCAGGCTTCTTCATCTCCTTCGTTACTTCAACACCGTTAAACCAGGTTCATGCGTGATGCGTGATGTGTCCTCTCTCTCTCTCTCTCTCTCTGTGTATGTGTGTGAGAGAGAGAGATTTGTATGTAGGTGTAATTTGATGATGTAAAATTTATTATAAAAAAAAAAAAATTTGTTGATGTAAAATTGTGAAATTGTGATTAGATTTTAGATGTCACTCTTTCTCAGAAAATGTAGTGGAAGAAATTTTGGCATTTTTGTTTATGTTTCGGTATTTTAATGTTAAATTTACTTTGTGTACGTTATTGGCATCATTTATGTTTCTAAATCTTTTGTTTTTTAGTAATTAAAAAAAAAAAAAAATTTGTTTTTTAATATTAATATTATTATTATTATTAAATAACAGTACTATTTTATTAACAAAACAAATCCAAGAGCGAGAGGAAGAGAGACCATCTACTTCGTCATCTGAAAACAAAAGAATGGAAGCGAGGAGATCGAGAATCCTTCCCACAGAATGAAAGTTTTTTTTTTTTTGATGAAAAGTAAATGAAGATTCTGATCAAAAGATTTCAATTCCATTTTCAAGGCCGGCTTCTTCTTCTTATTTTTTTTAATGAATTAGATTAGTTTTTAGTTTGATAATTTACAACTTCTTTAGAACGTAATTAGACCTGTAATAGTGTTCAAAATTTTGAGATGGAGGAGAATGAATGGTGTAGAAAAATGGAAGTGAGGAGATGAGAATCCTTCTCGATTTTTATTTTTTTATTTTTGGGTGATGAAAGTAAATGAAGGTTTTGATCACAAGATTTCAATTCCAATTTCTAGGCTGCATATTTATTTTTTAATGAATTAGATTAGTTTTGAGTTTGATAATTTATAATTCTTTGGCACGTAATTAGACCTATAATAGTGTTCAAAATTTTGAGATGGAGGAGAATGGATGGTATAGAAAAAGGAGGAATTTGGATTGCAAAATAAAGACAAAAGAGTTTTTTAGATTAGATACATAATGATATTAATTAATGAAATATAAATAATATTATATTTTTTAAAAATATTTAAATTTTATCTAAAAACTTACCTAAATTTTACTAAAATAAAAAAGAGAGAGTGAGCGAAATAAAACTCGTTAAAAGTTGTTGCCAGTTGTCACTAGGCACGCGCTCGGTATTTCTTTTGGTTTCTACTAGAACAAAGAAAATCTATTACGTGAAGGAATGGAAGACCGCTAATAATGGGCCAGGTTTCCTTTTTTGTTCACATTGTAATGTTACCATTGACAGGCCCTCGGGGGGATATAATTTTTCAACAATGCGTGCCACGAGACCCACAACAAAGAAAAATTGACCCAGAGGCAAACCCATCTTACAAGTTAAAGACCACTACGTGTTCTCCAATCAATCACACTAGCATATCATTATCAACAATGGGAAGAGGAACATGGATTGAGGATTTGGTGGATCTAAAAATTGACATTATAGCAAGCGTAATTTTGAGTTTTGACTTTTGATAATCCATGACTGGTGTAATTAAAAAAAGTTGAAACTCGAGAAGCATATGTAGGGAGGGAACAAGCACAACTCATTATACGATTATGCGTTAATAACATACATATGGGCTATAGCATGCCCCCTGCTTTCTTGTCTTTTTGGCATGCTTTTGGAACTTGCATGCATAGCCACATAATATTAGCCAACTTGGAATGTAACCGGGGTTTCATGCTTCTACGCATCCATATGCTTTTGTCCCGTTGCAATCACATTGCTTTCGAGGCTCTTTTTTGGAATACGAGACTTATTCAAATATTTATTCAACAAAAACTCTAGACAAAAGTCAAATCTATTTTTACTTTTCAAAAAGAAAATTAAAGGAATAATGACTTAGTATACAAAAGAATAAATTCTTCAAACTTGTCATGAGTTCCACAATTGGACTTTCAAATATCTGTCAAACGCGTCTGATGAATTGGTCAATGGATCGTCTTATAAGGCTTGTAAATCCTATGACCCTTACCCAGTTTTTTAAAGACTGGGTTAACCCAATATAATCCCTTACTTTTTTTTTCTTAAACCAAAAAAGAAAATGATCATATTAAAAACGCTCCTAAGAAAAGAAAATAACTTTTACTTTGGAAACCTGAACCACCCCCCAAAAGAAAAGAAATAAAAGAATGCTTCTTGGTTTTAAGTTATTCAGTTCTTAGTTTTGTGCTTCTTTCTTTTTTCCTACAATCAATTGAACGGACTTTGTCCCAAGATTCAAGCCCAAAACTCTTCCCAACGGGAAAACTGGAAAAGTGCCCCTAGTAAAGAAAAAGATATAATATCAGAAGAACAATTTTTATCATTACAGTGAATTGATAAAATTTCTCATTCTTCTATTTCTTGTCTGTATTCCCTATTTTCCTGCTATATCTCTTAAATAAATTTAAATATTGGCATGTGAAGCAATTATGTTCACACCATGTGACTTAGAGAGTGATCATGTTCAGTTCAGTTATCAGTATGTATTACCCATAATACCACCACATTCAAGCTCATAAACAGCATTATTTGAACACATTCATAGCACCATTAAAATCAAAACTACTCAGGCAGAATTTAATCTGTTTGACCACAAAAATATGTCTTCTCATATAAAACATAGACTCCTATGTTTTCTAAGGTTTAATGGGTAAAAGAAAGTTGGCAGCAAGATTGACAGTTGATATTCAACGACCACTTCTTCGCTTAATTTTGATCTCCGGGTCACTGTAGTCAAATATATAATCAAAGGTGAGATGAAATCAAAAATTCAAAGTTAAGTATTAATACACATATATCATGAGTCAGACCTTTGAATGTGATCAAGAATGAGAAGCCTTGGTCCAGGAGGTATTTTCACATCTCTAAGAGCACTGAAAACGCATCATGACAAGTCAGGGTGATTCCAGAATGAACACATTGCCAATATGTAATGAACTAGAAAGATGGTAAAAGTATAGTAGACTATAAGAATAAGAAGATGAAAATCCAACTACTAGCCTATCGGTGAGCAGAGGCAACGTGGTGTCTGTTAATAAGCCTTTCTTGAAATTCTTCTCGTAATTCTGGAGGCCAAGGTTATGCAACATAGATCTTGTTTTGGAATAGAAAATATCTTCAGCTGGTGGCTGAGAGAACTTTTGCCCAAACTGCATTACAAGTAACCACAACTTAAGTGCTCAGCAGTAAGCTCCAATAGAACACAATAACATATTACGATATCATATATATACAGAGGAAAAATCTAAGATGTGTTGCCACGTTGTCACCCATCAACTTGTGAGACCATGAATTGATCCCAACCATTCACATTTATCCATATTGAGAAATTGACTACTCCCAAGTTTTGCAACATCAATGTTGCATGATGATACATATCTTTACCTTTTTATTCGAACATTAAGACAACACAGAGCAGAAAAATATTTGAATGTATTTTCTTGATGAAGATGGTCATTTTTTCATACTCTTTTTTGTTATCACTCATAGAAGAGGTCAATAACGTAGTGGAGGTCTAGAAATCATTTGCAGCCAGCATTTTGTACATAAGATGGTGGTTTCCTATCAATTGTGAAGGTGTGCTACCCCATCATAGAGTGTCTCATTTACAGACATATATATTAGCTTGCCAAGCATACCTCAATCTGCCCAAATTAACGTCAGAACTTTTACCCCATCACAGATTCATGTTACAATATTAGACTAAAATCAGGGAACCCCACATTGATATATGATATGTACAATGAATCGGGAATGCACAGATTCACAGCTTCAGGAACTCTTTTCCAATACTCTTTATGATTGGGCCACAGTTTGGGGCTTTTCTAGCTCCATTTCTTTTACTTCTTTCTTAGACTCTTTACACATACCTTCATACTCTTTTTCTTTGTAATTATTCACCTCTTTTGTGTTCATACTTTATGCACACAAAGTGGTTTTCATCAATAAAATGCATTATTACCTATCAAAATAATATATATATATATATATATATATCAGTACAATGTCACCTAGTCATTGTGAAGTGTGTAGATTCTACAATATCCAAGCCTTGCCTTGTAGTTAATGACAGTTAAGGACAAGAAAATATGAATGCTGTAAAATTTGAGTCACTCTTAAATGATCAATTCCTTCCTGTTAATGCTCACCTGGAAAAGTCCACCTTGAACAAGAGCAAAAAAAAGCCCAGAAGTGACTGCATTTGCTGCCTGATTTGGGCCACCCATGCCACTCACCACTGAAAACAAGGCTCCAGAACCAAAGGCTGCAACCATGCTGCAATGATAAACCACTAATTGTAAGAAAGTACATGGGATAAGAATGGGGATAACACATAACTAAAACACTATGTTGATCAATGACCCCAAAATAATAAGATAACCCGAATTACAAGAGAGCAACATCCTTCTAAAGTAAATGAGCCACTCCCAATACTTTTTTTTTCAATACATCAGAGTTTGGATGGTAAGAATTATTTTTATAGTATCCAAGGGCATCTTCTGATGTACATTTAGAAGATTCTCATATCAATACACAAATGGGACCCAACACAAATTTCTTTGGCCACATTGAAGTGAGCCAAAGCATGCACCCACTATGAGAGGAAATGATGTGTGTGAGAGAGAGAGACTTTGAAGCTTTATGGCAGCATTTCCAGAATCTCTTAAGAAAAGAAAAGTTAGTCGCCAGAAGCTGCTCCTGTTTAAAATAATGAGTTTTAATAGGTAATACCAAACAGTGTAAAGGTTAACATTTATTTTCCATATAACAGTTTGTGTACATATATGTATGTATGTAGCTGCAGCCACTAATGATGCCTCCTAGAACCATCAGGAAGTTTTTATCCAAAGATGTGTTACATTTGAGTAAGGAAGGTTAAGTATGCCTAACATTATTTTTAGGCAGGGTCCTCCAAATCCACCCTTGGGTAGTAAATCTCGGATACATGACCCACCCGCCAGATGTATCAGGTAATCCAAGAGAAGCTTCTAGTGGTGATTGAAACTAGGATGTCTGAGTCTACAACTCATCCCAAGCCTCCAACCATTAGGCTGCATCCTGATGGGTATAAGTATGCCTAACATATATCATTTTATTCAGCTTTGGATCTGAATTATATATTTCAGTTCATAAAGTCTGGATAATCTTTCATCTCTATCAATGAAAATAACAAAAGCTCCAAATTTTTATTGTGATGAACCAGTCTGTAATTTAACAGTAATCAACAAACTATTCTATTTTGCGAAGAAAAAAATGGTTCTTCCACAATAAGGGAAGGTGATTATTTTTCATTCATTAGACTTCTATATGTTAAAATCTTTGTTTATATTTTGTAGTTATAAACCCACAGCCTCATCCTCCACCCAATTTTTTTTTGGCAGGGTGGGGGGAATTTGGAGGTTCCTCCTCCGGGCTATGTAGATCTGAGTAGCATTTTTGTTAACAGTTGCATTGCTCACCAGCTTAAAACACTTCCACACCAAAAAAAATACCAAAAGTTTCTTTCACACATTGGCTACTGAGACATAATAAAAGATAAAAGATAGTTAAAATGGTTAACAAGCTCAATCTGTAACACCACATGCAAGTAACTAAGGATATCTTAAACAACAAAATAAGTTCACAAACCGCAAATTCCATCTAATTTGGATTGGCACATCATAAACAATACAGCAGAAAGAAACAGGAGAACTAATGAAAACTTACCTAGACTGGACATCCTCCTTGCCTCTCAGTCGTTTCATAACACAGGATATGCCGGCATTGACACCCGTCATCACAGCAAAGTTGCGAGCTTGTACCAAGGGACCCCCGGCAAGAGCCTATAATCAAAAGTAAACCATTTCTCACATATCAACAAAACCCTAAAAGGCTAAAACCCCTCATCAATTAAACACTACCACTATTTCAACTAGATACTTGTTTCCATATACTGTGAAACCAATTCTACAACCATGGATATAAAATCATAGTAGTTCACAATATGTCTACAATTATTTCAACCTAATAACAAAAAAAAAAAAATCTTATTAATAAACCATAGTCATTTCGAATTGAATTCGATACAAAAACTTAAACTTTACCCTAATCCACAAAACCCCACAACTTTATTTTCTCTAATAAGATGAGAAAGTGAATTGAATGAAGAAGGGTAAAGAAAAAAAAAAAAACCTGTGCTTGCTTGAAAGAGGCCATGGCTTGAGGATTGAGATTGGCAGCCTGGGGAGGAGGGGTGGGGATAGCAGACGACGTGTCGTTGGTGAGAGTTCCCATGAAGGCACCTATGGCGGCTCCCTGAGCGGCGCTGGTGATGGTGACGACGGCGGCTTCGACGGGGAGAGATTGCTTGGCTAACCATGCTCTGAAGCCACCCTCCAACTCCTTGTAGCGAGCCTGTATTTGCTCCATTGGGTTCTGCTGAGGCATAAGCTTTCCCACCATCACTCCCTGCTTTCCTTGCTCCATTTTCGTTTCGTTTTGAATTATGATTCCAACGCTTCTAGACTTCTAGTTCTGGTACCGCTGCTACCGAGTGCTTATTTGTTATGTTATGGATAATCCATAACAAAGTAGGGTTTTTTTCCTAAAAATAATAATTCTTTTTTTTTTGTTTTTACCTACCTAACATTGGAACAGGGTTCCTGGTCTTAAACTTTAGCTGGGGTAAGTAAATGCCGGTGGTAACTGGTAATTACAGGTAGGAACTAATTTGCTACAGCTAAAAGAACTTGACACTTCCAAAGTTATTTGAAAAAATCTAGAGTTAGATTAAAGTGTACGATTTGTGTCACAAATATATGAAGTGTTATTTGTTGATTTGTTGAAAGTGAAGTACACGCAATGATAAACCTAACAATTTTAATTGTTAACTACTTATTATTTGACACCTAATATTGTTATGATAAAAATTGTACGAATGAATCCAATTAATCTTTTACTTTTCTTTCTCTTTTCTTTGTGATTGACAAATATAGTGAGAAAACAAAAATACATCAAAACAAGAGTACCAGTCCATTTCAATCTCAATCTCATTCCATGTCTATGTATATATAAGAAAATAAAAGCTTGTCACATTAAAGCTTATAGTTGCATAAATGGTTACTTTTGAAGCTATAATTTTGATAGGAGAATCACACAACTTTTAAAATTTGTCACTTAAACGTTATACTTATGGTTTTGACTGGAATTAATGTGACAAGTTTTCAAAAATCACTTGCAACAACTTATTATTACTTATAAACTTGTCACTTAAACTTTTTATAGTTTTTGATTGGAGAATGACACAGCTTAAACCTTAGGGTGTGTCATTCTCCAATAAAAAATTGTCACATTAATAAAAATTTTATTGTCTCTAACATTACTCAATTATATACTTATACTATTCTCTCTTTTTTGTACATCTTTTATTTTTAACTTAATTATTTACATTGATTTTTTTTTTTAAAAGGAAAGTGTCTCTTTAACTCTCAGATTTTTCATCTACCACATTTTGTGTCCAACATGATTGATTTAATTCCATCTTTTTTTGTTCATATTGTCCAAGGCTCAATAAATTTTGTTGTACTTTGATTTTTTTTTTCTATATAAATTTTAAGCGGGGGAGGAGAATTTGAATCTGAAAATATCAAGTAATGTCATTTATACATTTGTAGTACTTTGAATTTCTTGAGTCCTTAAATCAAGCAATTTGTGAAGTTAATGGTGCCTAAAATTGTACTAAAAAAAATCCTCTCCCCCGTTTCCCCTAAAAGGCCAATATTGCAGTACGGGCGTAATAATAATTTAATTTTTATTGAAATGCCAATCACATATTTCACATGCCATCTTTCAATATTTATTGCCATAGAGTTTATCGTGGACACATATTTCAAATTATCCAACTAAATTTACTTTTTAGATTTAGGAAAATGGTATTAGCGGACAATTGGATATTGTTTCTTTACCCAAATCTTATAGGATAGATGAATCAAGGATCATCACTTCATGGTCCTTCGAAATAGTTTTCACTCGTTCTATTCAATAAAACACGCTAAGGTCATCTATTGGGCATTTGGTCCAGTAGTATCCCCCTTCTCCTTGGTTCCCATTTCTCTATCGTCCCAAAACTTTAAAAATGTTCATTTTTTGTCAATGGTAAAGAGAGTCTTGTAATAGAGGGTCAA
Source organism: Fagus sylvatica (assembly GCA_907173295.1). NCBI lineage: Eukaryota > Viridiplantae > Streptophyta > Magnoliopsida > Fagales > Fagaceae > Fagus > Fagus sylvatica. Next base: position 42,435,151 of record OU015763.1, on the reverse strand, counting down.
TAATCTAAACTTTTTAAAATTAAGGAAAACTTACTCAAACACTATGAAATACTCCTTAAGGACCTTTTTAGGAGAGCTTACCATACCATCTCCTTAAATGAAGTGATTCTCATAATGTAGGCTCAATTATGTATAAAAGAGTGATAAAATTGTATCCTCTAATTAGCATGAACATCTGGCCATTCCAGAATTCCGGTTCCAAAGCGTCCAAACAGATCCTTAACTTTTCCTTATTCAAGCTCGATATAGTGTAATCGAAGCAAACAAACAATCCCGCGCTGAAGAATTAGATTTCCCCCCTCTTTGTCCCGCGTATCCCATTTCCCTCAAATTCGCACAATCTCAGCCGTCAGCCCCCACCTCTCTTATTTTCGGTCCAAGTAGATCATATTGAAGCAGGCTTGAATATTTGGCATAAAATGAGCGACACAAGGGAGGAATCTCCGGATTGGTTGCGTACTTTTCAGGTATTCGAAGAATCAATTTTAGTCATTACTTGTTATCATTTAGAATTGTAAAGAGTAACCAGTGAATTATAAATTTATAATGATTAATTCATGGAAGCAAGTACATTTCTTATCGAGCAATTTAAAGTCCGAGTCGTTTTTAGCTTTGAGCTTGAAGTGAAATATTGAGAGTTTGATTCTAATTTTAGTGATCGAATTCGAAGGTGCTTTCGGTTTGGGAATGTCGTGGTAGACGCTAGGGTTCGCTAAATAATTGGATTGTATTCATGTAATTGGTCATCCTAGAGCTCGCTAAATCTTAAGGTTGTGAGCATTGAATTGTTTGTGTTTATTAATTTTCATGTGAAACCCTTGATAGTGTAGCTATTAGACTTCCCTTTTACGTTTTTACGTCTCTGTGTTCGGTGATAACTGTAAATGTCTTACAATGTTGAACAGGCGCCAACTCACTCAGCGGTGACGTTGTCATCAGATTCCGAGCCTTCGCCAAAAGGTAGTCCTTTATCAGACTATGAGCCTTTATCAAAAGGTAGCCCTTCAAGGGTGGACACAGTTCATCTTGAAGAGCCATCTCCGCGTAAATCATCTGAAATTCCAGTGAATGACAACAATCAAGGTATTATTCTTGGTGAAAGTGGCGCAGGCTCTCTGTCCAATAAGCCATCAAAAGCAAAGTCTACAACAAAACGAGTGAAAGTAGAAGATCAAACACCTCGGCAAAAGAAGAACACAGCTAACAAAAAGAGAAAAGGAGGTATATTAGGGTTTTGGGAAAACCATTTTATGTTCCGCCGAATGTTAAGACATTGGCTTCAACAGCTTTTAATTTTTAATATATATGTTACCTAGAATGTATTCCCTAACTTGTGTTTTTTGATAACGATGCGGTAGATGAGAGTGACAGAAAAGTTGCCAAGGAAGAAACATTGGAGAAGGACATAGAACCTCATGTAAGAAGCATTACCCAATCATTGCTTCATTACTTCAATTTGGTGAATTGCCTTTGATTTGATATATAATAATTGTCAGCCTCCTCCTCAAGTTTGCTTTAAGTGGTCTAAGGTCATCATTCATAATTAGGCTGAGATTAATCCTTATCATTTTTCATTTAAATTTGTTTTGGGGCCTATCTGATTCAACAAAACAACTGATTATATTTTTGTTTTCTTGAACAAACGAATTTAAAATAGAGCATGGCCCAGGTTTAGTTATTAAACCAAAGGAAGTGCAACATTAATGTTAGGATAGTACATGTGTTGAGAAGGCATTTGTGTTTCTACTTAATTTGCAAGTGTTCTTAATCAATCCTGGACATGCCATGGTATTCTCAACACATGTAAAACAGATCTTGCATATATTCAAATATTAATTGTTTGTAAGAGAATTTATCCTTTAGCATATCCTGATTAAAGTAAATTGGCAAATATCTGATCACTCTTATCTAAATAATTATAATTATGTGAATACATTAATTGACAAGGATCCATAGAGCTGACCCCAAATCATTATAACACCACATTCTTTTTGCCATTTTATGCTGATTAGCTTGCAAGTGCACTAATTTGAAGCAGATATTTGGAAGCTAGATGCTTTGGATTGTTTGTAAAGTAAGAGGGCATTTGTTGTGAATTAAGGTAAATGGGATGTTATTACTATGGAAATGGAACTATTGCTTGGAAAGGCCTATTTATGGTGTAAATTGTTTTTTTAGCATCTACATGTGCTGTTAGTCCCTGCTTGCACACTGTTAAAATCCATCCATAGTGTTCCACTTCTTCTCTATAGGTAAAAGTCCCAGAAATTTAGTGGGCTAACCTACCAAATTTTCCAAAATGTTATACTAGACCTCTTCGTGCATCAGAATTTGTAATGGTGTTATATCTTAATGGGGATTAAGTTGATTTTAAGCATATATCACAGCTTGCTTTCATTTTGTCTTTTGCTGAGGCCAAGAACGTATTGTTGAACAGGAACCAAATCCTTCAGTGTGGACATTATCATCAGATTCTGAGTCAGGCCATGATTCTAGCCCTATAAATGAGGACCATATTCCTCATGGAGAATCTTCTGACAAAAAAACCTCTGAGTTCCAAGGGGGAGCAAAGGGTGAAGATGTTGCTCTTATTGGCAGTGATGGAGAGTCTCCATCTAAGAGGGCTTCAAAAGTAAAATCTCCAAGAAAACGGCTAAAAGTAGAGGGTCACTCACCAATCAAAGAGGAAAAAATAAATGAGAACATGGAAAAGAAAGGTATGAAGTGGGGCTTGTGACACAGGTGTGAATTGTTATTTGCTATGAAAGTAATAAATATGTCTAATAAGACCTAAGAGGAGAGGCATTAATAGTGGCTAATATGAAACCTTTTCATAATGGATGCAAATAGGACTCTCTCACACACACATATGTATGTACTGTCTGTAGAGTTTTGATGTTTGTAGTATCTGTTAATGGTGTAGGAACTAGTGGCAATGTGGAAGTTGCAGAGGAAGAAACATCTGACAAGCATATTGAACCCCATGTAAGAGTTATGATTAGTAGCTGTAAAGCCTGTAATGCTTGCCTATCTAGTCGTTGGCTTAATGAAATGCCTTGGGGATTTGTAACTTGCAGGTCTCCTCCACAAGGTTGCCTTTGGTGCTCTCGGATAAAGTCCAACGCTCAAAGGTAGGATGACAGCTTATCTTGATTCTTGATTCTTTTCTTGGCAGTTTGGCCTTGGGATAGTAAGCTACTGTTTCAGAATGAATACAGGCTATAATCGATTTCCATAGTATGCTCCGAGGTCTATTTATAGTTTATACTGTGGAGAAAATAAGCATGAAGGTTTAACTGTCCAAGGCTGAGAGTTGAGAGGACAATAGTATTCTGAGAAGTTACTTGGTGCATTGCTGTTGTCTTCTTTAAATATTTTCTGGTACCAGCATTAAAGACGTGAAAATAAGAGTATGGGGTTGCTCGGTTGACGTGAAAATAAGAGTATGGGGTTGCTCGGTTTCTCCTTCCATGCTCTATGGTTTTTCTGGCAAAAGCTGCTGCCTTCTCCCCCAACCCCCCCCCCCCCCCACCCCCCCCCCTCCCCCTCCCCAAAAAAAAAAAAAAAAAAAAAAAAAAAAAAAAAAAAAAAAAAAAACAAAAAAAAAGAAAAAAAAAGAAAAAGAAATTTAAAAGAAAACCCGACTCCCACTCCCAATAAAAAAGAGAGCTATTAATTAAAATCTTTGTCATTTGTGCAGGCACTTGTTGAATGTGAAGGGGATTCCATAGATATGAGCGGTGATATGGGTGCTGTAGGACGAGTAATAATTTCAGATACACCATCAGGAAATCATGAAATGTATTTAGATTTAAAAGGTAAATTTTGTTAAAATGTGCAGTTTCTCTCAGGTTAATGATGATCCATGGGTCAAGAGCCTTATAGCTCAACTGGCACTTCCTAGTGATTCTAATGGAGACTTCGAGGGTTTAAATCCCCCCCTCCCCTAACTATCGAATTATCAAAGAAATTACGATCTATGGGTCTTCTTCTATATTGTGTCTATATGTGTATATAATAATCTCATTCTGATTACAAAAGAACCATATTATAGACTGAACTCTTTCCATTGTCTATTAAAAAAATCTCTTGCAATAGGTTTTTAGTAAGAAAAATGTCAAAAGACATCATCTGCACCAAATTTCGAAGAAACCAGAATATTTCTTAACTTTCTACTTATATTGTTTGTCTTCATATGTTATATCTCAAGTTCTATGCCATTCTGCTCCCTGTTTTTTATTTTCTATTGTATATTTTTGTAGATCTTAATTTTGTTTAGACTAAGCGACACAGCTATTGTTTTGCATGTTCCATATATTGCCTGCTTCTGATTGATTTAATTTTGGCTACTATTTCAGGAACCATATACCAAACAACAATAGTTCCTTCCAGGACTTTTTGCGTTGTAAGTCATCAATCTCCATAAAAAATATTGTAGTGAACATCTTGGTCTCAAAAGTCATTACTGGTATATATGTTTTGTAGGAACTAGAAATCTCTGTTACCATTCGCATAAAAAACTACTTTTCAATTTTTATTCTTAAAAGTGACATTACTGTGATATGACACAGATCTCTTCTTGTTCAGGTTAGCTTTGGTCAGTCAGAGGCAAAGGTGTGTGTTAATATTTTGCTTAATGGAGAGATGTATATATGTAGTTGATAAACTTTTGAGATTTGTTTGCCTTGCTATTTGTCTCATCCCCTCCTTATTGGTGCTATTCCCCTAATTGTAGTATGCATTGGGACTACAGTAAAAAATATGTAGCAGAATAGTAGAAAGTGTTATCTGATTTATTAGGTCAACATTGTATATTTCTTGATCAGATCGAGGCTATCATGAATGACTTCATTCAGCTTAACCCAAAGTCTAATGTATATGAAGCTGAAACTATGGTTGAAGGTTGGGTTCTTTTTCCAAGGTTTTCCATGCAGCTTTTGTCTCTTTATTTGACCATTTTTCTAAAAAATCAAAAAATAAAAATTCCAAACATTGTTCTTCCTTCACATCCACCATTTTGTTTGAGTAGGAACGCTAGACGGTTTCTCATTTGATTCAGAAGACGAGGCTGAGAAGATGCCTAAAGCCGTTTCTCATCAAAATGATCAAAATAAGGGCATCGAAGGACAAACCAATGGAAAAAGCAAAGGGAAACCTGAGAAAACATCAGTATGTTCCCAAACCTTCTTCAGTACTCTAGAGAGATTCTTGAATGAATTAAATTACACTGCTTCTGTTTTAACAAGTTATATATGGTGGTGCATGTATGCTTATCTGTGGATGTTCTGGATGCAGGGGGTTGTGCGGAAGAGAGGTAAAACTGCAGGAGGAAAGCCCCAAGCACCAAAAAAAGTGAGAAAGAAAAATCAAGTTTCAAAGAAAGCCAAGACCAAGAAATGAGAGACAAATATATGTTTTGAATTTCTCATACATACCATAAATTACAAACCAGTAATGACCAGATATTAGTTCTGATAGTTGACAGTTGTAAGAGTAGAATCACCTTGTATTAATTTCTGTGACAGATTGTAGAGCTATGGTCATATGTGCTTAAATTTATAAAATATAAAGTGGAGTATTTGTTGTTATTGGTTTCTTTATTTTGACTCTGTTTTCTGCAGCTTAATTGGTTAATGAACTACTTGCTATATTCAAAATACATTACTCTGCTTCTAATTGCTTCGATTTAGTTAAACCAGGGCAGTTACTTCATTGAACGTACAACAGAAATGTACAATTTATTTTTTTTCCCCTAGTTTCGTTCTTAAACCATTATATTGATGTCCTGTTATCCGCCTGCCAAACTGGATATTCAGTGATACTACATCTTAAATTGATTAAATTTGTAAAAAGTTGCAATATAAGTTTTGGCGTGCTGCATTACTTCCAAGATTATTATGAATATTGTGGCAATTGAAATACACGGTTAAACACATTTTGACAACAGAGCACAGTTCATGTATTAGCTACCATGCACTTTGTGCACTCAGCAGAACGCATTGTCAATTCCTCTACAAAAGAAATCATCTAGTTTTAATTGCTTGTTCCTTTTGCAGTCTTGCAGTCCCTTGTGCTTGATTCAGCCAATATTTCCATTCAAAGGCACAATTAAAGTTCCTCTTCTAGAGTCAACAGATTCTGTCAAATGCTGTAAAGTAATCATATATGCTCAGAAGAATAAGTTTAGGATGAGTAGAAGGATTGGCACTGGAAGAGGTAGGAGGATGTTCGAGGAAGAAACTTTGCTCTGTACCTCCGGCTGTTGAATTGGAACTATGGATACACCATCTGATTTTTTCATCCTGCGTCACAAATTATTCTCAAAGTCAGGTTCTATGCTAGGAGTGGCAGCATGTGCACAACATGTATACTTGCTACTATGATAGAAAAAAAATTGTTATTTAGCAGTTAAATTTATCAGCATGAGGGAAGAAACTGTACCCATTAACGCTGGGGCAGAAAACAATGTTATAATCGTAAGCCTTGCATGTAAAAGTGCTCGTGCCATCATCAAAAGCATAGCTATAAGCGCTTGGACAAGCCCTCTTAAAGATGGTGGAATAAGAGGAGGGTTGGCATGTCGTTGGGTTGGCAAACTCTCCACTGCAGCAGTACTGGTCCAATCCAAATGCCCCACATGCACTCTTGCATGCTATCACCCCTCCTTCCTCTCCTCCACCTACTATCTGAAGCTCCTTTGGGCAACCTGTTTCATTTCATTGTTGCACAACATTTAGGGGTATGATCATTCCATAATAGTGAAGCCAAATCAGCTTTTAATCTAGTTTCATACTAGCATGTGAAAACTAAATTAAAATCTTACCCATGTTGATATCTGCAGCGCAGCCTGTTGCATTGCAGGCTGGTCCATACACCCCCCGTGGTGTGGCAAGGAGTGGCAAATTGTAGCCATCTACCATGCTGACATCATAGAAATCTTTGTCATCGCCTTTTCCTAGGGTTATCTCGAAGAGGGATGCAGGTGGAGTGGCGCCCATGCCATCACATTCCAGCTTTCCCCCACAGTCTCCTGTTTGACATGTTCCAACTCCTGACTCGTCAAATGCGCAGCCTGTCCTTGCCCATAGTCGTCCTGACCATCCTGGAAGAGATGGAATTCTAACACTTTGGCCTGAGTCTAACCGGAATCCTGTTGTTGAAAGTTGAGGTGTCCCTGCACCCGCAAGCGTGCCAGGCCATATGGTGTAGGTGCAGTTGTTTGTTATTGTGAATGTACAAGATGAGCAGGAGAAAAGGAAAGAAATGACAACAATAAGGAAAGTAGGGAACACCCAGGATGTCCTCATTGGCATTGTTGAGGATTCTGGTTGGTTCTATTAGTTGTCCTTTCTTCAGGTTGGGAAGGGGGGGTGAGAGCTATAAAGAAGGATGTAACTTAAAGAATCTGTGGGGAGGGGAATTGTGTGTTGTGACAACAATACAAAACCGAAGGTTTACGTTGCTTTGATGAAATTCCCAGCCGCAAGATGACATTTTTGGGTTTAGAATTTCTTTTATTTTGGGTGGCCTCGTTAAAAAGCAATTCTTTTCTTTAGCAATTGCATGGGACACAATATACAGGATGAAAGCTAAATATCTCTATCTGACAAGAGAATTTCATAAGTTCCCTTAAAAACGAATCAATTAAGCAGATTAAGCAGTTCAGATTCGAAAAATACAATAAAATGGACAGAAGCCCCTGAAAAAAGTGATCTCGGATTCTTCCTGTTGGAGAAAACATATTTATTTAACGCTTTCAAATTAACAATATTATTTTGCAGACCTAAAAGGAAAATTTGCTTTAAAAAGTAGGATCAATACTTTCTATCCTCCCAAGTGTGTGGAGTAAAGTATCCAATCTAGTTTTACTAGATGGTTGTACTGGTTATAGACAATGAGTGGAAAGAGAGGGTCACATGCAGTGAAGTTAGTATGTAACCAACCTCTTTAAAAAAAGATTTTGCTGGAGAAACTGTACCAAGTAACAACAAAACAAGTAGATATGACCAACTTCATGTTTGGCTATTCACCAATTCAACAACAGGTACAAGTTATTAGAATTAGGTTATTTTATAACTCTACATGTTATGATATCAAATCCTGACCACACATTTGCTTAATGTAGAATAACAAAGAAGAGGATATAGCAACTGCTCTTAGAAAACAATGCTGAATATAGCAACTTTGCTCAATGGCCTTATGAAGACAGTACAGTACAATAAACAGAACATGCAGCAGGAGACATATAGATGTAGACCAATAATTCACTGCATCAATAGAAATTAGCAAACTCATTGATGACAACAAAACTGTCTAAACACAATTTTACAGAACAATCTTGGCCAAGTAAGGATTTGCTATTTCCTAAAAAAGAAAAAGAAAAATCAAATATAAAATTTACAGTCAGCACTCAGCAGGGAAGCTCTTTTACACCATTTTAGGCTTTATGATATCTTACAGACAAGTAGGCTGTGTAGATTTAATAGGGCTTAAACAGAAATATAGCTTGGGGACCAAATTCCATGGTAGATAGGTGTGATATAGAAATAGTCTTTAGCCTGGTTGGACAATTGCTTCAAGAAAAGCCAGACTTGAAATTTATCCTTACCAGCAATTCTATCAACAAATCATATAGATTCTGAGCAGAGGACTTCTGATCTGTCACACTAGAGGTGGTGGCTGACCAGCAGGATGAAGGATGAGACAGGATGCACCTCAACAACTATCAAAGGAAATACTCAAGCTAGTTCAAACCCATTTGCTGGAGCCACAGTCATACAAGTGACCACATATGGGAAAGTAATGATAAAATTTATCCTTGCTCCCACATGATCCAAAGAAAAGAGTCAACAAAGGCTGTAGCTTCTGAAAGTCACCATTAAGTATGGCTAATATCCCCAACAAGGATGTACAAAGAGTGGGACACTGTTAACCACTGGGAATTCTTGTATATTCCTACACAGCATTCGCAATATTAATTTAGATTTAAGTTGCAGGCTGACCTATGTTTCTATTAAATAGTCCCCCTCAAACAATCCACATGCTTGAAACAAGCAGGAAGGAAATCTTCAGTTCATCAGCATCATCCAGTGCAGCTCTGTCTCCACCAAGAAAGGGGCAGACCTACATAGGAAAGGAATAAATATCACATATCAGAAACTTCTTAATATCACTAAGATAAATTGTAAGACAGAAATATTCATTCATTGAGCAATAAGCATTTTTAAACTCTCCTGTATAGCACAATTGACACCTGCAAAATTAACAATTACTTCACGAACTCATGTCAGTTCAAACTGAGTAAGAGCAAAAAATAATAAAAAGAGAGATGAAAATGAAATACAGGAATAAAACCGGATAGATCCTTTTAAACCTGCAATAAGCTAGGCAAAGGTACACAACATAGCCAAGTTAAGTTTCTGTCAGACAACAATTCAAAGTTCAAAAGAACTGATGAACCATCCCAACAAAGTCATGAGATGAGGGAGGGTGGAAAAAAAAAAATCAATGTCAATTGAGTCCAAAACAAGGGACCCATATAGGTGAATACAATACACATAACCACATAAATTGCCTTAATACACAATACAAATACCAAAAACTGATCACAGACAGGAAGGAAAAATATCAAAGTTAAGTACACCACCACAATCAATACTGCAAAGTTGAACCAAAATCATAATTCAAGTCACCTAAAAGCAAAGTTAAGTACACCACCACAATCAATACTGCAAAGTTGAACCAAAATCATGATTCAAGTCACCTAAAAGCACCCTGTAACTATCATAGTTCAAATCTCAGACCAGCAGAGAGAGAAACAGAATTCGATTCAAGTTTCATAATGAAGTTAACAGAGCCTGTTTAACATCCCCATTCAATAGTGAAACTAGTAGAAGAGCTAAATTGCAGTAAATGAAACTAGATATATATAGTGTTCCTACAGACAGGAAGGACACATCTGGTCCACCATTTAGCTACGCAAATTAAGTCAATATCCATTATCGTTCCAAGAAAAAAAGAAAGAAAAATTTCAAAGGAACATGATTAAGAAAAATGATACTTGTCTTTTGAGTTAAATCATAAATCTAGCTCATATCCATGCCATCTCCGATTTGGCTGCAGATTGGACTGACAGCTGAGAAGGATCTCTCAAAAGGAGAAGGATGAAACTTTGCATCCCGTCTGCGCTTAAAAGCACATCCATCATTGGGGGAATTCTCTGCCTCAAGCTTCCTCCGGACGCCTCTCACAGCCTGTTCCTCCACCGGTGTAAGGGGGAAAGTTTGCCCGCTAGCTCTGCAAAGGGAGCTGTGGTTATCATACAGAATTCTCTGGTTACAGTTCTTGTCACATATGTGAGTCAGTCCTGTTAGTTTGCAGCGGTACATATTACCACAAACATGCTCGTTTTCACATTTCCAGTCGCACTTGTGAACAGGAATTGGCCCATCTCGGCCTAGTATAGTCGACAGAAAAATAACATTTGCAGGCCCCGCTACCATGGATTTTCCATATCCCTCCATTGCTTCTGCAAATCTGACTTCTTGAGTTCAAACTTTATAGATTCCAAACTCCAAAACCTACTCTCTGCAGAGCCCAACACAACATACAAATTTCGTCAAATTTTTGCTCTAATGAGACAACATTAGAGTAATGCCTAGTTCTCTGCATTCTTAAATGATTTCCTCTATAATTGTTCCAGACAAATATCTGCAAGCCCTAAAATCTATCCAACAAGACCTTACTCTCTTATTCAAATCATGAAAGATTCTTTATCCTTATATTATACAACAATATCCACTTAGAAACCAGATGGCTTCATAGCATAAAAAATATTTCCCCACTCATTCATATTCTTTTTCTATTCTCTATGGGACCATACTGTTCTTGGAATTTTCTGATATATGATACAAAGTTCATTAATTTTAAATAAGAGAAATATATAAGGAAAAACAGCACATGGGTTATATAAAATAGTCAATTTTGAGTTGCATTAACATGAATACAGTACAACTCAAAGAAGTTTGAAACTTCCCAAAAAAAATTGCTATTTCCCATAAAAAAACTACATGAATAAAAATGACCTCTATTCAGGTAACAAATGTAACAAAAATTACATTCTTTCATCAAGTAACAGTAATTTCCACAACAGATCTGAACACCCACCAACTAAACTACCTCTCAAAATTAGCAAATAATGATTAAAAAAAAAAAAAAACAGAAGAATGATACATGGATAAAGACTAAAACTTTTCACCTTTTTAAAAAAAACCCACAAACAAAAATATCAAATTTTTAACACACATTAAATACTAACCAAGAAATAGACAGAATTCATGTTTAAAAAAAAAATAAAAATACTCACTTGTTGTCGTTCCAAAAATGAAAGCAAGCGAGCCTCCTCTGAACCTGTAAAATAAACAAACACTAACCCTAATAGTTAATACCCTCTCTCTCTCTCCAAATAGTGCCTAAGAGGTGAAGGTAGCTAGAAGAAGAAGAAAAAATGTGAGCAGAATGAGAGTGGGGTGGGTTGGGTATTTATAGATATTTAATAAAGGATAGGAGACTATAGTGGTTAGGTTGGTTTGGGTTAGGGTCGACGTCCAAGTAAGAGAGAAGAAATAGACTTTAAACTTAGATAAGACACAGTGTCTATGTCAGACATTACAAAAATAGTCGGGGAAAATTTATATGAAATGCACGTGAAATTTCTATCAACATTCAATTTCTTTTCGAGTAAATTAGACTGACATTATGTTAAAAAAAAAAAAAATCAAATTGATTGACACTCGGAGGCTTGCTTCCCCCTTAAAATGATTATATTAATTGACGTTATACTTTTAAAATTAGTAAAATTAAAAGGATTAGTATCTTTAAGACAATAGTTAAGGTGTATTAAATATTTATATTTATAAAAAATAATGAATTTTTAATATTAAAATAATAAATAAAAAGATTAAAATATCTTTAAAAGTTATTTTTATATTATTTTAATATTAAAATTTTATTATTTTTTATAATGTAGAAGTATTAAATATTTCTTTAACTATTGTCTTAAGGACACTCATTAATAGGATCTAAACTAAAAAATAAAGTTCAATTACAACTCAGTTTGTAATTTAGAGTTATATTACTAAAAATATAAGTGAATAATCTTATTAATTGAGTTATAGTGGCATGTAAAAATAAATAAAAAAAATTTTTTGGGGCAAAAAAATAAATAAATTAAACGTGAATTATTTTGATAAATTTGTTAAGGATATTAGTGTAATTCTCTTTTTTTTTTTTTGTCGTGTTCTTCTTTTAATAACATAATATAATAAATATCCAAGAAAAGTGGGGATAATATGTGGAGCCCAACAACGAGTGTGATGGAGTTTCGTACCTTTTTTTCTAGTCGTTTATCACGTGTTCTCCCAACGGTTCTCCCTCTGTTTCCTGCTCTTTTCTGAGCCCTTTTTTAACGGTTCAAACGCGCTGTTTTCTTGATGAGAACGTAGACTTTTACTGGCCTATCAACAATCAACACGTGTATCTACTCTTACCGTCATCCTCGCTAACTAACGTTTACTTCTTTTTTCTTTCGCGAAATTATAAGTTAGACCCTTTAATTTGATTTATTAAATTTTAACCCTTTCAATTCAGTCCTTATTTTTGGTTTTGGTTCAATTCAATCATTCTGTTAAACTTCTATTAAGTTTCCGTCCAGATTTTTTTAAAAAAATAATGAATTAAATTTCGAAAATATATTTTAGAATTGTTTTTCTTTAAAAAAAAAAACAATAATTCTTCCGATCAAACACAAATCGAAACTCAGATTATAAAAAAAAAAAAAAAAAATCTGAGTTCGTTCTCGCGGATTTAAAGCAGTGACCAGAAATCAGCTAAACGACGTGTAGTTCATTCGAACACCTAAATAGTGTTTGGGGGAATTAGGGTTTGCTTCGAAACAGAAACAGTGAACGTCGTTCCTCCAATTGGATCGAATTTCTATTCTTTTGCTTTCGCAGTTTCGCTGCTTTATCGATCAATTCGGTGAGTTTTCTTTATTGAGAAAAAATAAATGCTGAGAAAATTTTGCTATAAGTATTCGTTTTGAGATTTTTAACATTTAATTCGTTTTTTTTTTTTTTCAATTAAAAGTACAATTCTAAATTTGACATTTTTGACGAAATTCGAGGTTTAAATCCTCCTTCATATTTTGTTGAACCAATTGAATTATATGTATAAAATGTCTTATATTTTCAATTTTTCATTCTTAAACCTAATTAATAGCAAATTAGGTGACCTTGACACTTTTACAAGTCATCATCACTGCTGGCGAGATATCACAGCGTGAGATCGGCGGAGTGAAGCCATACTAGTGACCGGAGAGAAGAGATGTTGCCACCATAGCCTGAATCCGGCCTGGAGAAGCTGAAATCCGAGACAACAATTGGCGAGGCACAAACCTAAACTCTAAATCTGACAACGCAGAAGTTGAAGAGGTGACTCTCTCGTTCTCTCACAACCAAGAAAACCCACAATGTTTCCATGTTGTTGAATGGTTTAATTAGATAATGGAACTTCAGTTTTCTTGACATGTGTCTTTTCGTTAGGGCAATCAATGATTCAATATTTTGTAAATGTTCAATGTTCATCTAGTATTAAAAACAGACCTTTTTTTTTTTTTTTTTTCGTGGGTCTATCTCTATGTTGTGTTTTTGTGCATCTAAAATGCTTATGTTTGTATATAGGGTTCTTTTGATTTGTGTGGGTCGAGTTTGATTTGTATATTTGGATTTTGTATACAAGGTGTTTGATAAAATGTAAGTCTCTGTTTTGTTTTTTTTTGGGAAGCATCTTTGTTTATTTGACCCACGCTGAAAACATAACATACAAAACATACAAAACATTTTGTATACATGGGTATCTGCTACGGTCTCAGATAGACCTACAAAACAAAACATAGAATATTGATCGTATTTTGATTTTCATGGCAGAGGTAGGTTTATAACCAGAGTTGCTTTCCGGAGAAACCGTAAAACCGATTAACTTCATCAACTTGGGTTGGTTTGTTTATTTATCAATTTTATGGTTTCATGTTTGTTTGATTGTCCTTTAGACTCAGAAGCTTTATGCTACAGTTCTGTATAATTTTGTTAAAGTTCCAAATCAGTGGTTATGTTTATTTGTCTTCTAAACTTAGTATTTGATTTATTTGTTTATCAATTTTTGCATTGATAATCAATTGGGTCATGCTCGTCTTTTCGAGGTTATTTGTTTTCTTCATCTTAGAATTGCTCAATCCAAAATATAGTTTGTATTGAGGTAGATCCTCTTCATCAAATAAAATAATACTTTTTTATCATAAAGGAAAAAAAAAGAAAAAGAATTGGTCTTCGCCATGCTGAGTTGTGTTATCTTACAAATGTTATGCCAGGTAGAGAATTATGGTGGGATTTAAAAATAGGTACATGATTGTGGAAGTTTTCTTGGATCCTAATAGAGATCTTGCTGGGCATGATCCCATCATTATTACCCAATTTAACATCTCAAAAGCAATCAAAGACAGCATTCTTCTGAACTTTGGAGAGTGCGGTCTTGCTTCATCACTTGGATCCTTTCAAGGTAAGTACCATATTGCCAGTTATATTTTGCTTTCAATCCAGTGTCATGTCTTCAATTATCATTGAACTTGTGGTTTATGTGTAGTCAAGTATGTGAATCCCATCACAAAGCTCTGCATCATTAGAGCCTCAAGGGAAGAGTACCAAAAGGTTTGGTCTGCCATTACCATGGTTAGGAGTATTGGAAATTGCCCCGTGCTGTGTAACTTATTGGACCTAAGTGGTAAGTCAAACAACAGCGATAATGGCATGCTGATAATGCTTATATATATGTGTGTGTGTATATCTATATATGCATGTATAGCTTTTGCAAATTTGAATTTAGAAGAAAGAAATCCAGATGTTTTAAAATCTAAATGGGACCCCTCGCCAGCATCATTTTTCTATCACCATTAAGTTTGAAGAATTTGTGAAAAACTTGTAAATTTGTTACTAGGTAAAAGTGCCAATTGTGTTTAAGTGTACTACATTATACTACATAAACTATTCATATTACTGTATTAGCTTGCTATTGGAATTTATTTATTCAAGCACCACACTTATCATTTCATGATGAGTCATAATTTCCGATAAGGAGCACAATGTTTTGCGTAATGTTCATCAGAAGGTTTATAATAGATTGGATAATTGCATGTTTTTTTCGTCATAGTTTGCATTACTTCAATAAATTGTTTCACTTCACGATTACCATCACAAAGATGCAAACCTAATTTATGTTGAACTTTTCTGAAAATTTATCTGATTGTGTCATCTATAAAAACTGAATTTTAATACCAATGTCTTTTCTTTGTACTAGGGAGTATAAAGGCTTGTAGAAATGCAGCCTTGAAGTGTGATGAACTAAAATTTGAGCAGTACAAACTTGTGGTTGGAGCTCGTCTCTCAACTGATGCCACGCAGCATATGCAAAACTGTCTTGAGAAGATCAAAATTTTGGAGCACTGAAGTACTGCATCTGTGGTGACGTACTACTCAGTCATGGTTGTACAATAGTTTATGCCTTTTGATCTCATATTGCGTTGTCTTTCTGACTATGTATAGAGTCTTTCTCTAAATTATTGAGTTTTGTTTGTTTTCTTTTCAGTCAATTTTTCTGAAAGAGCTGAATCTCCCCTTCCCCCCTGCGGCCAAAACTTACACACATATATATATATATATAAATTTCTTGGAAGAGCTTATGTGTTATCTGATCTTACTTTCAAAGCACTTTATTGAGCAAAAAATGCCCTAGAAATTGATTTGTTATCCTGTTTTATTGTTGTTTTTTTTGGCAAGGATTATCCTGTATTAGTTGTTTCTTGTCCGTGATGGTCATGTTCTTGCTGTTTGTCCTGAATCCTATGCCTTATGGCCATTGGGAAGTAAATACTCTCTCACTTTCTTCAGCACAATTATAATCCCCTGTAACTTTTGGAGAGACATCAGGTCCTTAATTGTCCCCAAAAAATAATTTTCTTTAATGGAAAGACTTATACCTGTAAGAATGGTGTTTATCCAAAGGAGGATGAAGATATTATAGTGGTGTACAACATGCCTAGAAGAGAACTAAATCATAGACCGTTTATTTTTAAAATGTTACTTGTTGAAGCTCATCTGCTTTGGTTGATGTTTGAGTTAATTAGTGTGGCTCTTTATGGTTTTTTTGTTTTTGGCAAAAAAACCACAAGAAAACCATCTTGCACATTTCGTTTCCATGGTCTCTACTGTATGGAAATTTGGACTAATAGAAATGAGGTTATATATGATGATCGTTAGGCTTCTTCCTTGACTGTCGGATGGCTTGCTTGCTACGGCTAGTGCCATATATCACAACCATCAGGTTGTATGGACAGTTGGTAATGCAGCAACAACAACAACCAAACTTTAGTTCCAAAACCTCCTAAACCTTAACCCATGACTAGCAGGCATAGACAGATTCTTCAATTTGACCTACGTCAATTTGGTATTAGAGCCGAAATCCTTTAGCCAGTTCTTTGCATAAAATTTTCCCCAGCAACCTCTTGACAAAATTTCTCATCTAAGATGGTGTCACCAACCCATAACTAAATTCACAATTTTGTGTCTACCTTGCATTGGGATCAACTTCATTGTGCTGGAATTAATTTGTAGGTTTGAAGTTGGGGAAAATAAGCAGCCTCGTATAGCTTATTTGGAAGTCTTCAATGGGCAAAGGGTAATCTGTTTAGTTCTATCTTCCATCTATTAATCGTACTTGCCTGATAAATCTTGCAGGTCATTGGCAAGTCTCCTTTGCGTGGGCACTTTTCTTGCAGGATAGCTAGCATTTGGGCCAATTTCTTCATCTTATACAGCATCTTGAAGGTTTTGAAAGGTTAAATGGAGGAAGCTTATAGGATTGTCAGAATCTGCTTTATTTTTTTTATTATTATTTTTTTTATTCTGATCTGCTTTATTTATTAATAGGTAACGAAATGTTCTGTAATTTTTTAAACCTGTTTTAGTTGTTATTTTCTCTAGTTGTGATAATGATTTACATAGTTTGGGATAGCTTTCTGTCTCATTCCTAGATTGATTGGTAGCATAAGACACTGTTTTGAAGTTATTTTGCATTTAGCCTTTTAAAAAAAAGTTGTGTATTGAAAACACGATTTTAATGATTTCACGTAAAATTCTGCTGAAATGGTATTTAGAGAACACAACTAATGAACTAAAAAGAATTATTTGTTGGAGTTTTTTTTTTCTTCCTTGTATTTTTGAACTTTTATATCTAGCTGAAATCTTGATTTGTGTGAGAAAGAGAGCCACACGGCTTTTTGTAAGGGCTACATTATGTTATTATATAGGTATTAAGTTGTATGTTTTAACTTTAATGGCAGAATTGGAAAGCTAGAGCACATCTATTCCCATTTAGCCAAAGTTTTCGTAATGAAGCCATGTGTGACCATAAAGAAATTAAGATATATACAAAGGTACAATCATGCATGTCCTAATTTGAGTAGGCAATTCTTTCATAAAAAAAAAAATAAAATTGAATAGGCAATTCGTTGTCAGATTTTAGGACAAGAAGTTGGCTTGCAAACTTGTGTACACCCAACCAAGTAGGAATTTCAAGACTTACGAGTAATGCATCAAGGTACACCCAACCAATTCATTGTCTACTACAAATAAACGTCCTTTTTACTTATAAATGATTTAAGAATATCATAAAGTATAGAATTAACAGAATTAAACGCCTTGACACATGACTCATATATAGGCATTGAATCTAACACATGCCATATATATATAGTCTACGAATTATGATTTGTCATGTTAACACTGTTAATCCTAAATGACTTGATGAATTTGTCACCAACCATGCTACAAGAATAGACTTTTTTGCCAAAAAATTTACACCAACACCAACACTCACATGCACTTCACTTGGGCACACCACAATACAAAAAAGAATACACGAGTGAATTTTTCGATGAAAAATTCGGTGCCCTAGGATTTTTCCATTTATCCCATATCAAATGTTGGAAACCCCATGACCCATGATAGAGCTTAAGAATAGACTTCCCTTTACTAAATATTAAAATAGAGGGGTTGGTCAATATATTAACAATATAATAATGTTTACTTGATTAATGCATCAAAGTATTCAATGAATCATGGCAG
The DNA here is from genome assembly GCA_907173295.1 of Fagus sylvatica. Classification (NCBI taxonomy): domain Eukaryota; kingdom Viridiplantae; phylum Streptophyta; class Magnoliopsida; order Fagales; family Fagaceae; genus Fagus; species Fagus sylvatica. The sequence goes on along the minus strand of OU015763.1, from coordinate 42,416,918 downwards.
AAATTTTTGTTTAAATATATCATGTATGAACCACTTAGAATTGTATAATATACCTTGAACGACAAAGTTATGTTATATCATATTATACTTAGAATTGTTTTACCGACAGTAGCAAGAAGAGACAAACTTGTGTGGACCCTAGAATCTAAAGGTAATTATACAGTGAAATATGCCATTAAAGCTTCATTAGTAGGGATGGCAATTTTGCACCGACCCGACCCGACCCCGCCCCGCCCCGCACGGATTTTACCCGCCCCGTAGAGGTGGCGGGGCGGGAACGGGGCAAGACTTTTGCCCAGATCATCGGGACGGGGCGGTAATGGGTATTGGCATTGACCCGCCCCGACCTACACCTACTTTTAATAATATTACAAAAATATTGGTTTTTATTATTATGTGATCATAACATTTTAGGTAAAACCAATTCAAAACAAAGAATCTTTGTTTGTGTTTATTAAAGAGAACTCATGTTAGTTGAATTTTTGAGGTTTGGGTTTCATTTTAATTGAGGAGTATAAGTTTTTTTTTTTTTTTTTTTTTTTTTTTTTTTTTTTTTTTTTTTTTTTTTTTTTTAAATTCGGGGCGGGGTAGGTTGCCCCGACCACCGGGGCGGGGCGGGGTCGGGTCACATGTTTATAGGTCGAGGCGGGTTCGGGTCACCCATGATCCGGTCCCGATCCGCCCCGTTGCCATCCCTATTCATTAGTTCCGAGAAACATGAATACCCAATCTGATCATCTTTGGCATGCTTTGTGGAAACTCAAACTTCATGAGAGGACTAAAATCTTCCTTTGGAGATTAGGATCCAATGCTCTCCCATCTAATTTGAGAGTGGTGCAAAGAATTGGGAGTGGTGACCCTTTGTGCCCATTGTGTGGTCTTGAAGAAGAAAGTGACCCCCACATATTCCTACATTGCAATATGGTTAAACCTCTGTGGTTTGGGATTAATTGGGGTCTTTGACTTGATCTTATCCCAGTATACAACAACCTAGACCTTCTGAACTTTGTGATCAATCCTCCTCTATGCCCTGGTACTCTAGAAAAAACAAAGAACCTCAAAGATCAAACTTCGATTCAACTTGCTGTTACTCTTGAATTCATTTGGAATCTTAGGAATCAAGTGGTCCATAATGAGTTCAAAATCAATTACTTGGCCGTTGTGAAGAATATTGAACTCAAAATTCTTGAACAACTCACAGTCTTGAATCTCGTTAGTGGTGTTGTGGCCCATTTTGAGTTGAATGGAGTATGGTCAGCCCCTCCTCCCCATGTGGTCAAGATTAATGTGGATGCTGTACTTAATGATTCAGTGGCTACTTTGGCAGCAGTGGCTAGGGACTCCTTTGGAACCATTACTGGACTAAAAGGTACCCCACTTCTGATCCATGTATAGCTGAAGCAATGGCTCTCCTTTGGGCCCTTGAACTCGCTCAAGCTAATTGTTTCTCCAATGTTGTGGTTGAGGGTGATGCCAAAGTATGCGTGGATGCCATCAATACTGGGAACGATGAGACTCTGTGGCGCATACTTCCCATTATTACAAATGCTAAAAATATGGTTTCTATTTTCTGCTCTTGTTCCTTTAATTGGGTTTGTAAAGATGCAAACTTTGTGGCTCACACCCTTGCAAAGGTTGCATTTTCTCAACCTATTTGTCTTTCCTGTAACAGCACAAATCTCCCTCTCTTTGTTCATGAGGCTTGGATTAGAGATTTGCTTGCGTTGTCTTCTTAATATAATTCCTCGCATTTAGCAAAAAAAAAAACAAAGTTATGTTATATCATATTTGAATTACTAATAAAGGGTAACATGCGACATAGGGTACCATAGTGAGCCTTCTAGTATTGCTACTATTTATTTTGATACATTTAAAGCTGGTTTTTCATGTGTACTTAACATTAAAAGTGGACTGCGAAAGCACTTGCTAACCTCATCATAACAGAAAAAGGCAACCTCGCACCAGCAAAACTGACTCAAAGTGACCATGCCCCTATTAATTAACAAAAAGAAAAGGGAAAAAAGAGTCATGGTGTTTGGTGTGTTTAGTGGGTTGGGGGTGACTCAATCAATGTATCCCTGACTCTCAGCCCACCACATATACGTGGATCCCATTTAAAGCCTTACTCTTCGCTCACATCACATACCATAGGAGAATGCAAAACAGAAAAGCAATACGTATACACAAACAAAAACAAAAACAAAAACAAAACCCATGAGCCATGTGTGTTGTGTATAAAAGCCTCATCCACCTAGCTTTTCTCTTGGTCATTCTTACAATTTACTTGGTCCACACACTCAACACACGTATTAGAGTTGGACTCTCTCTCTCTCTCTCTCTCTCTCTCTCTCTCTCTCTTTCTGTTTGTGTATGTGTCTTTCATCTCAAGCCTTCAAGAACAAACAAAAGGGGTTGGCTATATAGAGAGACAAAAGAGATCCATCCCATTAATTTAATATACACACTAATTGTGGATTTATACTAATGGAGAAAAAAGATCTTGATTACATATTAGTTCCATCAGGCCTTCTTGTAATGGTGGCATACCACATGTGGCTTCTCCATCGAATCATGAAGCACCCCAACAACACTGTCATTGGCATCAATACTGTCACTCGCCGCTACTGGGTCCGCGCTATGATGGAGGTAATTCTTTTGCTTTATCACATTAGAAATTTATTTTTAATTTTCTTGTTGCACATTTTTATATATAGGGTGTCCAAGTTCATTTATATATATATATATATATCTCTGTTTGTTACAATATTAGAAATGACAATTAGTTACAAATGAATCTCAAATTGATGCAAATTAAGTTAAATTTCATGCATGATGATATAAATATTTATGGCTGGATGTGCAGGATGTGTCCAAAAATGGTGTTCTTGCTGTACAGACACTACGAAACAATATAATGGCATCGACCCTATTGGCTTCCACAGCCATAATGCTTAGCTCCCTCATTGCCGTATTAATGACTAGTCGCAGCTGGGATAAATCGGAATTTATTGTGTTTGGAGACAGAAGTGAGCTTGGCTTCAACATAAAGTTCTTCTCCATATTGGTGTGCTTCTTGGTTGCTTTCCTTTTCAACGTGCAGTCTATAAGGTACTATAGCCATGCAAGCATCCTCATCAACGTTCCCTTCAAGAAGATGTCACTAGATCACCATCATCAACATCTCACTGCCGAGTATGTTGCCAAGACAGTGAATAGGGGCAGCTATTTTTGGTCTTTAGGCTTGCGTGCCTTCTACTTCTCATTTCCTTTGTTTTTGTGGATCTTTGGGCCCATCCCAATGTTCTTGTCCTCATTTGTCTTGGCTTTCATGCTTTATTTCCTTGATATCACATTTGAATTTAGGTGGGCTGTTTCTGTTTCTGCTGATGATAACCACCACAAGGATGAGGAACTTGAAATGGGTGTCTGATGTGGTGGGTTATTTATAGCAATTTAGCATATACTTTGTAGCATAGCAACAAAGGTTAGATGAAAACAAAGAGCAACTCACATTCAACCCAAGTTGAATTAAGTTGCACATCAAGTTCTTTTAACTCGTACTATCATTTTGTATAAGCATATCATTTTGGCTTGCTTTGTTAATTTAGCGTCTCGACTACTCAATAAGTTCAATTTTGCACACAATTAATGAGCATATATATCATTGTGTGCTATCACCTTGAATAAGCATATCATTTTGGCATGCTTTGTTAATTTAGCGTCTCTACTCAATAAGTTCAATTTGGCACACAATGAGCTTTTGAGCTGGATTGTTGCACCACTAAAAAAAAAGGAAAAAAAGAAAAAGAAAAAGAAATGTACAGTAAGACTAAGGAATAAAGAACCTCTTTTATTCTCTCCCCATTTTCTTTAAGATGCGAATCTTCATTCCAAGTAATGGATAATGCTTGATTCGAAGGGATTTTTTATTTTTTTAATTCAATAGTTGGAGGAGGGATTTGAACTCACAAGATGTGAGTTGAGTTATAAGCCTATAAGGCTCTTAGCAAGCTTATCAAAGAATTGAATATGGAAAAAGAAATATTATATGGAAAAGAATGAAATGCAACTAATCTATTCATATTTGGGTGTTATATGAAAAAGTGAAAGAGAAATTACAATAATCTTCTTTAAGGTTTTGTGAAATGATAGTGCTTTCCTTATATTTTAGAAAATGACACCTCACCTCCTCAATTTTTAAAAAATGTGGGGTTAATGTGTCATTTTCTAAAATATGAGAGGGGCATTGTCATTTCTCAAAACTTTAAGGGATGTTACTGTAATTTGTCCTAAAACGAAATGAATAAAAATTTAGTAACCTTATTTCAGAGTATAAGAGAAGCAATAACACAAATGAATCGCTTTATAACAACGGTACTATTAATATAAGTATTCCCCTTTTATGAGTTGTCATTTAACTTGTTGAGTAATGACAATTATAAATGTAATGATATTTCCCTTTGAAATTTTACAAGAAATGAGTAATGACACTCCTCTTTTGAGATTTTTACAAATGTAATAAAATTAGGGTCACAACAAAAATTCACAACAATTTCATTACACCTCTCAAAAAATAGAATAATGAATGTTCCCTCCTATTCCATTCCCTCACATTTAAACTTCCAAATAAAAGAATAAACTTTCTATTTCATCATATTTAAACTCCCAAAATAAGAGAATATAAGGAATATTTAAAAAAAAAAAAAATTTCATTCAAATTCCTTTACCCTATCCCAAACAGGTTGTTAGGTGGAGGAGGAAAAACTTGTATTTGTTGGCAACAAACTCCCGTAATATTAGTTATAAACTTATCATAATTTATTTATCACACATTGACCATTATTGACCCTAGTTGTACTAGAAAACCAAGACCAATATTCTTTCCAGTGATTTGTAAAACCATGTTGGGTACTTAGACCTGTGTGAGTCAGTGATTAAATCGGTTAAGCATATGACCTGATTAAACCTAGTCAAACTTGATGGATTTTGTAACCCATTCAACCAATGGCGGTTCAATGAATTTTTTCTAGTGGTTTCCTTTTAAAAACTTTACTATATAATATATTGACATCACAAAAAAAAAAAAAAAAAAAAATTTAAATACATTAAGTTTTACAATTTCCTTCTAAGTGTTTTCATATTTTGAAATCATTACATGACCGTTTATTTATTAATTCTATCAAATACATATCTTTCAGTGTACGTGACTAAGCAATCATTTATCTACTGATCTTCCATTCGATTGCGCAATTGATTCTTTACATATTTTCCGGTTGAAAAACTTCTCTCTACTATTGTAGTTGCAAAATGAAGGTTCAAAATTGATTTCACAAGCATGTATTTTGAAATTTGATTGGGCTATTTGTTGTTGTTATTTAGGGTTTTTTTTTTTTTTTTTTTTTTTTTTTTTTTTTTTAAAGAATTTAATGGATTGGGTTTATTGGGATCTTAACTCAGAGTATTCAAAATTAGGGATCTCAAAAAGTTAGGGTGCTAAAATTTTTTTAAGGGTTTCCAATATCTATATAATTTTTTTTTTTTGAAAGTCTAGAGTTCATTTAAACCCTCTAAGTTATATGTAGCGCCGCCCCTGTATTCAACCTGAATGGGTTCTTAAAACTGTTTGACTTGTTTCATGTACTACAAATCACTTATCTATCTAACTTATTTTTTATAACAAAAATTATAAATAGTTTGGCATTTGGGTCTTTTGAAAAAAGAAAATTATCTCTAAGGGAAGAAAACAACAAATTAATACTTGGTTAAATTAACTTAGTATGGATCCAATCAATTTATTGGTAAGGATAAACTGTATATGAAACAAAAAGAAGCTACCAAAGAATCATATTCCATAACATAAACTTTATAATAATAAAATTGATAAATGATAAAATTTGTTTTGTGTGAGTACGGGTAGAATATGAGCCATGTGTATCGTTGTGTATAGAATATGAGCCCTGCTATTCTCTTTGGTGGTTGTTACAATTTACTCACTGCACACACAACACCCGTATTAGAGTTGAACTCTTTCTTTCTCTCTTTCTCACATATCTCAGCCTTCCAAGAACAAAACAAAAAGGGTTATACATAGAGAGACGAAAGAAATCAATCCCATAATGGAGAAAAAAGTTCTTGATTACGTATTAGTCCCTTCAGGCCTTCTTGTTATGGTGTCATACCACATATGGCTTCTCTATCGAATCTTCAAGCACCCCAACAACACTGTCATCGGCATCAATGCCATCAATCGCCGCTTCTGGGTCCAAGCTATGATGGAGGTATGTAATTCTTTTCCTTAATTACCATATTCCAATTTTTCTTTTTCTTGTCACACTTTTGTATTTTTTTGCCCTACACACCAAATAATTACAGGAAGAAATTATACTTGAACATGAGCCTGGAAACCACTAGACCAACCCCTTAGGTTGCACATTTCTAAATGTTGCATGCAATATTAGAAATAATAATTAGTATCAAATGAATCTCTAATTAAAATTAAATTCCATGCATGATGATATAAATGTACAGGATGTGTCCAAGAATGGTGTTCTTGCTGTACAAACACTACGAAACAATCTAATGGCATCGACCCTGTTGGCTTCCACAGCTATAATGCTTAGCTCACTCATTGTCGTTTTGATGACTAGTGGCAGCTGGGATAAATCAGCATTTATTCTGTTTGGAGACAGAAGCGAGCTTGGCTTCTCCATAAAGTTCTTCTTAATATTGGTGTGTTTCTTGGTTGCTTTCCTTTTCATCGTGCAGTCTATAAGGTATTATAGCCATGCAAGTATTCTTATCAACGTTCCCTTCAACAAGATGTCACTAGATCACAGGGCCGGCCCTAGGAATTATGAGGCCTGGGGCGGTCCAAAAAAATGAGGCCTTCTTATATTAAAAAAAAAAAAAAAAAATTACGCACAGTTTGTTGCAAAATTACTAATTAAACTTGTATATTCAATATTCTCTAACAAATCTATTCAATAGATAATATGGCTAATCCATTTAATCTTTCTTGTGACATAGTTGATCGCAAGTAAGATTTGTATATTCAATAGATGCAAAATTCAAATCTTTGATAAAATTAAGTATATCAGTCGCTTCCTTTTTTCTTTTGGTAAAATCTCTTGTAATACTTTTAATTCTGAAAATAAATCATTACCATCAAGATCAGAAAAATTATCATGTTTTAAAAATCCTTCAAGATCAACACAATACTTTTACAAATTATCATAATCCAATGAAGTTAGCTTCTTCACATCAAATAAAAACCCAAAAATGTTCTCATATATTTGAAATTGTTCAAACCTATTTTTTAAAGAAGAAAGAGCTTGATCTACTATATATATAAAATAATTAACTCTAAAAGATTCTTCAGGTGATTGTTCAATCTCAGTATTATCATTCTCATCAAATTGTTTTTTCCTACGAAGTTGACGTTTTTTACGAAATACAGGATCAATTCTCATCAAATTGAGTCAATTGCTCTATTCTTTTTTCTTTTTTTTTAGTTTATCATATCCAGATTGAAATTTCTAGTTTTCATTTTTACTCTAATACAAAAAACAATAAATTAAATGAAAATAAAAGAATAATTTAGGTGTGAAACAATAGAACCTGATTTGAAGGCTGAAGCAATAATTTAGCTGTTCCGTTTAGGCAATAGAAACAATGTATAAAACCTGAAAAAAGAAAAAAAAAAAAAAAATGTTAGATGTTAAGAACACAGTAATAAAAATTATATATAAAAATAAAATAATCATAAACTATTATATAAAACATGTATTAAATACATACCTCAAAAATCAAAACTCAAACTTGATGGAGATTTGAACTTTTCACTTTCAGAATAAGATGAGAGAGAGAGAGTGATAAAAGAAATAGAGATTAGAGAGTAAGAGATGAGAATACTAGAATAGAAGAATAGAAGTATCGTATAAACGTGATGACGGCTAAGTTATAGAGAAAGTGAAAAGTTTACTTACTTTTATGTTTTTTAGGGTTACATAATTTTAGGACTTGGGCTAGAAGAAATAAATTATTATTGGGCTTATTTTAAAGGTTTGTTTAAAGTAGATGGGCCTTTCTAATTTTTTGTATAGGGTTATATTTTTTTTTTTAGGCCTTTCAAAATTATAAAGGCCTTAAAAATTTTTAGGATGAGGCCTTCTTTTAAGGTGAGGCCTGGGGCGGTCGCCCACTTCGCCCTTGCCCAGGGCCACCCCTGCTAGATCATCACTATCAAAATCTCACTTCCGAGTATGTTGCAAAGACAGTGAATAGAGGAAGCTATTTCTGGTCTTTAGGCTTGCGTGCATTCTACTTTTCCTTGCCTTTGTTTTTGTGGATCTTTGGGCCCATTCCTATGTTCTTGTCTTGCTTTGTCCTGGTTTTCATGCTTTATTTCCTAGATGTTAGTTTTGAGCTGGGGTGGGCTATTGCTGTTTCTGCTGATGATGACCACCATGAGGATGTGGAAGTTGGGAGAGAAACTTAAAATCAATTGGTCACTGATGTGGGTTTATGGCAATTTAGCATGTATATATGGTAGCATAGCAATAAAGTAATTAGATGAAAAGAAAGAGCAACTCACATGATTCAACCCAAGTTGAATTAAGTTGCACTTGCACATCATCAGGTTCTCTTAACTTGTACTATCAATTTGTATAAGCGTTTTCACTTTGCATGCTTTGTTAATTTATTATCTTTTCTCAATAAGTTCAATTTTGCGAACAATGGCCTTTTTTAGTTGGATTGTTGCACTAAAAAAGAGATACATTTAGTGAGACTTAGGGAATAAAGAACCTCTTTTTAATTCCTCCCCCATCTTCTTTGAGATGAGAATCTTCACTTCAAGTAATGGATATTACTTGATTCCATGGGGTTTTTGCAGAGAATTGCAGGTGGGAAAAGAAATATTATATTTTTATACTCCATATAAGTGGGTATCATGCCTTGGCATGATTGGGATATCCTGGCCACTCAAAAGCACTTGCATTTTAGAAGTTTCTCAGCAATTTCAGTCTTGAGAAAATGAGAATCAAATTAAATATAATTAAATTGAGAATCTTGCTCAAATTACTAGTGTAATTGCATTTTCTGGGGCTTGGTGACAGAATTCAAACCAACACTGATTAGTATTTGGTGGGTGGAAAATCTTAAGCAGGCATTTTTCCAAAGGTTCATATGGGGAAGTGCTACAACGGATGTGAAAAAGTCAAGACAGAGCAGCCTCCACTACCTACATTACATTGCACCCAATGTGCACTAAATATTTTGGTCGAGTTGTCCCCTCCCACGTGCATGATTCCACTTAGGTAACTCTCTGGGAAAACACACAGATCAAAGACATATACCTGTCTGATAGCCTATCCATTTGATATGACCATTTGATCAGTAGACCTGGTGATTCAAGAAACCTGTCAAGATAATTAGGATGTATCACATGATTTTCATGTTCTAAATGGGAGAATTCTAAAATCAAATATCCTAAAATACTCATACCGAGTGAAATCTGTTCTTGAATTCGATGACCAAGTGCTTCCCATGCTGATAATGCCAATTAAAGAACCTTTATGCTACATATTTTTCAGCTGTTTGAAAAAACTATACCTAGAAAAAAGTGAAGTTTAGAAAAGCTGTACTTTGAAAAAAGTGCGGTTTGAAACTGGATTACCAAATAGACAACTTTCATAAAGTTATGTGAGAGATATGTCAAGTGATCTTATAAATTGACTGAGCTGTGAATCTGTGATCAAATTGTATACAAAGTAGTCCCAAAATTGTGTGGTAAAACTTTACTTCCATTTATCTCCTTCGAGAACAAGATTGAGAAAAGCTATCTAACCATACCTATAAGAGTTAATGACTTGCACCGTGACTTATATACAAAAAATGGACCGTCCCAAATATAATATAGGAAGCCACTCTCAATTATCGTGATTGAGGAGTATAATTCTTGCTTTCCTTCCTTTTCTTCAATAAATCTTTCCAACAAGGTGCATTAACTATATTGCAGCAAACACAGTTGGGCTTTACCAACAAAATGCCAATTTATGGATCTATGGTCAAAACACCAAATGTGGCCTAAGCAGACAGATGCTCAACAAGCAAATTTTCACAGCTTCAATCCATTTGCCAGGAAGTCAAAGCATCTTCACCAGCTAATATAAACTTTCCTGTTGATAAAGATTTTTAAGAGGCCATATTTGTATCTGAAAACAAGAGATATAAGAGGCAAGTAAGATAAAAGGGGTAGCATTTTTTTATTCCTGTGGGCCTTGTTTAGATCGTCTATCATTCAACTTAACCTTGATTAAACTAAAACAAAAGTATACCTTGCACCATTTTCTTTAGTATCTCCAAGATGCCAGAATTCAACAGTAAACCATCATTGAGTCTCACTAGCATGTGGGTTTGTATTGCTGTGGATATCTTTAAACTCTATGACTTGACTCATTCAATTATCAAAGCCTTTTGTTTTCTAGAATCTTCAAATTTGAATTTCAGAATGCTTCTGGCTTCCAATGCTTCATCTCCTTGAGTGCACCTGATGATGACAGGGTTCAATATGATCCCACCTTCCTGAAAGGAGTGACATACAAGTCAGAAAATTCCTGCATAATGCAAGAGAGAGAGAGAGAGAGAGAGAGAGAGAGAAGAGAGAGAGAGAGAGAGAGAGAGAGAGAATCATATATTATGAGTGCTAGAAAGAGTATACTTCAATGCTTGTGTAATAACCAAGTGCTGAGATCAGATAATGGGAGCAAAAGCCAATACAGATTGGGGTACATCTTTGGAGCATTTCTGTTTACATACATACATGATTTCCTAAATCTTGATGTATGATGAAGCAATTTTTTTTTAGTTTAAATTTTGTTATAATAAATTAACCATTAAGTACGTCTTTCACCCTTTCCTTGCCAATGTATCCTAAGTATTAACTACCTACTTATTCATTATTGAATGATTTGGAGTGAATTGAGGACCAGCACTATCCCTGGCAGCGTCAGATTGCTAATTTGGACAGTGAATGGAGACAACAGGACAAAAAAGTGATGCACACAAGAAGAAAACGCTTACCTGAACGCAAGGACATATAAATCCTTGTTAGTCACTTCCCAATATCAGTCAACTTTAACTTCAACTTCATATTACCGGTTTGAACTACTATTTCATCTTTAGATGGCTCCAATCTTAAAACTGTCCCCTTCCTCCCAAGAGAAGAAACATACACCATATCACCAACCTTGGGAAGCTGAGATTTCTCTGCAACATATATGGGTAAAAGCAAAGATACAAGATTAAGTTTGTAAGATTCTTGGACAAATGCTTTCATATGGTAGAAAAATAAGTCTTACAAACGTTTTTCAACTACAAGCAGGGTGGATTTGGCAGAAGATCTCCTCAATTCTAAATGAATACCTGATTGTGATTGCTTGATATCTTCAAGAAATGATGCACTCTTATATGCCATAGGAGGTTCAGTGTATTCTGCCATAGTTTGCTGTCCGTTGATAGCCAATATATGCTGGCTTTTATCAGCTGGACTTGGCTGTGAGGATTGAATTGCAGATGCACGAAGTTGTCGCGCTTTCTTGTGAAGAATAGAACGTGCCATTGCTGCAGCCTCAGATATTTCTCGCATCTTCCTCAATCTTTGTCCAGTTCCATGTTCCATTATCTTCCTTCTAGCAACCAATAAATTTTCATAAAGATCTTTTGAGAGCCTATAGTCACAAACACAGAGAGATATCAGATAGAGCATGTGTCAGGTCAGCTTACATATTTTTCTGTCACACACAAAAACAAGGCTAGCCATATTGATGATGAGCACAATCACAACCGAGTAAGTTTTACACAACTGGAATTATATTTACTGGGATAAATGAATGTCAGATGGATTTTTATTTTAGTCCCTAGTCTGTTCTTGTGTTCTTTTTAGAATTTCTGTCTTCACCACTCACTAGTCCAAAAAATTCAAGATACAGAACTACAGCAAGGAGACCTCTACAAATGTTCCTTCATATTTTAGAATGAGGGGCTTTCATCATGATGCAATTTATACATGAGTTATCTACATGCAGTGCCAAAACAGTTTTTGCCCATCAATAGTTGTCTCTTGGAATCTGTTGGAGGTCTACATGCCTCATACATTTGATATTTGGGATGCCCAATTTACTTGGAATCTGTTGGAGGTCTACATGCCTCATATATTTGATATTTGGGATGCCCAATTTACACATGGCATCATAATTCAAAATTCCCAATACACAGGATAGAATTGGTTTTACCAGAGAAAAAGTAGGGAGGTTGGACTTTGGAGTGGGGGTTGAACCTATTATTGGTGTCCTTTCATTACATAATATAAAATAGTAGCAAATGATTGTCTTCATAACCTTTTTAAGCTGTGGGCTTGAAACAGCATGGTGCATACCAAACTTCTATATACAATACTGTGACACTACAGTCTACATTAGAAGTTTTATTTCAGTGAAAGATTCTCACATCATATGATGTTGCGCTTCCTCCAAATACTCCTTGAAATCTTGCTTTAACCTTTCCATATCAGTTATGACCTGCATGAAAAATATAACAAATAAATTCTAAGGAATTAGATGACATCTAAGTAAAAGGACCAAAACAATAAGCTACAATTATGTGGTTTCTGTATATCTCAGTACATGCAAGCTAGAAATGACGGCAAGGAGCTGCAAATTTCCAATATCTAGAAACTATGCTACTTAATTACATTATTTCTATAAGATAAATTCATTACATCATGTAACCCAAAGTAACAAAAGTCCACTTTTGACATGGTGAATATGGATAGAAATTTTAACTGGAACAGCATAGGTCATTTTAGAGCTCGCTTTTCTGGTAGCAATAGAAAAGAACAGATGGATTATTTTAGCTGAGACAGGCACCTCAAGCCCTTACAAGAAGCTTTCTTTAGGTGTATATTAGGTGTGTATCTAATGGATAAAAGAAAGATAATGTTATATTCTCCAGTTTAACGTAGAAATCATAACCCTCTATGGACATATGGTATTTCAAAACTAAATTAGAAAAACGTGTATGAGCTAATGCACATTACCTCATCTATCTCTGCACTAGCTGAACCATATAGCTCACGAGCATTATCCACAATTATAGTGGGCACTCCTAACTTTTCAGCAATATTGATTGCATTTGAACGCCCTACAATAATATCTCATTCCTTGAGTTGTAGCCGGTAATGTTATCATAAAAAAAAATAACATAAAAGAAAACACCAAATAACCACTGCTTGACCAGTGAAAAAATGTGGTCTTAAGTGCATGCTGCCCAAAAATTTACAATTATGATTCTAGTAGTAGAACTATAATAATTGGAAGCTCTATTTATATAACTAGAGATGACAATCACTGCCAGGAGTACTTTACCAAGTCATTGCCAACGTTAGCAACAGGCTAAACACTAAATAATCACATACTTCCTGAGGAATTCATATGGTATTTACCCATTCATCATGCTGCACTATACTATCATGCTTCAGCTTCCAGTACTAGTAGTCTAGTAGTAGGCGCCATCAATGCAACTCCATTTTAAGAAACCAAATATGGGCATTTATCAATTCCACAAACTAGAGATGACAATAACATGATTTGTACGATTTGTAATATACTCTATGCTATGTGGAATAAAAACACAAGTCACTGCACGTCACTAACATTGGTAAAATTGGTGCTGCATTAATTGGGTGACTTCATTGGAACATGATAAGCTATTACTAAATACATGAGAGCTTCCATTTCTAAATGTAGAAAAAGACATTCACACGAGACTCTTATTTAAAGAGCCAACAAGATTGGACTGCACTCATGCTTCTCCTGCGTCAAGTTGACCAATCCCTTCCCTGGGCACCAAAATGAAGTTATTCTATCAAGCATGTATGTAGGTAGGGCCCTTCATTCTTTGAGATTTGGAACTTTTGCAATTGTTTCAGGATAAAGTAGTTCTTCAGAATTGAGCTCTTTTGAAGCACGGGTACTCCAAAAATGAAGCCGTACCCGTACCGGATACTTTTTGGGTACTCGTACTCTTGGGGTACTTCTGCATGTGTACCCCAGGCGTACCCAAATTTTTCAAAAAAAAAAATCGTTTTCTTTCACTTTTTTCTTTTGGATATGTCACAAAAATAGATAAAAGTAGTGAAAGTGGTGGAAACATGAACTTTAGGTAGAACTATATGGATGTACACTTCTTTTATTTACTCTTTTGGATCTTGATTTGTAATTTAAAGACCATTTAATGGCAATGGATATACTTTATTATCTATAATTGCTCTTAAATTGACATATACTTATCAATATATGAAAAATATATGGATAATAATATATAAAAAAAATTAATAAAATATATATCCCCGCCGTACCCGTACCCTACTTTTCTAAGAATTGTCGTACCGCCGTACCGTACCGGTACCGGTACCCGTACCCTAAAACGTACCCGTGCTTCTTAGGCTCTTCCCTTCTTTTTAACATTTAAATGACAAGCAGATAAAAATAGTAAAAGAAAAAGAAAAGGTAGCAGCATGAATGAAAGAGGTCCAAAACTGATATTGAAAACCTGGTACTCCCCAGAGAATCTTGAAAGTTGGTTTAAGATTCACGTCATCGAACTCCATGCATGCATTTTCGAAGGTGTCATTACTGTAAAAAAAAAAAGAAAAAAAAAAATCTCAAGAACATGATCCCATGTATTTACTGCAGGCAACAAATAGTCTTTGGGGCTCATCCAAATTAAAAGCACGATGTTGAGGCATAACTTAGTTCAATTAACTTCAGTAAGACTAAATTTCTTGTTCCAACTAGACTTGTTATGTGACTGAAAAATGACAATGTTAACACGTTAGTTTCATCTTTATATGTACACCAAATACCTGTATTTCAGGGTTTTGAGTTCACCATGATGTGTCGTAGCTATTGTCAACAAAACACCAGTTTCAGCCAAAGATTCCAGTAGTGACATCCCCAGTGCTGCTCCTTCAAGGGGATTTGTTCCCGCACCAACCTAACAAATATAAAAAGAATAAAATTCATATACAAATACAATCGTTGTAAAGATAAGTTTTTATTCTCTCTTCTCTCTTTTTTTTTTTTCTGCAAATTGGTAATTATATTTCCAAGCCAATTTAAAACGTACTTCATCTAGTAGCACCAATGACTGACTTGTTGAGTGTGATTGAATGTCCTGCAAGATGTTATAAAGAAATTGCATGTAAACGTTTCATATGAAAAAGTAAATACTGTAATATATAAAATAAAAATCAACCATTGTACAAGAAAGTATTTGACTGAAATCTAGTAAAAAAGCAAGAGTCTCTTGATTTAAACGGCTGCTCTAATCTGCTAGAGGATTGCATTGAGAAAAAGGCATATATCTAATTTTAAGGAACTCGTAAGCAGTTTATAGTGCCCTAGCTAGTAATTTTAATCAACACAGACTATTGATTTAATGAGCTGAGAAATGTTCTGGGAAGCATATCATCCTTACATTTATTTGTTTCAAGTGGCCAGAGAAGGTAGACAAAGACTGGGACAAGGACTGTTCATCCCCAATGTCAGCAAAAACAGCATCAAACCAAGGGATTTTAACAGATTCAGAAGCTAAAACATGAAGACCTGCAACACTAAGAAATTATTACAATGGTGGTTGGTAGAGTAAAGAACTGCAAATGACAAATGAAAAACAGAAAATTTAGTAGAACATTTAGTGCAAATCTTCAGCTGTTCTCACTAACTCAACTTATTTGGACTATTTGTTAGCCACATGGCTGGAATTGCTGGATTTATAATTGCACAAAGTTTCTATCATCAGCAAAAATTAGTCAGCAAGTCCAGGGAAAACTTGGTGTATGTTGTTGGAAGTTGCATCTTGGATTTAATTTTTTAATTAAAAAATAGTCGACACCTTGCTGTATGGCAAGCTGTTTATATTTCCTATTAATGTATCAAGCTTACCATGAATGTCTAAATATCAAGAGTCTCAAATAGACGAAATGCAAAATTAAGTTAACATGGAATACGAAGCTCTACATAATTGTGACTTGTGAGATCTGTATTTAGATTTCCATGGGCATGTAATACGAACTATAAAAAAAACAAAAGAGAAGTTACATGAACCTGATTTAGCCATCATAGCTGCCAATCCAACAGTCTTTAAGCAAATGGTTTTACCCCCGGTATTAGGGCCAGTTATAACCACAACTCGAGTTTTATGATTTACAAAAAAATCAACTGGAACCGGATGAGCTTGTTCCAGCACAGTAACCTGACAACCAGAAATGCATTTGTCTTGAAACACATCATTTTTATTATAATTTGGGAAGTACAATAACAAATGAAAATTTATAGGCAACTGATGATATGAAATTCCAACTCATTTATAAAATCGTTACCTGCATATCTAAGGATGGAAGATCTATATCTTTTTCTCCTTTTCGTGCCATAATTTCACCTTGCTGTTTTCTCCTGATTTCCTGAGGTAAAGAACGTTGTTTAATACCACGTGCAACATAAACACTTAGCATAAATGAGAAATTAAGGGAATAATGACTAGTGACAACCAGCTGAATAACTTCTTTTTTCAAATAAGTCAATGGCCACAGCATTCAGGGGACAAAAATCCTACCTCAACTTCAGTACTTTAACATAAATTTACTTGCTCTTAATTCAAAACCCCCCCCCAAAAAAAAAAGACTGGTCAGCAGCTTTTGGGTCCAGCATAACTTACAGAAGTAGCATTACTGACATCCTTCCTGGCCTTCTGCAAATTTTGCCTATGCTGCTGAAGCAATAAAGGATGATAAGCTTTTGGCAGATACAATGTCCATTCCCTCTTAATGGGGAATGACGCATTTGAATTTTTGTTTCCTGATAGATACGCAACAGAAGTAGAAGAGTCATTGCCTTCTGGTAGAAATAAATCAGGACATGTGCCTCCAAAAGAAAGACCATAGGTTGCTCGAGCATTGACCTACATGTTAAGAACCACAAAATAAGCAACTAAGGAATTAACCAACTAGATTAATCAGAAGATGAAACATCTGCAAGGACTCTGGGGCTTGCTTAAAAATATGATCTTGAAGGGTCATGGCACATGGCTTGTGTGCTCTATCTTTGATGCAGAATCCTTAAGTATGTCAATCATACATTATATATAGAATGTTTTAGCAGAGTTATTTTTATGAATTCCTAAATAAGCACAAAAGAGATCCAACAACACGCCTTAACAAAACCACAGCTGAAACTTTTAAAATTGGCTAAACTACTACTCTAATTTTATCCATTATGTACCTAATGTCATTCAAGAAGCAAGTGCATAGAGTAAGCAGAGTAGCTGGCCTCTTTTGAAACAGAGAGAAGAGAGAAAGAGAAGAATGGTGACAGACACCTACCACATCCAGTCGGATTATACTGTTCAACAACTTTTCAATCTCAGAAAGATCCATTTGCATCTGTGCAGAAAACAGCGACACAAGAACATAAGAATGAAATGATTATATGACCAATGGAAAGAAATTTCATCACATAATACAGCAACCTTTTCTGTTAACATTGAAAGCACATCCGCCTCAGCCTTTGCCACTGATGCTCTTGCTTGCTGCAACTCATCATTTAGAGGAATGGCAGAGAGTGGCTCTACAATGCTTCCTCTGCCAGAACCACTACAAACAGCATATCATCTCTCAGGAAAATGAATACAACATATGAATTACGACTTGTAAAAAATTCAACCAGAATGTGTTTGCATGTGTAATGATCTTGGAAGTTACACAACAAAATTTTGTAGACCTGGATAACAGTAGACCCTTAACATCTGTAAGCTGATCAGCCCCTGATTTTATACACCACCTGCCATCAACGTTGCTCACTTCCTGAACCAGTAATGGTATAACTATTTTATTAGGGGAAAAAGAAAATCATGAAGATGCAAAAGAAATACATCTTTGATCCCGTGCTTCTTACCAGAAGTGATGCTTCATTCTTTTCACTCCTAATTAAGCTGTCCATCAAATTATATATCTGAAAAAAGACAATTAAAGATTTTAAGATAAAATTGTTGATAAGAACATAGAGCAATGATGATTTTAAGCTTTATATGCCAACTTAATTACTTAAACCCACTGAGAAGGTACTGCAACTCAAAATATAAGAAGGGCAGGTTTGTGAAAGTAGGATGTAAAATATAGAGAGTACATAAATCCATATTAAAATAAGAACTTTGCAAGCAAGTATAAAAGTGATCGTCCTATACATTTTGGCAGAAATATTTACATCCAAAAGGCTGCCCAAAACTCAGTGGGCTGGGCTCTCAGGCCCTGCTGACAGCATATATGCCTGAAAGAAGGCCCAAAGGGCTGTCCAACCTGCAAGCAGGTCCGACAAGCCCTGCTACGTGCCCAATGTGCTGCTTGACCCTTGGTTGGGCCCTTGAATTCCCTGCATATCCATATACCCTCAAAGCCAAGAATATAAAGATGAGCAACAAAACAGCTCCCTGCCCACTACCATGCAAATCCAAACGGCTAAATCCAATCAAATTGATAGAAGCAATATGTGTGAATTAGAAGTTTCAACTTTCACGTAACCTCTTGAAGCACTTGTAACATTTTTGCACAGTGACAAGGGCCACAAGGGAGACATTGGGATATGTGGATCTTTCGTTTATGTTCAGTGTCAAAATGATTAATCATATCTGCTGGCTGATGACTGCAATACACTACCTTGATTAAGCAATATTCTTGCTAGCCCCCATAAAATAGTAGCTCGTGACAACTAGAGGTTTCTGCCCATCTAACCAAAGACACCACTTGGAAATAATCTAAATAAAAGACCAGATTTTACCTTTCTCTCAAGCATCCGCACTTGATCGCGTGATCGTTTCAGGGTTGAACTCTAAAACAGGGAAGAAAAAATGAAAATAAATAAGACTAGACAATATGCAAATAATTAGACTCCTGATAGAACATTTCAACATGAAAAATGATGACAACAACAACGACAAAAAAAAAAAAAAAAAAAAAACAATAACAACAAAAAGTTGTGCAGCAGAAAAGCAGATATATAAAGTTCAAAAACTTTTTTCAATAAAACAACTGCTATCTGAAAAATCAGAAACCATCTCTCAACTAGAGGAAATCAATAAAGTTGCCAGTGTCACAATATGTATAGAACAGCAATGGCAGAAAATCTGTGAGGTAACAATGAACAAACCGCGGAGTCTTTAACAGAGCCATCTTCGTCTATAACTTGCAGTATCAACTTAACTAATGATCGATTTATAACGAATCCCATTATCTGCATGCAAAGTTGGGAAGACGTAAAGCCAAGAAAGCGTTCAATAAACATGGAGACAATTAATTTGAATCATAATGCTCTATTTACCTCTTCTGTAAGAGGCATGAAACGTCTGTACCAATCAGCGTCTTCCTTGATTGCAGCTTTTAGATTTAACTGCAAAGTTTCGCAAACCTGTAGTAGAGCTGCAACAGCCATTGCCTCATTTCCATCCAATGGTAAACTTCTCCGAGCATGTTGGATAGCAGATTTCACCTTCAAGGACAACATAGCAAACACTTTTAGGGCAAGTCCATGAATAAATAAAAAGCACAAACATTCACATTCCTGTGTAAGAACCACTGTTGATAGAACAAGTATTACTATGATAAGTTGATAACTCAATTGCATGGTACAAATTGAGGTGTTTTACTTCACAAACAGCATGATACGTACTAAAATTAAGACAACTAGGTTTCTTTGGCGCATGCGTTGGTGTCTTCTTAACAAATAAAATAAAATGAAGACATCCGAGTACTTAAAATTCCATAAAAACTAAACACTTGTGACAATGTCGAACGAATTACAATGTACCCAATTCTAGATATAAGAAAATAAGGACATGACATATATGAATGAATGCCTCAATGAAATTCCTGAGTGATCAGACTCAAAGCCTTTGAGAACAACTATCATGCATGTGGTGGGCAATCAAAATGAAACTCAGGGACCATAACATTATTGACTAAAAGAAATAGAACAGTGCACTAACAAGAACAACATCAATGCCTCTGAAGTCCAAGCTACAACCACCGTGCTTGTTCATTTCCACGGCCGCATTGGTCTCCTCCAAAAGCCTCAGACTCTCTTCGTACGTTTGATTCAAAGACCACAGTTGTTCCTATCACAGTAAAACAGTTTAAAAAAAAAAAAAAAAAAGAAGCAACATAATGAAACATTAACTGAGAATTTTTAGCAGAGACGAAGAGATATATAGAGAGAGACCTTTGTGGCTTCGCGGCCGAAGGAAGTTCCGGCAAAGGATGCGACGGAGTCACAGAGCTTGTCCCATTCGAGAACTCTGAGACTGTCGTGGTGAACTGAAGATTGGTGTTTGCTAATACAAAGGTTTGCGGAGATTGAGGATTGTCTATCCGAATATTGGTTTTTGAATCTAAGAGATTTGGTAATGGTAATTGAGAAAATAGATATAGTAGTGATGGGGTTTGAGAAATAATGCACAACAATTCATCTCTCTGTTTCTGTGGTTTTTCCTATTGAAACTTGAAACCGTTGGGACGAGGAAGAGGGAAAGCTGTTGTAGTTGGATAAAAAGGGTAACGACTCTAACGAGTGGTTTAGGAGTTTTTCTTTTATGAAAAATTACGACCAAAGAAAAAAACTTGTTAATGTTTGTTTATTTAGTAAATGAAGTCAAATTTAATTATAAGTTTAGGTTTAATTAGTAAATGAGTTGAGTTCAAATATAATAATGGATTCGTAGATAAGCTCGTGAACATAAAGTTTGTTTAAATATATGTAATGTGTTTATATATGCATATATAAAATATATTTATATAGACTTGATATTAGATTGTGTAAGTTTATAAATAAATTCTTAAGATGTTAAATTAGTAGTTGTTGTAATTTATTAATAATATAAATAGTCTATTTCATTGTAAAAATTATATATAATTTTTCAGAATAGAAGATTAGTAAATCTAATTTTAATAAGTTCATAAACAAAAATCATTATATTTAAGTAACTCAAATAATATAATTTCAACTATAATTTATTTTAATTATTAGTATAAATTTGTGAAAAGATAAAAAAATAGAAATAAAAAATTAGTCGTAGTATCTACTATATATCATAAAAAATAATTTATTCAAGTACGCTGTGAACAAGTTCAAGCTTGTTTGACAATAAAATGAATCAACCTTGAATATGTAATCTAATTCGTTAAGAAGAAGCATAAGTTTAACTTGTGTTCGAAATAATTAAATAAACAATTACAACATTTAATACTAGGCTTGTTCAACTCGTTTACAACCCCAACTACAAGTTTATAATTGAATACCTCATTTAATATGTTATATTTTGAAAACTTATAGTTTAATTTGTTATTTTTAATTATAAAATTTAACTTGTTTACAAATTACTTAAACTATAAGGATTAAAAAATATATAACTAAGCCGGCCATTCCTTTGATCAATTCCATACTACCTATTTCTAAAAAATAAAAAAATTCAATACTGCCCAAGGAGGATGACAAAATTGGAGAAGTGACACATGTATGAGAAAGCATTACTCTATAAAGAAAAATGTGGCACTAAGACTTTCTGTCTATAGACTTTTTCCGAGACATTTTGTTTTTTTCTTTGGGAAACTTTTTCTTTGGGGAATATTTTTTGCATTCAAGGAAATAAGCATTAAAAATCTTGCCGTTTTAACGATTCAAGCAAGTTGAAAAATAAGAATCTTGCCGTTTTACCTTAAAAAAAAAAAGAATCTTCAAGCAGACCCACATTAAGGCTGCGTTTGGATCCTCTATTTTGGGAATCCATTCTAGGGAATGCATTCCTACTAGAATGCATTTTCGAGAATACATTCTCTAGAATGTATTTTGCTGAAAATAGTACGTTTGGTAAAATATTGAAATTATTTATAAGAAGTGATTATGCTGAAAAGAATTGTGTTTGGTTGGTATTTTAAAGAATGCATTCTTTCCTATTAAATAATATATTATTAGTATACATTATGTAATTAACATTTTTTTTTTTAAATATATCTCAATACAAGGCTAAAAATACATTTACTACCAATACAAAATTAACAATGTAATAAAGAAATAAAGTATTACGTTGTGATTTAAATTAATGTCTACAAAAAAAAAAAAAAAAAAGTCATGATTTGTGCACATCTCCTTGCACACATTTTATAAAATTTGAACAATGTAATAAAAAAATATAGAGAAATGTGTATTGTGTGTGCAATCAAGATATACACAAACAAGCTCTGGGAGAATAATAATTGGATGAAAGGGTTTCTCTCTCGGCTCTGGGGGAGACCACTTCAAACCCTAGCCGTCAGTAGAATAATGTCCTTGCCCTAGTGCAAGTTTTTGTTCCCTCTGGTGTTTTACACCAGTAGGACGGGAGTCTTTATATTCGTTTCTCCATTCCCCTTCTCATCATCTTCGTTATCCTCCTTTGTTTTCCCTTTATTGAAAGTGTATTTGTTTACGGAGTTATAATGGAGTCGATCGAAAATATGTGGAAAAAATTCTCCTTGTCTGATAAAGAAGGCCTCAATGTAGATTTGGTCAACACTGTACAACAACCAGAGAACATTTTGGCTGCAAAATTCTTGACGTCTCGGATTTTGAACATGGATGCGGTGGCTAGGACTTTCAAACCACTATGGAAAACCCGTCAGAGTTTTACAGTCCAAGATCTCGGAGGGAATAAGGTGGCCTTTGTCTTTGAGGATGCAATGGACCTCGAAAGAGTTCTAGTGAATGAACCGTGGACCTATGACAAATTCTTGGTGGTGTTCCAGCGAGTGCAGGGTGATGGACCCATTCAGGATTCGTTATTCTCGCACACATCTTTTTGGGTGCAACTCCACAATATTCCTATCCGACGGAGGACCGAAGCAGCTGCTGAAGCTATTGGCAGATCGATAGGATTGGTAGAGAAAGTGGCTTCAAGTGACGACGAGCGGGGAGGTGAAAACTGCATGCGTGTTCGCGTTAGACTAGACGTTAACAGCCCTTTATGCCGTGGGAGATTGGTTAATTTAGAGGAAGGTAAGAAGAATTGGATAGCTTTTCGCTATGAAAGGTTACCGAATTTTTGCTACTGGTGTGGCTGCCTTGATCATGCAGAGAAAGATTGTGATATCGGTCTTCAACAACATCACTCCAGCGCAAAAGAAGAGTACCAATACGGGGCATGGTTGAGAGCATCAACAGACCGCCCTCCTCGCAAGACGGTGGTGACAATGCTTGGGAATCAGACGAATGGCAGAGATAAATCACAGCACCCTGATCATTCAAACCACCAAGCTGCGATGGCGACAGACGAACTGCATTGTGACCGGAGTGAGAAAGGAAAGAACCCGGAAAATACGGTGTATGATATTGAGAATGATATGGAGATTGAGCCAAATCCGGGTTTTCCATTCCAGGCACCATGTCAAAAGTCAGCTACTGATATCTTCAATGACCAACTCAGAGAGATTGATGAAGCCATAAATTACATGCCTAATGTGGTACACGTAACAGAGCAAGTTTCGGGTCTGATTGATGCCAGTATCTCCACGACAAATCAGGGGCTAGAAGCCGTTGGGGCCACAGCAGAAAATAGGAGCCCATTCACCAACCCATCTCGTAGACCGTTAGCAGACATCTCCAATGGACCAACAACAAACCCGAAACACAAGTCCACATCAACAAAATGGAAGAAGCTGGCCCGAGCCCACAAGCCCATCAATGAGTCCTCACCCAAAGCCCAACTTCATAAGCGAGAGCTCCTGTTCACAGAAGAAGATACAGCTCACGGCAAACGCCTAAGAGCAGGTCCTGACCAGTGTAATTTTGGCTCGGCACTCACCATTGATAATACACTGGATTACACTTCACTGAATACATCGGCAGCGGCTGGTTCCCAGCCCTGCCGGAACCCATGATTTGTATTAGTTGGAACTGTCGCGGGCTTGGGAACCAAGGGACAGTTCAAGAACTCGCAAAATTGGTGCGAATAAAGGACCCCTCCGTCTTGTTTCTTTCCGAAACTTGGATGGATGAAGACCGACTTGAAGTTTTACGGTGCCGTTTTCTTTTTTCGAATAAATTTGTAGTGAAAAGAATAAATAAAGGGGGTGGTTTAGTTTTGTTTTGGAAGTCTGATTTAAATTTGTCTATTTGCTCTTACTCTCTCAACCATATTGATTCTATCATTGACAGTAATACAGACCAACCATGGCGGCTTACTTGTTTCTATGGTGCCCCTGAACCTCACCTTAGAGATCATTCGTGGAACCTCCTGCGCACACTTCATGGTCAATTCTCCCTTCCTTGGTGCTGCGTTGGGGACTTTAATGAGATTGTCCGCAATTCCGAGAAGTGTGGTCGTCGGGCTCAGAGTGAACGCCAGATGCAAGGCTTTCGAGCTGTGATTGATGATTGTGGCTTCTTAGACCTGGGGTTTCGAGGCCTTCCTTTCACATGGTGTAATAATAGGCGAGGCATTGCAACAACGTGGCTCCGACTGGACCGTTTCATGGCAACAAATGACTGGATTCTGAGGTTCAGTTCGGCTGTTGTTGACCATTTGGAGAGTACAACATCGGACCACAAGCCCATTTGTATGAGCACTCAACCAGTCCGCATGCCCCGGCCTCGGAAACCCCTGTTCAGATTCGAAGACATGTGGCGCACGGATCCCAGCTGTGAACCAACTATTGCTAAGGTTTGGGTGACTACAACCAGAGGTTCCCCGATGGTCCAAGCAACAGAAAAAATCCAGAAATGTGGTGCTGCACTCACGAGTTGGAGCAGAATCCAGTTTGGTCATATCACTAAACTCTTGAGAGAGAAAACGGAACAACTTCGAAGAGCAGAGATGGACAGCACGCACGGGTGTGGCCATGACACGGTCATATCCATTAGAAAAGAAGTCAGGGAATTATTACTCAAAGAAGAACGCATGTGGAAACAACGCTCTCGAGAATCATGGTTGAAGGAAGGCGACCACAACACAAAATTCTTTCATAGCCGTGCTTCTCATCGGAAAAGGCGAAATACAATATCAGCTCTGAGAATGGATGACGGAGAGGTGGTCACTGATGAGACTTTAATTGGGAATCAGTTCATTGAATATTATCAAGCCTTGTTCACTGCCAAACAGCTGGAAGACGTTGACGTTGTGCTGGACAGCATTCAGCCGTGTGTCACTCAAGAGATGAACCAATCTTTGACGTGCCCATTCACTGAGGAAGAAGTCTCAATAGCAATGAAGCAGATGGGGCCTTTGAAAGCCCCTGGACCAGACGGAATGCCACCAATTTTTTATCAAAGTTATTGGCATGTAGTGGGAAAAGACATCACAGCAGCCGTGCTCTACTGCTTACAATCGGGTACGTTATTACCAGCCCTTAACCATACCTTTGTTACATTGATCCCGAAAACTAAAAATCCTGAAACAGTAACAGAGTACAGGCCAATTAGCTTATGCAATGTTCTATATAAGCTTATATCAAAAGTCCTTGCTAATCGCCTTAAGAAAATTTTGCCGCACATCATCTCAGAATCTCAAAGTGCATTTGTCCCTGGGAGACTAATTACAGATAATATTTTAATTGCCTTTGAGACTCTACATCATATGCATAATAAGAGAGCAGGCAAGGTGGGATCTATGGCTTTGAAGCTCGACATGAGCAAGGCCTATGACCGTGTAGAATGGGGTTTTGTGAAAAAAGTAATGGCTCGTATGGGCTTTCATGAGAAGTGGATTTCTCTTATTTTGGAGTGTATCAGTTCTGTATCCTACTCTCTCCTTATAAATGGCACCCCCACAGGCCACATTATCCCTACCAGGGGCCTTCGCCAAGGTGACCCCATATCTCCATACTTATTCCTGTTGTGTGCAGAAGGTCTCAATGGATTGATAAAAAAAGCCACCACTCAAGGTGAAATACATGGGGTTTCATTATGCCCAAGAGGGCCAAAGATTACTAACCTGTTTTTTGCAGATGACAGTTTGCTTTTTTGTAGAGCTTCCCTTCTTGAATGCCAAAAAATTCAGGAGATCCTTGCCACCTATGAAAAAGCTTCTGGCCAACAGCTTAATAGAGCAAAGACCACTCTGTTTTTCAGCAGGAACACAACCCAAGCTATACAGGAAGACATCAAGGAGGTCTTAGGTGTTCCAAGCATCCAGCAATATGAGAAATACCTGGGTCTCCCCTCTCTTGTAGGGAAGGAAAAGATGACGTGTTTCTCCCAAATAAAAGAACGAGTTTGGAGTAAGGTGAAAGGCTGGAAAGAGAAGCTCTTGTCCCAAGCAGGCCGCGAAGTTCTTATTAAGGCAGTGATACAAGCAATCCCAACCTATACCATGAACTGTTTCAAGTTGCCAGTGACATTATGCAAGGAGATTGAAGGAATTATTCGCCGATTTTGGTGGGGTCATACGAGTGACAGACGTAAGATCCATTGGATTCGATGGGAAAAGATGTGTAACTCAAAAGGGGAAGGTGGTCTTGGCTTCAGGGACCTCCAAAAATTCAATTTGGCTCTCCTAGCCAAGCAATTCTGGAGATTCATGCACAATAAAAATTCTTTGCTCTATAAAGTATTTAGCGCAAAATTTTTCCCTCATGGTAATATTTTGGAGGCATCAGAAAAAACTAGAGGGTCCTTTGCTTGGCGGAGCATCCTAAAAGCTAAGGGCCTAATCTTATCTGGATTGAATTGGAGAGTTGGAGATGGTGCTCAAATCCCTATCAAAGGGTCCAATTGGCTTCTAGAAGAGGGTCATAGACGAATATTATCCCCCCTTACCAATCTGCCCGTGGATGCCAGAGTGGGGGAATTAATCCATGGTTCCCCGCCCATTTGGAACATTCATAAAATACAAAACCTCTTCCTCCCATATGATGTTGATGCCATCCTTAAGATTCCGTTAAGTGGAAGACAGAAAGAAGATAGACTCTATTGGTTTGATACTCAAAATGGGAAGTATTCAGTGCGAAGTGGATACAAGCTGTTGTGTAAAGAAGCTCGAGCACACATCCCCGAGAGTTCAAGACAATGGGATCCGGATCCACTATGGAAGAGGATATGGAGAGCACGTGTTCCAGCTAAGATCAAAACTTTCCTATGGAGAGCAAGCCATGACTCTCTGCCAACAAAATCGGGTCTGTTCAAGAGACAGGTAACATCTAATCCTTTGTGTGATACCTGCCGAGAACAGAGTGAGGACTCTCTCCATGCATTATGGAACTGCCCGGCTGTGTCCCAGGTCTGGAGCCTAGCTCCAGAATTCTCTGATCTGCAAAAGCTCGCCCCAATGTCTCTTAGTGATCTCATGCGGCAGATAATCCAAAGCAACTCAGACCTCCTGTTCGAGAAGTTCGCAACAACCAGCTGGCTTCTGTGGCATAAACGAAACCAAGACCGCCTTCGCTTGCCCAGTGATCCCCATAGCCAGATATTGCCCCGTGCTCATGCTCTCCTATCTGAGTATCTGGCAGTGACCACCGAGAACAAGCCACAGAAACTGCAGCCACCTCAGGTCCGCTGGAAGCCACCCTCATCCAATTTTTTCAAAGTTAACTTTGACGGAGCCATATTCAGGGAGTATAACACAGGAGGATTAGGAGTTGTTATTCGGGACACTACAGGGATGGTCATAGCTACACTCAGTCAGAAGGTCACTGGTAATCACACAGCGGAGATGATTGAAGCCCTTGCTGCAAGGAGAGCCATTCGTTTCGCCATGGAAGTGGGTGTCACGAACGTCGAGTTGGAAGGAGATGCTGAAACGGTTATACGTGATTTATGCAGAACTGATCCTATCGACACTCCCTATGGCCTGGT
Source organism: Fagus sylvatica (assembly GCA_907173295.1). NCBI lineage: Eukaryota > Viridiplantae > Streptophyta > Magnoliopsida > Fagales > Fagaceae > Fagus > Fagus sylvatica. The sequence continues at coordinate 42,388,989 of OU015763.1, read as the reverse complement.
TATTGAAGATGCAAAAGTCATGCTCACAGAGATCCAGAATTTCTCCCTGTCTCACACTCGTCGCAGTGGCAACTCCGTTGCCCATGCTTTAGCTCGCAGAGCTTCTAAATGTAACAGTTATTTAGTTTGGATGGAGGAAGTTCCTCCAGACATAACCCATGTACTGTTGAATGATTTATCTGCTTTAGCAGTTTGAATAAAGCATCCTTATTATCAAAAAAAAAAAAAAAAGATATATACACAAACCATTTATGATAAAAGAAAGAAAGAGAAAAAGTAGGGAACACATCAAGAAAAGAGAAAAAGTAGGGAACAAAAGAGGGGGAAGGAAAATAAAAGAAAGAAAGAGAAAAATTAAATGAGGGAAAAAAGAGTCATTTGAATAATAAACTATTGTAAGTGGGTCCCATTTACTTTAGCAAAAATTAAAAGTAGAAGCTATAATCAGAATCCAAAATATTTTGGATTCTGACTTCTGCTCTAGAAATAAGAATTTGCAAAATGCATTATAGGCAGAATGCATTTTGTATTTTCCAAAATCCCAACTAAACACTTCAGATTTTTTGTAGAATGCATTTTATGCATAAAAATCCGTGAAATCACATTTTAGTAGAGGATCCAAACATAAACTAATTGTTTATTAAATTATAGTAGTCTAATTGGTGGGCCATTTGGATGTCCCGTGATCTTCTAAAGATCTTGCCGAATGCCGAATGCCGAAGGTATCGCCAGAGCAAAATCACAAGATGGCTTTATGCACTGCGGCTTCAGATTTCAGACTGTTCACACGACAAATTAGGTAAGATCCTTAGTACAATTCTATCGTTGACTATAATAAAAAAATAAAAAAAAATTAATGAGATTGAGATAAAAGAGAATAGGTTGGGGCAATTGTTGTGACAGTATTAAGAGTGAAAGAGACAACAAGTGTTTTGATGGATGATAATAAATTTTTACAATAAAATAAATTATTAATAGGATATAGGATATCATATATAATTTTAAATATATATTAAATAAAAAATATATATACACATTCGGGGTTGGTGAGAGCAAAACTAGTCCTCCCATCACCTCTTTGGTACGAGAAAAGTCAGCATAGATCAGGACAGTTTTGAATATTGATGTATAAAATTATTGGTAAAAACACAAGTCATTCAAAATCTTGTCTTCTCAATTTTCATTTTAATGCTTAATGTTTAATATGCAACTCTTAGTTGGAAGAATTTTAATGAGTCATGTGACTTTTTAAAATACACATGTAAATGGTCTATTTACTTATCATATATTGGATTGAAAGAAGATTCCTTTCAACCGGATTGAGATTGAGGTAATCTCTATCCTATATTTAATTCAATGAACGGTATTGCCTAAGTGGACTTTTCTTAAATTGAGAACTTCATTGGTTCCATTCATCCTAAGACTCCGGGCTCGTGTGCTATCAATCAGTTCGTCTCTCTGTTTCTCTGATCCCCAATTCTCTGTCATCCTCTTTTGACTTCTCTCTCTCTCTCAATCCTCAACCAAACCACACACACGCAATCTCGATGGGTTTGAAAGGGGATGAAGAATCAGTTTCTCAAGTCCCCACCACCAAATTCAGGTACAACTCACCTTTTGTCCAAATCAGTCTCATAGGCCTTGTCTGCTTTTGTTGTCCCGGCATGTTCAATGCTCTCTCAGGCATGGGTGGTGGTGGCCAAGTCGATCACACCGCCGCCAACAACGCCAACACCGCCCTCTACACCACCTTCGCTGTCTTCGGCGTTCTCGGCGGTGGCATCTACAACATCCTCGGTCCCCACCTTACCCTTTTCACAGGCTGCTCCACCTACATCCTCTACGCCGGCTCTTTCCTCTACTACAACCATCACAAGCACCAAGCTTTCGCCATTGTCGCAGGAACTCTCTTGGGTATCGGTGCAGGTCTTCTCTGGGCTGGTCAAGGCGCTATCATGACCTCGTACCCACCTACTCATCGTAAAGGGACTTATATCTCGCTCTTCTGGAGTATTTTCAACATGGGTGGTGTCATTGGTGGCCTTATTCCTTTCGTTCTTAACTATCATCGTAGTGAGGCTGCTTCGGTTAATGATGGAACTTATATTGGTTTCATGGCTTTCATGGCAGCTGGGACGCTTCTTTCTTTAGCTATTTTGCCACCCAGTAAAGTGGTTCGTGATGATGGGACTCGGTGTAGTAATATCAAGTACTCTAATGTTTCGACTGAGGGGGTGGAGATTCTTAAGTTGTTTTTGAATTGGAAGATGCTGCTTATAGTACCTGCGGCTTGGTCTAGTAACTTTTTCTATACGTACCAGTTCAATAATGTGAATGGGGTTTTGTTTAATTTGAGGACTAGAGGGTTGAATAATGTGTTCTATTGGGGTGCACAGATGTTGGGGTCGGTTGGAATTGGATATGTAATGGATTTCAGTTTCAAAAGTAGGAGGAAGAGAGGGCTTGTTGGAATTGGTGTGGTTGCTCTACTTGGGACTGCTATTTGGGGTGGTGGGCTTGCCAACCAGCTCAAGTACTCACGCAGTAAAACGCTACAGACTTTGGATTTTAAGGACTCGGGTGGGGCTTTTGCTGGACCATTTGTCTTGTATTTTAGTTTTGGATTGCTGGATGCCATGTTTCAGAGTATGGTTTATTGGGTAATTGGTGCCTTGGCTGATGATTCTGAAATCCTTAGCAGGTAATGGATTTTATGTACAGGTATTGAGCATTGTCTATATATATAATGCTAAAAATTTGTGTTGTGTTATTGTACTGCAGGTATGCTGGGTTTTATAAAGGAGTGCAGAGTGCTGGGGCAGCAGTTGCTTGGCAAATTGATACACACAATCTATCCTTCATGTCCCAGTTGATTGTGAATTGGGGCCTTACTACAATTAGTTATCCATTATTAGTAATTCTTGTTTTGTTGGCTGTGAAGGATGACAACAAGGCTGAAGAGGGTACTAGCAAGGAGGCTGGTCCTACTGGAGCTGGCCCTGTCTATACATATTGAATGTTTTTCTCCCATTGAGCTCTTGTGTTCTGCATAGTGGCATCTAAATGTTTCCAAGTTGAAATTTTCATTTGCAGTGTAAATGGTTATTGGTGTATTACATGATAATGGAAGTTCATGTTATTTGTAGAATATTTGTCGCTTTCTCTCTTGACTCTCAGGCAACTTTAGCACATACAACCATCCAAAAATTAGTACTCACATAATAAAGATAATATGTAAAAGTGATGTTGCAATCAAAACTTGCCACTTACTAACATGTGAAAAAGGGCTTTTTTTTTTTGCTTGATAATTGTGTCCCTATAATTGCTGATATATTTATGTTTTTTGTGCTTAGTTTTATTCAAGAATTCTCATTGATGTCTTTTCCCAGGTCGACATGAACTGTTTTTTATATTATAAAGTAAAAGAGGTATAAAATTCCATCTATGCAGATCTCCCTTGCAAATTTGAATATTATGAACTAGCTTGACGCATTATAAAATTGGTGCATCCAACAAATGGTCGGGATACTAAATTAATTGCTTCCATACCTTTGACAGTTGGTCGTTTTTTGTCGATAGTCGGATGGATTACTTGCTTGAGAGCATATACAATACCCTATATGCTTTAGCTTAAGAAATGGCCGGCTAAACACCACCAAGTCAAACCCTATATACCTTTAGAAATTTACACAGATGGTTTGGTTTGTGAACCGATGGGAAATGGTCTTAGAAGAAAACTTTTGAGGAAGGATCTCTTGTGAGTTTTGAGATATTGGAAATGGAGTACTTGTTGCTCAATATCATCAATTTAGAATTTAAAAAATGCATCAAAGTTCTCTGATCATTTTTCTATTTCTATTGGATCATATTGTGGTTGGGAATTGTCACCTAGCAGGGTACTAATTACTAAAGAGAATTGCATAGAATCTGAACATCTATGTGGGAAACAGAAGAATTTAAGGCGCTCTTTGAAATTGAGTTATGAGGCTCTCCTATGGGGTAGTACAGATGTTAGGGGATCTTATAGTGGCTATTAAATTTAGCAAATCGCTAGCACTTGTAACAGGGAACCATTATAACTCCTGGATTTAGCGATTTATCTTATTCCTTTCAATGCAATAAGATTGTAAAAGACCTTATTGTGAACATAACAAGTATTATTTCATAGTATATAGCGAGATAATCTGTGAGAAAGAAGTGATGCCAACGTGCAGACACTTGCAGAATGCCACCATTGCATTTTAATCTTGGGTACACAGTTGTTAGGAAATTTAGGGGAATGCAAAGGAGATTCAAGACTTTGAGGCACGACGAATCACTATCTTTAAGACTAGATTTGCCCCCTCTTCAATGAGATTGCTAAGGGTTCTACTGTTTTATATTGCAAGTGAATAACAAGTCAAGAGTCATCATGAAAAGGCACAATTTTTGCCTATAACTGCCTATAATAGAAACTCCAGTTCCGAGATTCAGTTGACTGGATTAGTGGTCCAGGCGACTGGGTCAGATAAAAACTCTAGAATCTCCAGAGGCACGACATCCAGTCGACTGGATTAGTGGTCCAAGCGACTGGATCAGGCAGTAACTCCAGACCTCCAACTCCAGTCGACTGGATGCTGTTCCAAGAGACTGGATTCTTGCAAATGCAAACTATATTATAACCTACTTAGGGGTCATTCTATAATACCCACACTCTTTTTGTGGGTATAGTATCCACTCAATTGGTACCATCAAATGTGATATAAATACCATCATATGTGATGTTGGTACTATTCTATGTGATATTAGTACTATCTGATTTTTTATATATATTAATTTAAATAATAAATAAAAATGGTAGGTACCATCATATGTGAGGTAGGTATCATAATATGTAACATTGGTACCATTAATGTGAGATTTTTTATCTATTAGAAGTACGGTACCCACATAGAAACGGTAGAATTATCCCTACTTAGATAACAAATATCTAACAACAGTAACACAGCACAGCCTTCAACTTTAACGTCATTTTGCAAGCTAATAATTATTAGAAATTGGCTTGAATTTCAAAGTCAGTTAGTGTCTTGAAAGATTTTGGTACAAGTTGGACTTTGGTCCTTTGTATGCACGGCAGATGTAACCCACTTTTGATAGGCCACCTTTCCTTCATCTAACCAACTTATAATCAGTATATATAATGAGGCTTTGTCAAGGAGAGTTCAAAGGGTGCAGCAAACAAAAGGTTGCGGCAATTTGTTTTGTGCGGTAGTGTGCTGCTGCCTGCTGGACGGCTTTGTTCTTTGGCTCTTTGTGAGCATGCCACAGGCTGTGAGTTTGCCGCACAGCTTGTGAGAGATCTCACTCTCGTTGGTGCTGTTTTGGTATGGTTGCGGCTTTGGTTATCTGATGTGTGCGGCAGATACTTGCACTTTGGTTTAGTGTGTGGCCGAGTGATGCGGCTACTTGTTTTTTGTTTTGTTTGTGGCAGAGAACTTTTGAGGAGCAGTACAGCTTCTTTGGTTTTATGTTTTGACTCCTTTGCTTTGGTTTGGTGCAGTTTTTTTGGTGCCGTTTTGCAGCAATTAGATTAGAGAAAATTTACCAATTTCTTTAGTATTTGGTTTGAGTATTTGATATTCGGAACTTGTTATTTGTTAAAAAAGCACACTAGCATAGGGAATTTGATAGTTGTGAGAGAGAGCTATTTGGGTGTATTGGTGTTTTGGGATTTGTGAGAATGCCTTTACATCATATGTGTAATCTCTATCTTTGTTAATGAAATTCTCCTTCGTCTCCCATGGATGTAGGCCAAAAGTTGATAAGCCCCCACTTCTATATCATTATAAACTACCATTCTACAATAGGTACTACCAAGGAGGCTGGTCCTACTGAAGCTGGCCTGTCTATACATATTGAATGTTTTTCTCCCATTGAGCTCTTGTGTTCTGCATAGTGGCATCTAAATGTTTCCAAGTTGAAATTTTCATCTGCAGTTTAAATGGTAATTGGTGTATTACATGATAATGGAAGTTCATGCTTTTTGCAGAATATTTGTCCCTCTCTCTCGACTCTCAGTTAGCTTTAACACTAAAACCATCCAAAAAGAAGTACTCTATGATTGGTACATATTATATTGGTACATATTAAAGATAATATGTAAAAGTGAAGTTGCAATCAAAACTTGCCACTTAGTAACATATGAAAAAGGGCTTCTTCTTTTTTTGCTTGATAATTGTGTCCCTATAATTGCTGATATATTAATGTTTTTTGTGCTTAGTTTTATACAAATAATTCTTGTTGATGTCTTTTTCCAGGTCGACATGAACTGTCTTTTATATTATAAAGTAAAATAGGTATAAAATTCCATCTATGCAGATCTCCCTTGCAAATTCTAGAATACTATGAACTAGCTTGGCTCATCATAAAAGTGGTGCATTTACTGTAGTATATGCAATAATTGGTTGGGATACTAAATTAATTGCTTCCATACCTTTGACAGTTGGTCATTTTTTGTCGACAGTTGGATGAACCCAACCCAACTAAGAAGAACCGAACCTGACAGACACATCTTTTTCCTTTACTTGCTTGGGAGCATATACAATACCCTATATGCTTAAGCTTTAGAAATGCGTGGCTAAACACCAAGTCAATATTGTTAATTTATCGTTACACCTCCATATATATATATATATATATACACATTGATCTAATGGGCTCATTTCAAAACCAATCTCTAAGATTGCCTGGTGGAACTTCAAATACCATTGTCTAGAAGATTGTTTTAGCCCATACATGGATCTTTTTAACTTGTAGACTTTTCCCTCATGTCCCTTAACTTGGAAACCCTCTGGTTGTCACATATATATGTTTTCCTTCAATTCTCCATTAAGGAATGCTGTCTTGACATCTAGCTGGTGCCAGTCTAAATTCATTCTTGTCACAATTGTATGATTATTCTAACTGAAGTAAACTTTGCTACCGGCGAATATGTATCAAGTAGTCTAACAAGTTTTAAGTAAACCCTTTTGCAACCAACCTAGCCTTATACTTGTCTAGGCTACTACCGCCCGAGTTGTACTTTTTCCTAAGTACCCACTTGCATCCAATGGCCTTTCTTTCGTGTGGAAGGGTTGTGAATTCCCAAACGTCATTTTTCTTGATGGATTCCAACTCTTCCATCATTGCATCTAACCATTGTTTCGAATCGTGATTTGCTTCTCTGTAATTTGTTGGATCTTCACTCAAGTTATGTTCTACATTATACAAGTGATAATCCTTGAGCATTGTGGACGGCTTTCTAATCCTTTTACTCCCATTATTCTCAGGATCGGAGGCTTGTTCCAGTACTGGTTCATTCGCTTTTCTCTTGCTCCCACTATTTTTAGCATCAGCATACTGATACTGTTTTTCGTTATCAAGGTCTTCCAGTAACCTTACTTGTTTGAGTGGAGTAACCTGGTTGGTGCTCTCAAGGAAGATAGCGTCCCTACTTTCTATCAATCCTTTTTCTGGGTGATAAAATCTATAACCACTTCCATTTTCAATGTATCCAATAAACTTACATTCCTAAGTCTGCCCTTTCAATTTATCCCTTAACGGTTTCGTTATCAATGCATGAGCCTTGCACCCCCAAACTTTCAAGTTTGTTAGCTTTGGTTTGTGACCAATCCAATATTCATATGGTGTAAGTTTCTTGACCTTTGTTCCAACTTTATTCAATATATATGTAGTTGTTGATAAGGCTTCTCCCTAAAAGGTAAGGGGTATGTAGATCTATGTGAGCCATCATGGACCTTGTCATGTCATTTCCATTAGAGTTCGATTGCGTCGCTCGGCAATCCTGTTTTGTTGAGGTTTGTATGACGTAGTGTAGATATGTCTAATTCCTTTCCCCCTACAAAACTCATCAAAAGCTTCATACTCTCCGCCTCTTTCTTTGTTTAATCTCTTAATTTGATCTACCCAAATGTTTTTCAACCTCAGTCTTGTAATGTCTGAACTTCTCGATTGCTTCAGACTTGTGCTTGAGTAGATAAGTGTACCCATATCTAGAGTAATCATCAATGAAGGTAATGAAATACTTCATTCCTCTATGTGTCTTAGTTCTCAAAGGTCCACATATATCCGAGTGGATTACTTCGAGTAACTCTAAAGATTGCCAATGTCTGGTAAAAGGTTTTGCAGTCATTTTTCCTTTGATGCATGATTCACATATCCCAAAATTATTAGATTTTATATTAGGTAATAATCCACCTTAGTCATACGCCCAATTTATTCTTATTAATGTGACCTAATCTAAGATGCCACAAGTATGAGTCATTTGACACATCAGAGTAATAACAAATAGAAGTTTTATTAATATTATTATTGTCAACCAAATACATATCATCTATTCTTAAACCTTTAAGTTTTACATTTCCCTTAAAAATGGTCACAAAACCATGTTTCATTCTAATCTCATATCCTTTCTTATCTAAAACCGAAACTGAAATAAGGTTCCCGGTACGTTGAACACATCACTTAATATTACATTAGATCCATTCACACATAATTTACATTTTCCTTCACCTAATACATCACTATAAGTATTCTTGCCAATGCCCATATATACTCTATGCTCGCCTAATTGTTTCTCTTGTATCTCCACGAAGAGTCCTTTGTCCCTTGCTATGTGACGCGTTGCTGCAGAACCTACCCACCATGAATTTGATGAAGGTTCGACGACCATAGCTTCAGAAATCGTCGTAACTATCTCCTTCGATTCCCTCAATCTCTTCTTATTTGGACAGTTTGCCATGCCATGTCCAATCCTTCCACAATTGTAGCATGCACTTGGGTGACTCTTGTTTCCTTGTGTTCTACTTTGCTTGCTTGGCCACTTCTTTTTGAATTTACGCTGCTTGCGTTGGAAGGGTGGCTTGTGTTACATATGATAGTGAGACCATATTAAGTTGCAAAAAGTTACTTTTTTATTGGACGACAGAGATCAAAAATCACTTTTGAATGGATAGTTAAAATCAAAATAATTGCATAGCAATTGGTTTTCACCAATTGCATGCGATCTCCATCCAATATGATTGCCTACGCAATCATTCTCACCCATACGCGTTGCTATTAAACTTTTCTAATAATAATTGTATGTGTGTGTCAGACATTAGCCCATATTTCGTTTCCTTATCCTCAAAAAGAGGTATTATATTTTTGTTCATGTGATGGAGTTGGAGGGGTAATTATAGAATACTCCGAGAGTACATTAAATGTGTACTCCTTCCTCTCACATAAGTGATGGGTCCCGCTAATTAAATTCATGGTGAGACCCACCACTTCTGTGAGAGGAGGGAGTACGTATTTAATATACTTCTGGAGTATTCTATAATTTTCTTTGAGCATAGATGCTTTGGCAAGCGAATGATCCACTTCCCATTTTTCTCTTGCTTTAACGCCATCATTATCATTTATGGGCTCGGGTTTTGGCTTTGACAATGTGTATAAGGTCCTCTCATGTGTTAATAAATATTTTATGTGGCGTCTCCAAGATCGAAAATTAATTCCATTTAATATCTCATCAATGCGCAAAGAATCAAATGAAGTTTTTATGGCCATTGTCAATATAATGAGTAATTAAAAGAAATAAAAAAATAATAATACTCAAACACAATACACTATGTAAACAAAAAATAATAATAGAGTTACAAGGTACAATGTGGTTACAAATGTGTATTAAAACTATAATATAAAACAGTTCACTAAATATAAATCACACTTATAAAAAATAAAAAATAAAACACACTATAGTCTATATATAATAACAATAAAATATAAAAGTTTTCTAAGGAAACCAACGACACTTGTAGTCGTTTAGGCAATTCCTCCTATATGCAACCCTTGGATTAGGAGGACTCATAGGACGACCTTCCCTTGCAACGTTGTATGTGTGTTTATTTTTTGTTGAATTTACTTTTCCTATGGAAATCTGAATTGTGAAGTCCCTTAGGATGATTCCTCTCAGTATTATGGGTAATTGGGCTTTTGAATGACCCAATTCGGCCTTGAAATGAAGATTTGGCAGCCAATTTACCGAAATTGTGATAATTGATTGAAATTGGGGTATGGAACGGTTCTGATTGGGTAAACGGGTTTGGTTCGGTCCAGAGGGGTGCGCGGGTCGGATGGCATAATCGGGTTGGGCTTCTCGCGGGTCTGGGGCCTTGTCTCGCTGATTGGGCCTGGATTTTGGGCTTTGGGCTCCAAACAGGGCTGTTGATTGGATTATATTTTGGACTGTTGTTTGGGCTTTCACTAAATTCCTTATTGCTCTTTGCAATGGGCTTGGAAGGCTTGGTTAGGGTTTAACGGACTTGCGGGGCTGTCATGCGAATCCTTGGACCAGATCTGACCGCATGAGTTTGGCTTGGATTGGGCACGGATCCGCCGATCCGGTGCTTCTCTCCTTGGTGCACGCTGATTTTTCTTTCTTCTTTACGCACAGGAACTCTTGCATGCCTGGGATATTTATTTCTTTTTTCTCGTACAGTGCTGCGCCTCCAGGGATGAATTCTTCACCAATACTTGATTATCTTTCAATTTTTTACACAATGCACCGCCGCTTGGAGTATAATTTTCACAAAAATTAAGGGTATGTTTGGTGATTGAATTGTGTTTTTGTTTTCAAAATTTGTATTTATTCTGTTTTCTAAACTTCTGAATACAATTTTTTCTTTGTTTTCAATTACTTTTTATTGTTTGGCAATTGTTTTCATTGGATTGTTTTCACTTATGATTACCACATCATTTATCAAAAAAAAAAACTACCACATTATTATTTTCCTCCATAATAAATATCAGCCTAGACACAGACATTTCCTCCTCTAGACTCAAGCCTGTGATACGAACCCCTAGCAGCCCGTGAGCCACCCAAGGGAGATAGGGAGCTAGTCCCAACCGGACGGCACCAACCCAACGCCGCAAGCCACTTGCTCCACCGTTTGCGCGACAACCAGACCACCGCCGCAACCTAGATCTGATTGTTCACCCACCGGTCATTCTCTATTTGCACAAAAACAACTATAAGTTGTTCATTTGAGTCTAAAGTTTTTATTTAAATTGAAAACATTTGCCAAACAACATTTTTTATTTTTTGGATTCAAACACAGAAAATCCTATTACCAAACATGCTCTAATATATTTCTTAGTCTTTTTGCCAAGTGTTGAATTGGTTTGGACTTGTAGTAGTGGATTTTCTTTAAAATCAATTTCCCCAACACTTTCTTGATCTTTATCCTTAGCATTTGATGTAGTGGATGTGGGTGTTGACACCTACTTTTGGTACTTATATTTTAACCCTAACACAAATTAGGGTTTTCACAAATTAAAATTCTAAAAACGGAGGTGCCCAACTTATTTAAATTAGGATTTTAAATCAAATGTGTTTTTAACTGTCTGATTGACAATTAAAAGCAATCAAACAGATCCTTAAGTTGAGACGATTGAAATAACGTGTCATGTGTTCGAATCGGACTATATATGTGAAAATTATAGCCCGTTGAAGTTTTAATGAATAAAATGCGTAATAATTAAATGACATTGGACACATAAGATTATTCCAAATTAATTCTGATTGATCCCATTAATTAGATTAATTTTAATTAAAAAGGTGTAAATATCTTATTGGCTCAAAGTTATAAAATATAATGGGCTCTAGCACATTGGATAAACTGAACAAGTTAATTGGATAATTGTGGATTAATTAATTAATTAAAACATTTGAATTGTTTGAATTAAATTATTTAGTATTTTAAGGAGTTAAGAAGATTATCAATTATTTGTTAATATCTATAATTAGCTGGAAATAATTTGAAAATTCAAAATTTGAACAAATAGACAAACTCACAAAATTGGTTTTAAGGATCATATTGAAAGGTGATTTTGGCATGGAAAACATTCAAATTAGGAAACTCCTATTTCTGAGAAAAGTTTTGGAATTTGAATTAAATTTCCAACGACACCAATTCTGCCTCAATACAATTTCTATAGAAATAGTTATGGTCAAAATACTGACACGTCTTCAACCTACAAAATTTTAGCAAATTTTAGTTTATTCAATTTTCAAACTATTATCAAATCAGTTTGTTTTAAAATATATTCTAAAATTTTCAGCCTTACTCAATCAACAACTGATAGGGAGAGTTTCTTAAGGGTTATTTAAGTTTCAAACATAATAGTCATTCGAAATTTGAATACTTTTGGCTTTAAAACTCTCACATTCTTCTTCTATAAATAGAAGAGGAGTCTACAATCTCAAAGGTCTTAGAATTTACCTTTGAGAGAAGAATTTCAAATCCTTATACGAATACTTTCTCAAACAAAAGCTATGGCAGTCATGCAAGTCTCTTGAAGAGACTTCACTGCAGTAGCTTCAAAGTGATCAATTGTAGTACAAAATTACATGCACTACAACAACCTTTGCAACCCACATTTCAACAATACAACATCTATTTGCAGCCAACTGCAAATCTCTTATTACAATTTTTAAAGTTAATTTTTTTATAGCAAATAATCTTTTCTATTTGCCATTACTAACTATTCTCTTATTGTAGGAATTAAATGGACTTCATTACAACATCTTGAAGTTATCAAAATCGAGGTTACTAGCTTCCTAGAATAAGAGATTAAGAAATGATTTGGGTTTAACTTCTTTGATTACTTTTCATTATTCTTGTCCTCTCTTAAATAAAGAATGATAGTAGTCGGATTTGACTAGCTTCCTAGAATAAGAGATTAAGAAATGATTTGGGTTTAACTTCTTTGATTACTTTTCATTATTCTTGTCCTCTCTTAAATAAAGAATGATAGTAGTCGGATTTGACTAGCTTCCTAGAATAAGAGATTAAGAAATGATTTGGGTTTAACTTCTTTGATTACTTTTCATTATTCTTGTCCTCTCTTAAATAAAGAATGATAGTAGTCGGATTTGACTAGCTTCCTAGAATAAGAGATTAAGAAATGATTTGGGTTTAACTTCTTTGATTACTTTTCATTATTCTTGTCCTCTCTTAAATAATCATCTAGAGGAATTTCAAATACAAGATAACACATAAATTTCAAATACAAGATAACACATAAATAATTCAAATACAGACTCCTAGCAACCGATAATAGATGTAGTGTAGATTCAATTCCTTCAACAATAGGGATTTATTTATAATTCCTATATCTCTTAATTGTATTCAAACTCTTGCAGCTGATCCTTATCTTTGGAAATGGCCGAGTACATGACTTCCCTGTCAACTCGTTGCTTTATTGTGTCACTTGACCGGGTCATAACAGACAACACCCCTCAGGCAAATACTATATCTGAACGGAAGACATACTTTACACCCTTTTCAACATTACGGGCTTCATGCATCATACACTTATCCCCATGAAGATGTAGGAGAGCCATCCCTTCAGTGGGTGCCACCTTCAAAGTTAAAGTTACATTACAATGCATATTCCAGAAAATGCATGTAACAGAAAAATGAATCCAAAAGGAAAAAGAAAATTAAAGCAAAAAAGGTTGGACAAAAGAGACAATAAACATAGGAATTTACCTCAGCTACAATAGCATTCCTCGAATCGTAGAAGACCGTCTCTCCTCCAACTAGAGGCTCTGAGGAATGATCATTGGAGCTGCTCAGATCATTTTTGGCTTTGGGTTTAGGACCACCATTTAAATATACTAACAAAGTAAAACGGGTGCTCTTTCCCTCTCCAAGATCAATGATTGCATCATAATGTTGTCCAAAGCATTGACCAACCTTGTACCTGAAAACTCAAAATATGGGTTTCAAGGTGAAGAGGGCAAAAAATTTTGGCTAGTACTTTTTTCATAAAGAATAGTATATAAAGGAAAATTAAAAGTGATAGAAATCCTTCGTCTAGATCAAATCCAAAATAGTCCTTCCTACGCCCTTCCCTATTCATAGAGTTAAAGAGATGATTTGCTATCATCAAAAAGTCTCATTACTAAATGATTCTCCTTAGCAAACTAGTTAGATATGCATTTATATCATCTCTACATGAGAAACGGAGCCTGCAGTCATGGAAATCTTTCAACCAACCTGTAGAACCTGATATTTGGATTCAAGCCAACGGCGACCTTTCCTCCAATTTTAATATCAGAAAAAAGTTTGTGTAGTCCAGTCTCCCATATTGTTTCTGCAAGAACCGAATCATTCACAGAGATTCGATCCTTATCTCTATAAGCATCACCTTCTGTTGGATCAGGACTTCCTTGGTGGACAAAACCAATAGACTCCGCAGCTTTAATGAATTCCTTTGATTCAGCAGCTGTGAAGAAATTCTGCACCTGGATATCTTAAACATAGTAGAAATATTACAACCTGTAAAACTTAAAAATTTATTAAATAATCATCCATCGTTAGAACAATTCAATTTTACAAACATTTATAATTAAAAAAAACACATCTTAAACCTAAATCCCTATTCACCACTTTCAATCAGGGGTGGAGCTAGAATTTAGTTTAGGTGGACACCTTTGATCTCAAACTTTAACATAAATAATATATATATTTTTATATACATATAGTTTGATAAATAATATATTCATTAACACAGACAAGGTTAATCAATAAAAGGTGATGCTTATATTAAATTGATACCATTATTAAGATAACATAAATATAGTACTAAATTGGAATATATTAAATGAAATAACTTGATATATATAGCCCTTTTTTTAGTCTCGATTTTTTAGTTCAAATTCATAATATACCCGTACGTCCGACTATTTGCGTTTTTTTCATTTCCGTTTTTTATGCTGTATTTTTACAACGTTTTTTTACATCTTAAACCGAATGAAATGCGTACGTTTTACATAACATATATATTCCGTCCCATATATTACTAACTATGTTATCTATTTGTATTAACAAAAGATAAAAAATTAAAAAAAAAAACACAATAACTATTTCTTAATATATTGCAATGCAATTATCTAATAAAATGAAAATTGATTTTTTTTTTAAATTATTGAAATCATCTATAATTGATTCCGTATTAAATGTTGTAGAAAATAAAATTTATATTTATTGTGTCATTATTATATAATAATATTCTAACAAAAAAAGGTTCATTATTATTGATATTGTTAAGTAACAAGAAACCAAGAAAATGAAAAATCCAAAACCAAAAAAAAAAAGTGAGTACAACTTAAAATGAAGGAAATTATTTTAATTGAAAAGATAAGATAACTATTTATAAGACAAGACACGTTTGGAAAAAGAAAAAGAAAAACATAACACAAAATGAAGGAAAAATTCAAAAGGGGTGGAAAAAACCAAAAAAGTGGAAGAAAGACAAAAGAAAGAGAAGAAGAACTGAACAAGCCACCCATCCACTCCAACTCCACTCCTTTAAGTAATCTTGGTTATAATTACAATTAAGATACTCTACATGACACTCATGACATCTATACTATAATATAAAATCGAAGCTTTTTGATTTTTGGTTGACCTCATCATGTTACACCACATAAGCTTTTAAAATCTCACAATTTTACACCTCATTATTTTAATATATATTTTCTAATTGAATTTAAATTTTATTCTATTATTAAACCTTCCATTAGAATTTTGACACATCATATTTTCTTTAATATAAGAATATATTATTCCATATATAAAACACAATCATAATTAATGTCTAATACTAAAATATATTCCATATATAAACACAATATAAATATCTTTTAATAATAATCATAATTATCAATTTTCATCAAGATTTTTAGAGTTCTTTTTTTTTTCTTATGTATTTCATTTAATTTTGTTACTGGCAATGGAGAAAGATGGATGGATTTGTTATAATGAAACCATGTGAGCTTGAAATGAGTTGTGAAATTTTTTTAGGTTTGATTATATAATCATGTGCTCATGTATTTATTTGTCTTTCTTTTTATTTTAAGTATCATTTATTTTATTTTTGGATGGAAACATGATCCATGTGGTAAATATAAACATAAATCATGTTTTATAAAAATTGGACTATATTCAACTTATGCCAAAAGAAAAATTACATCATATTAAATTTTAATTATCCTATGGTAAATATTTTCTTAGTTATTTTTTTTAAACCAAAAAGTAGGATTTATCCTAAATTCGATTCGTAAAATCTCTTTATCGATCTTGCCTACAACATTTTGAATTAAAAAAAAAATCAACAAAATAAGTAAAAGAAATCAAAATTAATTTAGATTTTATTTTCAATAATTTTCCTATGCATAACACAGGTTTGCGACTAGTATATGATATATTCAACTCGTTTGACAGATAAACGAGTTTGAACAAGCTTCTAATGAATCCCGATCGACAAATAAAAGCGGGTTCATTTTCACGCACTATGATAAACATCCTATTAATTAAAAGTATCCACATCCCAAACTAAGAAATTACTCATTCATGAACTCATTAAAATGCAATTGGCCGGGCATCATTGCAATGTCAAAATTTACGGTAACATGGAATACCAAGCCATTTCCTCCCTTCCAATCACCATCCTAGAATAATTGAAAGTAACCCAATTGCTAATTATCCTTAAAAAACTGAATTTAGTGAAATTTTATATTCCTTGAGCCTATAAAATTAAGTATCCAGGTATACAATTACAAGTGCTAAAATTGATACCAATAACATGACACAACACCCTTCTTGACCTGGAAGGTTTGAACACAAATCACAATAGACAAACTAAAATACAGCAAGCTCATATGCTGGCTTAAACACAGGCCACGCATGGATAACAAGTATTCAAAACAGATAAATAAATAAGAAGAAGAAAAGCAAGTAAGAATATGGGATGAAATATTTCTTACAGCAAACATATCCGTATCTTTGAGGTGTGTAATCTGGAGGTTTTGTTTGGGTTTGATGAGTGGCCATTTTGTTGTTGTTAATGTTGGTTTCTTGGTATCTGCTTCTATTTTCTCTGCCATTGTTATCTTTTTTTTTTGTTTTTTTTTCTCTGATGTTTCTGCCACACAACTCTCTAACCAGTTTTCTTTTGGGTCAATTTTTTGTTATTATGTTTAGCAAGAACTGCGCCTAATACATGCGGCCTATGTGAGAATGGCAGAAAGAAGAGAGGAGTGAAAAGGGAAAGGATAGAGAGAATCTTGAGGAGAAAAATCTAATACTCTGATTGATTCTCTGTGTTATGTTGCAAGAATGAAATGTTATCTGTTCTTATATAGGAAGCAAGAGTACTTCACTGTGCATAACTGAAATGTAAAGCATAACTGCTTTCACTTTCAATCTAACACGTCACACGTCGGCTATACTATACATACCACGTCATTTGGGTTACGCGGCGACAAATTAATATTAAAATGACGTCTTGTATATTTAAATATTAATTAAATAATAATATATATTTTTTATATTATAATATTTTTCATTTAACATTTATTCTTCTAGTTTTTTTTGAAATACAAAACTACTCATTAATTTTTTGTTTAAGTACTATTTTGGTTAAGATGGTCTTTATGTTAAAATGATTCTTAACGTTTTAAATTGATTCTTAACCTTTCATTTTTGTATCATTTTGGTCATTATCGTTAAGTGATGGATGAAAAATGTTGAAGTGGTATGTTAATTAGAAAAAAAAGAAAAAAAAAGGAGGTTTAATTGCCATTTTGATTCTCAACTTATGGTTTTTGTGTTAAAATGGTCTTCAACCTTTCAACTGTGTTAAATTGGTATTCAATCTTTCATTAAAGTGTCAAAATGATCATTGTCGTTAAGTAATGGATGAAAAATATTAACGTGGCTAACGGTTTGATTTAAATTTAAAAAAAAAAGTTGACATGGCATGCCAACTTAGGAAAAAAAAAAAATCTTACTTAAATTTAAAAAAAAATAAAAAAATCTTAATTGAACCGGTGGCTCTTGAGTGACAATATATTTTTTCTTCCCAAGACACAAACCCCAAATTCCCTCAATTCGTTTGACCTATACCAGTATGCATAATCACTCAATATCTAAGAAGCACAATTACGTTTTCGGATACTGGTATAGTATAACGATACAATAATTCTTAAAAAAATAGGGTAGGGTACAAGTACGAAGAGTATATATGTTTTACTAAATTTGTTTTATAAATTATTATGCATATATTTTTCTTATATTGTTAAAGCATGTATGAATTTAAGAGCAATTATGAATCATAAAGTATACCCATTACCATTAAATGGTTTTTAAATTACAAACTAAGGATCGAAAGAGTAAATAAAAAAAATGAATACTCATATAGTTACATCTAAAATTCATGCACCCACCACTTTTATTTATTTTTATGACATATCCAAAAAAAAAAAAATCTTTTTGGATACGCTTAGGCTGCGCAGACATCAGTTCCCCAGATAAGTACGATTCCATTTTTGGAGACTGCAGTTCCCCAAATGACTACGATTCCATTTTTGGATTTAACGTGTTAGTCCATTCGATTCCATTTTTGGATTTAACGTGTTAGACTCAACCTACAGATACAAAGAAACGGTGCATTAAATTTCAACAATAGAGGCCACCTTACACAAAAAATACAAATTGTCAAACTCCAAATTAACGTGTTAGACCCATTTGACTAGTTCATATGCAGAAGTACCAGTTCTACCTGTTAATATGAGGATGTATATGAACTCTGGGTCATACACGGATGCTTTGGCTGGGAATTCTCAGCAGCAAAACAATTGCATGGAAATTCCAACATTGGGTGCTTCAAATTCCCATAAAAAACACAAACCCATTTGACCAAAACATTAACACTGAAAGAAAATGAATACGAAATGAAAAGAGAGCATAAAACAAAAACATACCCAATTGATTACAGTTAGAAAAGCTTGCAGTTTTAAGTTTTAACTAGATCTTGTGGGAAACACAAGGAGAGCTCAATCCCCCAGAGAGAGAGAGAAACAGTGTCAAAGTGAAATGGGTCTGTTGGATCCAATAGGAAGCAGATCTCTCTCTCAGTATTAGGGAGCGGCGACGAGGGCCTCTGTGTGGGGCGGCGAGGGGAAGCGAGTGGCTCAGCGTGGGGTGGCTCGGGTAGGCGATGGGTCGGCTTGGGGCGGCGTGGGGCAAACAAATTGAGGGACATTTGGGGTTTGTGGCTTTCGGGTAAACCCCAAAGAAAGAGACATTGTCACACACGTGCCATAGATCAGTTTAAGACTTTAAGTGATATTTTTTTCTTTGAATAGGAATGCCCCCTCAACTTTTTATTATTATTTTTTTATTCAATTAGTCAGCTAGTTATAATTCACTACGTGACGAGTGACAACTAAAAAATCATCCACTAATATTTTTAGATATATGAACTGTTTAATGAGTCATTTGATTTGTTTAAATAATATATGTAGATGGTCTTATGAGTTACCGTGTAGTAGGTTGTAGCAAGCTGGCTACAAATTTGTTTTGGAAAAAATTACAAAAATCAGCAATTCCAAGTTACAACTTTGGACTTACATTCCGTTTGGGAGGGGGGAAAGGAATGGAAAAAAAAAAAAAAAAAATTTTAAGAATATTCTCTCATTTCCCTTGTTTGGAAGTTCAAGTAGAAAAGAATGGAAATGAATGGAAATACCATTCCCTTGTTTGGGAGTTTAAGTGAAGGGAATGGAATGGAATACTCATTCCTTCCTATTCCCTCAAAACCCCAAATTTTCATTCCCCAAAAAATTGGGAGGAATAGAAGGGAATGGATTTAAGTTTAATTATTTTTTCACCAAACGTCCCAAAATGCCCTTAGTATTTTTGTGAAATCCTAAATTACCCTTATAGATTTGACATTTTATTTTCCTCAGTTTCCATAGTATTTTTATAATATTGTATTTCTAAATGACCATGCATGGACCTTTAACAATGTCAATTTTTTTTTTAAAAGTTTATTTTGTGGACAATGAATTTCGAATTTCCATTTATTGGGATTATATTTTAGTTTATATTGCTTAGATTTTGTACTTATTTATAATTAAGCAGATTTTATACCATCTGTTGTCTTGTACTGGTTTCTTTCTCTATTAGCAAGGGTTAGAAAAATATAAATAAACTCTCATGGTATTTCTATAATATTATTGTGACACCACAAGGTGTCAAATATGGTTGTGGTAATTCTATAGTATTATTTTATAG
This sequence comes from Fagus sylvatica, assembly GCA_907173295.1. NCBI lineage: Eukaryota > Viridiplantae > Streptophyta > Magnoliopsida > Fagales > Fagaceae > Fagus > Fagus sylvatica. The sequence continues at coordinate 42,368,824 of OU015763.1, read as the reverse complement.
ATTAATTCTACATTTTATAAAAATAAAGGGTATTATAGTAATGTTGTTATAAAATGATTCATTTCCATTCTTTCTAATATTACTCCCAAACAAAGTTACTTACATTCCATTCCATTCCTCTATTTTAAAACATCTAAACAAGATTACTTAGTTTCATTTTATTCTATTCCATTCTATTCCATTTCATTCCATTCCATTCATTAAATTCATTTCATTCTATTCCATTCCCTTATAATTTATTCATTCCATTCCATTCCATTTCCTTCAAAACTCCCAAACGAAACTTTAGTGATAATGATGTTTAACCTCTCACAACTTGCCACTTTAATAAGCTGTAAAAATAGGTAATTATTCATTAAAACAGAAGAATAATCACATTAGTTATGTGATCCTCTCAAACAATAAACAAAATTATTTCTTATACTTTACTAATTTTAAAGATCCAAATAATTATTCAAATACACAATGATTTATTTGCATTGGTAAGAAAAATAACAGTGTAGGCTACTACAACAGTAAGTACGAATAATTTCAAATGGATTCGATTTTAAGCATGCCCCTTAAATTCAGACCTTCCATTCTCCTTAAACTAGTGCCGTGTGCTATTCTCTCTCTCTCTCTCTCGCTTTCCCAATTCTCAGACACAAAATCTCGATGAGTTTTAATGGAGAAGAAGAATCAGTTTCCCAAGCCCTCACCACCAAATCCAAGTTCAGGTACAACTCACCTTTCGTTCAAATCAGCCTCATAGGCCTTGTCTGCTTCTGTTGTCCCGGCATGTACAATGCCCTCTCAGGCATGGGTGGTGGCGGCCAAGTCGACCACACCGCCGCTAACAACGCCAACACCGCCCTCTTCACCAGCTTCGCTCTCTTTAGCATGTGTGAATTTAAGAGTAATTATGAATAATTAAATATACCCATTACCATTAAATGGTTTTTAAATTACAAATTAAGGACTAAAAGAGTAAATATAACCATTACCATTAAATTACTGCTTGGTATTTTAACCATAATTTTTGACTCAATTGTCGGATTAAGTTGATTCAGATTGAATTGAAAAGCTAACATGATAAGCTACAACTATATATTTCACAAAGATGTCCAAATTCAAGCGGGTCAATTATTTTTAGTCCATAGCTAGTGGCGGCGCTACTCATTGGTCAGGGTGTTCATATGAACACCCTGAGTTCTTACAAAATGCATAAAAAGGCTTAAAAAAATGTGGAAAAAAAATTATATAGATATTGAACACCCTCAAATTAAAGAATTGAACACTCTGACTTGAGATTCCAGTAAACTCAACCTACTCAGCCCCTAAAAAAATCACAAGTAACAACAAAAATTAACCCAAACAACTAAACCATACAAAATTGATTTGGTACAACAACAAATCTTGTGCCATTGTTGTCAACTCTGATTTCTTCCTTTTTTACGGCATCAGTTCTTCTTCTTTTTCACTTCGAATTGGCACTATTGTCTTAACTCACTTCTTCGTTCTGGCCTTATAGGATGCTTCTTTTTTTTGCTGGGTTTGGTTTCTCGTTTGGAAATTTGAAATTACACTTCTTCACATGATTTGTCATACTTCACCACCACATGTTCTTTGTAGTACAATCATCAGGCATGTGGTGTAATAAGCACCATGTGTAGCTCAAGAGTTATATGGACTTAATTAACAAATCATAAACATATATTGGCCCAAATTAATATTTAATATTTATTATATTATATATTTATATTGGAAAATTGTTATGGTTTTGATGTTGCTTATTATATATTTATATTTATATAAATGATAAACAGTGGTGATTTGATATTGTTTATTTTATATTTATGTTTGTTAATAGTTGTTTGAGTAACTGTCTTATTGTCTTGTATTTATCATGTTTTTAATTGGTTATATAATTAGTTTATAAAATTTAGTTCAACTGGTAAAATCTCTTGTCCTCGAGTAAGAGTTCTGAATTCGAATCTTATCTACACCAAAAATCAATTGGTGTCATAAATGCTAAAAGTTTAAATGCTATTATAACTATCAAAATAAATAAATAAATAAATTTCAAGATTCGGAAGCGTTTGCATCCATGTTGTTTGTTGACTTACATTTCAAGCTAATTTATGAAAAAAGTATTTGTTTTGAATCATGAATTATTATTATTATTATTTTTTAGCTTATGAATTTCAATTTTGTTATATTCAACTTGGCACCCTTATAATTTTTTTTTTTCTGGCTCTACCACGATTCAAACTAGCCAATAGTTATAGTAGTTCAAGTGACTTTTAATGAGCACCTTGAAAAAAATTCCTGGAGCCGCCATTGTCCATAGCTACTGAATAATTTTCTAATCCTATCCACCATGCATTTAGTCACCCATTTGATTGTCCTATCCACTCTTGCATTTAATCATCCATTTAGCCTTCCGTATAGATTGTCCTATCCACATGACTAGCCACCTTTTTGCCGCTTTCATTTTTGTTTCATCCTTTGACTAAGTCACACCACCACATGCATGGTTCTCATTGGCTTCCCCCTTTGTTTGACTTAGTCTATGCATGACTAAGCATGCGTCCTTGCCTTGGCCGTACCTTCCATTGCAATCTTTCTTTCTTTTTTGTTGAATCCATTGCATTCTTTCTCCTTCATGAATCTTCCTCCCACTTACATGCCTATCTCTCAAGACTTAGTTAAGTCTCGCATCCCCTTGTGATAGTTTTTGACTTGACTACACTTTCGACTTAGCAAGAGAGATAGAAGAAAAGTTCTCTTTTCTCTTCTTCTTCCATAGCCAAGTATAGCAAGAGGTTCAAGGGTTTTCATAATTTTATCTTCACCTTTAATTATTCTATCCACCCATGATCCTATCCGAGTGATTATTTGATAGTTAAGGATTATAAATAAATAAATATTTTCCATCTCACATGACCATGTGGGTCACATGAAGTAACAGGTGGAAGCCATAAACCCAGTTATTATTATCAAAGCCATAAAATTATTATTATTATTATTATTATTTTTTCAGGGGAGATGCAATTGATACAAAAAAAAAAAAAAAAATTCTCTAATTTCTAAGCAAACATCAAATAGATTTACATTTCATGTTGGCTTACTAGTGAAATAACATACTAAATAATATTAAACGTTCTAAACAAACAATATTTTTTTAGGTTGACATCTTTAATCTTTTTTAGGAGTTTTAACATTTAAAGTTTCAGCATTTGGGATAGAGGATTGAGCATTAGTCTCCCAATCTTGCACATTTTTCTTTTAAAATATACATCATTCCAATTTTAAACATTTTTTCCCTTAAAATATACATCAATTGTGAATGATTTCCCCATTAAAAAAAAATTCTAAGGGGAGCCAATAAGAAAATTCACTTTTAATTTAGATATTTTTTAACAAACTTTAAAAAAATTTCAAAACGTTAGGGGGAGCTAAGGCTCCCCCTGCCCCCCCTGGCACCGCCCTTGGTGGGTCCTACTAATAGGACCCACCACTCTGTAAGAGGGGGGGACTACATATCTATACTATACTATAATGTAAAACCATGCGACACATAAACTTTTGAAATCTCACAATTTTACACCTCATTATTTTAATATATATTTTCTAATTGAATATAAATTTTATTCTATAATTAAACCTTCCATTAGAATCTTGACACATCATATTTTTCTTTAATATAAAGAATATATTATTCCATATATACAACACAATCATAATTAAATGTCTAATACTAAAATATATTCCATATATAAACACAATATAAATATCTTTTAATAATAATCATAATTATCAATTTTCATCAAGAGTTTTTTTTTTTTTTATGTATTTCATTTAATTTTTGTTGCTAGCAATGGAGAAAGGTGGATGAATTTGTTATAATGAAACCACGTGAGTTTGAAATGAGTTATGAAAATTATTTAGGTTTAATCAACAGCCACCATCAAGATAACAGAGACAAAACTCAATGGGCCACAACCAAAATCAAATGAACCAAAAAAAAAAAAAAAAACATTTTTAATAGATCATACAGCCAACTCATGAGCAGTTACATTAGCTTCTCTGTAAACCCAGTTAAATGAAGAATAACCAAGAATACGCTTTGCTGCAGCTTCAATATCTGAAATAAGACCATTTATTTTCCACGGGGGCTTGGATCTAGACATGGAAATAGAATTAAAACAGATTTGAGAACCACTTTCAAACACTACATTCTTAGCTTTCTGTTTAAAACTATCCGCATAGACCATCTCAGTGCTTCAGCTTGGACACGGATATTGGGTTTATATTTTTGAAAGAGCAGATACAAAGCTTTCTCTCCAATCTGTTTATCATTTTTGAAATAAAGAGAAGATACAAAGCTCTCTCTCCAATCTCTAACAACTATAGCAATAACAGAGTAAGACAATCCTACATCACCATTCATTTAGTTACTCATTTAATCATCCATTTAATTATTCTATCCACCCACGCATCTAGTTACTCATTTTAGTTATCCATTTTACTCTTCTATCCACCCATGCATCTAGTTACTCATTTTAGTCATCCATTTAATGAGCCTATCCACCCATGCATTCAGTCAACCATTTAGCCTTCCATTTTTTTTTTTTAATAAGTATTTAGTCTTCCATTTAGACTTCACACTCACACTAACTTGACTAGCAAGCTTTGTTGACTTTTCTAGCACTTTCATTTTGATTTTAGTTGGTTCAACATTCATCCATATATCTATCTCCCCTTCACTTAGTCAGAATTATCATGCTTTTTGCTCTTTCTTTTTGTTTAATCCTTTGACTAAGTCACGCCCTGTTTTTTGTTGTAATTCCTTATCCCTCCTCAGTGCAGTTTGGAATGGCTAGAGGCTGAATTCCTTGTACGTTTGTGTTTAATGAAAGGCCTATTTAGCAAAAAACAAAATAATTAACGCCATCACATGCATGTTCTGATTGGCTTGCCCTTTTTTTGACTTAGTCTATCCATGACTAAGCATGCATGCTTTCCTTGGCCGAACCTACCATTGCATTCTTTATCCATCATAAATTTCCCACGCAATTACTTGCGTATCTCTCAAGACCTAGTTCTCTAAGTCTTCAATCCACTTGCATGGAAAGATAGATCCGCACTCCGCTTGTTGCTCTTTCATTTTTGTTTAATCCTTTGACTAAGTCACGCCATCACGTGCATATTCTCATGCTCTTTAATTTTTGTTTAATCCTTTGACTAAGTCACGCCATCACATGCATATTCTCATTGGTTTGCCCCTTTGTTTGACTTAGTCTATGCATGACTAAGCATGCATCCTTGCCTTGGCCGAACCTACCATTGCATTCTTTATCCATCATGAATCTCCCACGCACTTGCATGCCTATCTCTCAAGCCCAAGTTCTCCAACTCTTCCATCCACTTGCATGGAAATATAGATCCACACTCCATCTAAGCATTAATGAACCATCTCATCATTAGTCATTCTTTGTCCTTTTTTACACAAAAAAGTCTTCCACCAATCCCTTACATAGCCGAATCCCCTTGTGATTTAGATAGTTTTTCATTTGAGTACACACTTTGACTTAGCAAGAAAGATAGAAGAGAAGCTTTCATCTTTTCTCTTCTTCTTCCATAGCCGAGCAAAGCAAGAGGTTCAAGGGTTTTCATATTTTATCTTCACCTTTCCTACACCAAAACTCCATCACTCCTTCACTAAACTTGAACCCTAGGTAGTTGTTGCGACTTTAACGATGCTCCCAAGCACAGGATTGTTGGTAAGTAATAACTTGGTGAGCCTGATGCCGAATCCAAACGAAATAGTGTTGATTAGCAATTCAAAAGACAAAATTAAATAAACAATCAAATATAATTGAGGAAGATTTGTGATTTGGTTGGTTTAGAGAGAACTATTTCGAAGAAAAAATAAATATCTTTAAACACTAAGGCTTAGGGATCTACACACAACAAATCTAATGATAGTTCTAACAATTTTATTTTATAACTCAACTAAAAATCATACAAATGATGTTCTTAGTAGGATGATTTAACAATAAGAACAAAAGAAGTAATTTTCTAAAAAATAATTCTATGAGTTTAATAGATTTTAGGCAAAAAAAAAAATTTGTGAATTAATTCGCAAGCAAATTCAAGCATTTAACGCGCGTGCTCGGAGTCTACGTCAAATCAAAGAATTATGTAGAATCAAACACTTTTGTAGATAAATAAATCAATCAAAAATATAAAAACTAGGAATTAAAAACATAAAGGAATTGTTAAGAACATACCGATAAAAGGTTAAGGCTTCACTCGTTGCCTTAGCAAAAGTTCTCGCAAGCTATTAGACAAAAGAAAACTCTAAAACTTGAGAAAAGAACTCTAAGAGAAACCTAATTCCGTTCTAAGGCTGCTCCCCCATTAAAGATCCCACCAAATGCTAACAATCTTTTTAGTTATTTCTTCTACACATAAGATGAGTAGATTGTCTCGACATTGGCCTGCTCTGCTCCTTGGAACAATGAAAATGCCCTCAAATATCATATGGCTAAAATTCCTTCTTCTTTTAAGACATGTCTATAATCAAGATGTCGTGGTTAAATGGTCTCAACAAAATGATCTCGACTTTAAGGAGTTATCTCTAGTACACCCCTTAAACGTCAAAATTTGGAAATCCTTGTGAAGCATGAATTTGTATCCCTTTGAATCAATTTTCCAACCAAACTTGAATCGCCTTAATATGAGATAGCCCCAAATTGCTTCGATCTCCTACACATGGAGAAGAAAGGCGGAGAAACTTTTTGAGATTTTGCTCAAAGATGGAAAGAGAAGGCAACTCAGGTTCATCCCACATTGTCGAATAAAGAAATTATCAACATCTTTATTGGGTGAGGAGAGAAGCTAACACTATGGCTCATGTGTTGGCCAAGTTTTCTTCTATCCAAAAAATCGTGTTTTCTGTTGTAATAAAAAGTCTCTCCTTCCCTTTTTATTTTTTAGGCTCGGTTGAGAGAATCTCTAGTATGTTCCTCTGCTTAATGAAATTTCGATGTTTAACAAAAAAATAATCTTAATCTCAAATGGGAGCAATAACATAGTACTAAATTCATATTTTGTAATAAACTTTTATCCTCAAGAGACCAAATTCGTGTAAATTATAACTCTAAAAAACTAAAACTAATAGATCCTCAAAACACATACAAGTATACAACCATCTACTTTAAATTCTTGCCAAAACAAAAGGTGAAAAAAATGACCTATCACTTATATAATCATACTAATATTAACAACTCATCCCGCGGATTCTCTAATGTTTATTAATTGCTTTATGAACTTCAAAACCAACTGGAGATGTTGAACCAACAGCCTCCCTAGTGTTTTTTTTAAAGAATGACTTGCCACGTAAATAATAATGAAATAAAACTGATCGTATTTTTATTCAAGAAATATACCAGAATTAAGCATAAGTTCTTTTTCAACGATCAGGACATATCACATGGTATTTGAATTTAAAGTTATAAAGGCTTGAGGTGACAAAACATGAACTTCCATTAATGACAGAAACAATAACCATTTACACTCCAGATGGAAATTAACTTGGAAACATTAAGATGCCACTATGCAGAACACTAGAACTCAATGGCGGAAAAAAATTCAACCCCTCCACATCAGTATTATTATGGACCAGCTGAAGTAGGTCCAGCCTCTTTGGTAGTTCCCTCTTCAGCCTTGTTGTCATCCTTCACAGCCAACAATACAAGAATCATCAATAATGGATAACTAATTGTAGTAAGGCCCCAAATCACGATCAACTGGGACATGAAGGATACATTGTGTGCATCAACTTGCCAAGCAACTGCTGCCCCAGCACTTTGCACTCCCTTATAAAACCCAGCATACCTGCAATACAATAACAATTTTTATTTAGCATTATAGACTCTGCTAAATACCTATACATATAAGGACTTTAAATGCTTTAAATCCGTTACCTGCTAAGGATTTCAGAATCATCCGCCAATGCTCCAATCACCCAATAAACCATGCTCTGATACATGGCATCCAACAACCCAAAACTAACATACAAGACGAATGGCCCTGCAAAATCCCTACCCGAGTCCTTAAAATCCAAAGTCTGTAGCTTTTCACCGCGTGAGTACTTGAGCTGGTTGGCAAGCCCACCACTCCAAATAGCAGTCCCAAATAGAGCAACCACACCGATCCCAACAAACCCTCTCATCCTCCTACTTTGAAAACTAAAATCCATTATGTATCCAATTCCAACCGAGCCGAACATCTGCGCACCCCAGTAGAACACATTGTTCAACCCTCTAGTCCTCAAATTAAACAAAACCCCATTCACATTATTAAACTGATACGTATATAAAAAATTACTAGACCAAGCAGCAGGCACTATAAGCAGCAACTTCCAGTTCAAGAACAACTTAAGAATCTCTGCCACCTCAGTCGAAACATTAGAGTACTTGATGTTACTACACCGAGTCCCATCATCACGAACCACTTTACTGGGTGGCAAAATAGCTAAAGAAAGAAGCGTCCCAGCTGCCATGAAAGCCATGAAACCAATATAAGTTCCATCATTAACCGAAGCAGCCTCACTACGATGAAAGTTAAGAACGAAAGGAATAAGGCCACCAATGACACCACCCATGTTGAAAATAATCCAGAAGAGCGAGATATAAGTCCCTTTACGATGAGTAGGTGGGTACGAGGTCATGATAGCGCCTTGACCAGCCCAGAGAAGACCTGCACCGATACCCAAGAGAGTTCCGGCGACAATGGCGAAAGCTTGGTGCTTGTGATGGTTGTAGTAGAGGAAAGAGCCGGCGTAGAGGATGTAGGTGGAGCAGCCTGTGAAAAGGGTAAGGTGGGGACCGAGGATGTTGTAGATGCCACCGCCGAGGATGCCAAAGAGAGCGAAGGTGGTGAAGAGGGCGGTGTTGGCGTTGTTAGCTGCGGTGTGGTCGACTTGGCCGCCACCACCCATGCCTGAGAGGGCATTGTACATGCCGGGACAACAGAAGCAGACAAGGCCTATGAGGCTGATTTGAACGAAAGGTGAGTTGTACCTGAACTTGGATTTGGTGGTGAGGGCTTGGGAAACTGATTCTTCTTCTCCATTAAAACTCATCGAGATTTTGTGTCTGAGAATTGGGAAAGAGAGAGAGAGAGAGAGAGAATAGCACACGGCACGAGTTTAAGGAGAATGGAAGGTCTGAATTTAAGGGGCATGCTTAAAATCGAATCCATTTGAAATTATTTGTACTTACTGTTGTAGTAGCATACACTGTTATTTTTCTTACCAATGCAAATAAATCATTGTGTATTTGAATAATTATTTGGATCTTTAAAATTAGTAAAGTATAAGAAATAATTTTGTTTAATTGTTTGAGAGGATCACATAACTAATGTGATTATTCTTCCTTTTTAATGAATAATTACATATTTTCACATTTTATTAAAATGGCAAGTTATGAGATATTAAACATCATTATCACTAAATCCAAAATTATAATTTGGAATTACTGATTTTTGTAATTCTTTCCTTCCATCACAATCGGTCACTTTGATAGGTTTTGGATTTGAGTGTGCATTATACACGTACAGTTTTTCATTTTAGAATAGGTATTTTATAATTTATTTATTGAATGTGTGACTCGTGAGTGTAGAAAATAATGGTAAGTACATCAAGAAAACAATGGTAGGTCCAGGTCCATTTAAAAATAATTGTTCATCATTTATATTACAATTACAATCTACCATTTTCATAAATTCTAACAAAAATTTTAGAATTTATTTTATCATATCAATAATTAAAATAAATATTTATTAATTTGGTTTTGTGATCTACCTAAATTATTAATGGTATAATAAAATCCAAAATTAGTCATTTTACTATTGTAGTTTTAAAAAATTGTTATACCCATCATAATTTCATCCAAACAAAACAAACCAAAAATTTTCCAAAGCCTAAACAATTTCTGGCACTGTTTTAGTCCTCTAATCCGAGGGTCCCCAAACAAAAAAAAATAATAATCATTCTAATCAAAACAAAACAAGTAAACCAAAATTCCTCATGTCACTAACAAACCAACAAATCATTTTTTTTTTTTTTTGGCCATGAACCGTGTACAGAGTGAGGTTCGATACACCGCCCATTGCCACTGCCAGGGACGTAGTCTCCGAGACTCCACCAAGCTGCACCACTTGCTGCTCAGCACTTGCCGTTCACGTCTCCTCTCCCCTGGTCTCTCTCTCTCTCTCTCTATTGCGTCTGATAACGTTTGGACGGTTGGACTCTTGTGAAGTGTTTAGTAACTTTAGTTTTGTAGTTTAGTTGACTGTTAAGCCACCACTCATTTGCTTTAAGCCACACGGTCCACACATTAATTTACCTACCTTTCTTTTTTTCTTTTTGCTATGTGACACATCCATTTACTTTATAAATGGTTAGTTTATTGTAGATTCTTTAGTTTTTATTAAATTGTTAGTTTACTGTAAATTCTTTAGTTTTCATTGTTTAATTTGTTTTTGTGGATTGTGGGAACAATCTGGCAGGTAGTGTGTGGGTAGATCTGTGGATGGGTTGTGTTTTTATAATTTCTAACACCCTTAACAAATTAGGACTCTCTGACGTCTCTGGTATTAGTAGCACTTAGACAAACTCTTTTATATTAAAAAGTGGAGGATTATGACTTCCTGTTTATTTGATTATCATGAGAATAATGTGAAAAAGTAAGTACACATTGTCTTTCCCAGGGAATTTAATTTCACATTAAACTTGCACATATGATGCACTGCTTAATTACTGATATAAAAAAAAATGATAACACTACACTTCAGCATTTATGTTCTATATACAAAAGCACTCCTTTACCTGAAGTTAACTTTGGATTTTAAGGACTCGGGTGGGGATTTTACTGACCCATTTGTCTTGTATTTTAGTTTTGAGTTCTTGTGTCCTGCGATAATGGAAGTTCATGTTTTGTGTAGAATATTTGTCCCTATCTCTCTCGACTCCTCTCTATCTACTTTGACTTCCGGGATAGCTTCAGCACATAAAACCATCCAAAGAGAAAGTACTCTATCTTATCTATTTAGATTTACAATAAATTTGATGAAAAAATTGATACAATTGGCAAATTATAAAGATAATGTTAATAATGGATCAATGTAAAAGGGGAGCATATCAATTATCAACTGCAATTTTTTAATATATAATCTTTACTATATGTAAAATGTGACCCAATAAAAATAATATATGTTAACTAAAAATATCAACTAAGCAAATGAAAGCCAACTCAACAATTACATCTCACACTAAACTAAATACATTTTATCTTATACTTGTTACCAAATAATCTCACATCTCTCTCACCCATCAGATCTGCTATCATGCCACCACATAAACAGAAAATTAGTTTTACTCAGCTTTTCAGTTCTTTCTAATTAATTTCAGATCTTTGTCTTCTCCCGAGAGTGAGATTTCCCTTAGTCTTTCATATCATTTTGTCCATCCTTTACATGAGAGAGTGGATGTCTTTATGAGTGGGTTTGGCCCCACGTTTTCGTCCAAATAACGCGCCTTTTGGGTACAAAACGTGAAAATGTAACTGTTTGGCCCCACGTTATCTAAACACACGTTTGTGAGAACGCACGTTTTGAAACTGATGCGTAGGTGGTGTGATTTCAAAAAGGCGCTTTTATTAAAAAAAAAATTGAGGTTTGCGGAACGCACATTTGAGAAAACTTCCGCATTTTGTAAAGGGTGATTTACCACAAATACCCTCATCAAAGGTTAAAAATACCCAAGTATAAAAGCTGAATTTGTCTTCTCGTCACTTCACCTCTGCTTCAATACGTTTGCCAGATGATTTCACTAGTCCAGCAGAAAAGATCAGTAGAACACAAAACAAAGATAAAATAACACATTTCCAGAAACTGCAAGCTTTCTTTTTTATTAACAAAAAAAGCAAAAAACAAATGAAGTTGGCAGCCATTGGAGCTGTAAAGGGCAAACATTGAGCTACATATTTCCAGAGATTAAAATTGTAAACCCCCATAACCAAAAAAGGGCCAAAACAAGAATGAAGAACAGAGAAGTAAAATCAACAAAAAAAAATGTTAACTTTAAGCAAACCAAGAACACCCATTAGAGTAAAATGCATAAAGAAATCAAGAACTACACGTACCTAGCCTTGTAGAGGCAGATCTGGCTGTTGAAACTACAAAGCTCCAAGTGGGTTTTTGTTCAAAGAGAGTATGAAAAACAAAATAGTAGTAAAAGGAACATGAAAGTATGAAGTGAAAGAAAGAGAAAGAGAGAGAGAGAGTGCAAGAAATCAGGTTTCAAAAGGAGAAAAAGAAACGTGTGGTCATTGAAGAAGATGAAGAGTTTTTTTAAAAAATATGCTTCGGCTTCAGGTGTGGTCATTGAAAAAAGATGAGGAGTTTTTTTTTAAGTACAAAATATAGGCTTCACGTGTTGGTCATTGAAAGAAGAAATGTAGGTTGGCCATAGGTCATGATGATTTTATGTTGTCGGGTCACATCGTTTGAGTTCCACAGTATAGAAGAGTACAAGAGAGAGCAGGCATCGCAGGACGTGTGGCTTTTATGATAAGAGGACGTGTGGCTTTGAAGTTATAGTTGCAGTGGACCGTGTATGGTAGCTGAAAATGAAATGAGAGAGGAAGGCTACCACCAAGCCTTAGATTACATTTTTTTTGGGCTAAATCAAGCCTTAGATTACATGGTCCTTGCCATTGAAGTTTATGTATGTATTTGTAGTACGTACATGCTAAGCCATCATATAGTCCAATATAATAGAGCCGAAGATTGTTTGTATTTAATTCAAAAAAAAAGAAAAGGAAAAGACATGTAATACCTAGGCTATTAGCACATTGACGTGATGGGGCAAAAGCTAATAGTGAGGTTATGCCCCTTGGTTATCTAGTTGGTCAGTGGCCTTTGAAAAATAAAAAATAATAAAACTTATCATCACCATAACTGTTGACGTGAAACCAGGGAGAAGTATTTAAGCTAATATTAGACAGTCTAGTGAATAAACGAGTTGCTAAATAAATAGCATTTTTATGTTAATTGATGTATTTTGATGACTGTACAATTGATTTAGGATTTAATTTATAAATTAAAAGAAAGAGATAGAGAGTGTTACAAAATCTCTTGCTTGGTAGAGGTAAAACCAGCTAACTCTAACTTTTGTGTGTGTTGGAAAAAGGCCAACTTGGTCTTGAATTTTTGAACTCTTTGGGACGGATTAAATATATGAGTAATGGTTTTGAACTTTCAACCTGTGAACTCAACTTTGCAATGATAGTTAGCACTTAGCATCATTGCACTAATAATCATAGTGATTAGTGTTTAGTATATTATTATTATCATTTTTTTTCATGGATTTTTTTTTTTCATTTTTAGTATATTATTATTATTATCATTTTTATATTTAGCAACAAAATATTGTTATTATTTTTACAATTTGTAAGCATTTGAAAAATTGTACTATAACTTAACAGTATAGTCAAGTCCTTTTTGGTCATTTGTACATGAAACAGCAGTTTTAGATTAAAATTAACCAAACGCTCAATTAACAGAAATAACACTTTTTCATTAGTTTTGCCAAATGCTTAATTGTGATTTTCAAAATCGTGTTTTCAAAATCGTGATTTTAAAACCGCACTTTTTCAAACAGCTAACCCAAACCCACCCTATATATGCTACATATAGAAAGAGGGAAAGAGATGATGATACATTGGTAATTGAGCTTAACTCTATAAATTAAGCCCTACTGTGGATTGGGTTGGGCTTTTGGGCCAATCTAGAATTTACTCCCCCCCCCCCCCACCCAATATTTGACCCTAAAGTTATAAAGGCTTGGGGTGACAAAACATGACTTTCATTAATGATAGCAACAATAACTATTTAGGCTACGTTTGAGTCTTCTACTTTGGGAATGCATTCCCGCTAGAATGCATGCTTTTCTCTATAATGTATTTTGCTGAAAATAGTGTGTTTGGTAAAATACAAACTTTTGCTAAGAAGTGATTATGCTGAATGAAATTGCGTTTGGTTAGAAAAAGTGTAAAATGCATTTTCAATATTATATATTATGCAATTAAACACTTAAGAATGTTTTTTCAATTATATATTTTGCAATTTGTTATTTTTTTGAAATAATTATCTTAAGACACATAACACACACACAAAATACCTTATGCTTTAAATTAATGTCTAATATAAAAAAGTATGAATAATTACACTTTACCCACTTGTGTATTGGGTAAAATATAATTATCCTTAAAAAATATAATACACTTGCATGAACAAATTTGGAAATAAATAATTTTTACGATTTTCTATAGCAAACCAATCATATTAATCGATATTTAATGACTGTTGCAGTAATTAATGCTCATGTTAGTGGATCCCACTTGTTTTAGCAAAAATCATAATGAGAAGCTATAATAAAAAAATAAAAATAAAAAATGTGGATTTTAACTTCTACTCTAGAAATGAAAATTTGCAAAATGCATTCCATTTACCAAAATCCTAACCAAACACTTCAACTTTTTTTGAGAATGCATTCTATTCTATGCATAGAAATCTGAGATAGGTGTTCTGAGTAGAGGATCCAAACACCACCTTACACTTTAGATGGAAATTCCAACTTGGAAACATTTAGGTGCCACTATGCAGAACACCAGACACTACAAGAAATTTAGCCTTTAGCGATCAAAATTTCAGCGACGACCTAAAAATCATTGCTAATAAGTAAGCATTAGTAAGCATTAGTAAGCATTAGCGACGACAAAATATTGTCATCGCTAATTTTCAAAACAAATTAACAATAGCAACGACTTAAAAAAAGTCGTCGCTATAGGTCGTTGTTAATACGATAGATGTTAAAATGGAAGATCTATTTGCGACGACTAATTACTTTTTAACGACAAGATTGGCGTTGCAAATTAATTTTTTATATCAGCGACGACAATAGTCGTTGTTAATTGTTATTTATTTGTGATGACATTGTGTGTTGTCGCAAAAATGTGGCAAAAATAATAATAACAAATATGATTTTATATTAGCGACGATTATTTTCGTCGCTAATATACTTTATTTAGCGACGATTTTGTGTGTTGTTGTTGATATTTGGCCAAAATAATAATAACATATAGGATTTTATACTAAGCTATTAATTGTTTAGCGACGACATTTTGGATCGTCGCTATAAGTACTTTATAGCGACGATATTGTGTGTCGTCGCTGATACGTGACCAAAATAATAATAACATATAAGATTTTATATTAAGTTATTAACCGTTTAGCGACGACATTTTGGATCGTCGCTATAAGTACTTTATAGCGACGATATTGTGTGTCGTCGCTGATACATGACCAAAATAATAATAAAATATAGGATTTATATTAAGTTATTAACCGTTTAGCGACGACATTGTAAATCGTCGCTATAAGTACTTTATGGCGACGATATTGTGTGTCGTCGCTGATATGTGACCAAAATAATAATAACATATAGGATTTTATATTAAGTTATTAACCGTTTAGCGACGACATTGTGGATCGTCGCTATAAGTACTTTATAGCGACGATATTGTGTGTTGTCGCTGATATGTGACCATTTTTAAAATCCTAAATTTTAGTATTTATTTTAATCATAGTTTAAAGCATTATAAAGAGGTTCAGTTTTTTAAAAAAAAAAAAAATGATAAAATCCGTAGTCTTTGTAAAAAAAAAAAATGTATAAAAATTTGAAAAAAAAAAAAAAAATTTGAAATTTTTTTTTACCAAATAATGGGGGGAAGATTCTAATTTACCAAATAGTGATGAGTCACTATTTCTGTATATATTTTTTGCTTATATTTTCCCTAAACTAAAACCCAAACCTCATTTTCTGCTTATATTTTCTACTCCCACTTGGTTCTCTCTAGCTCTCTCTCACCCGATTCTCTCTCACACTCTCACACCATCTACATCCGAATTTCCTTCATGGAAATCACCATTCTCACAGCCAGAACAAGATTGATAATCAATTAAGGTAAGAGCTTATGATTTTAATCAAGGTTTAGAAGTGGGTATGATTGAGATTGTTTGATTGATGAAATTTAGTTAGGGTTTTGATATTGGGGGTTTAATCTTTGAGTTTTGTTATGTTTATATGTGGTTTTGCTTATGGATTTGATATTCTTCTTGGTTCATGAGTATATGTGTGACCATGGGTGATTTTTAAGTTTTTGATGAAGAATACCCTCTGTTTCTGTTTTCTGCAGTGAGCAGAAATTTGTATGAAATTCTGGGATTTTTGTAAAAAGTAATTTGGGAAATGGTTTGTTGAAGATTGATTTATTATATGTCTAGTATAAGTGTTTAAAATCTCACTTGAAAATATGGTTATTTGAATACCTTTTGAGAATTTATAAGAAAATCCTACAAATCTGTCAAATGGACAGTATCTATGTTTATAGTGATTAAATATTCATAGTCATTTATACATGTGGAATCTGGATACAAAATATGAATATAATGAAAGTTAACACACAGGTCTTGAGTTTAGAATCAAGAATTATAGTATTTGGATTGATATTGAAAGAGTTATTAATTTTCTTATGAGACACTAAATCTGTCAGGACAGATTTGTGTTTACCATATGACGAGAATTTTAATAAATTCTAGAGATGTTATCTTGATCTGAAGTTTTTGTGGTAGATTGTACATATATATGAGGTCATCCCTGTTAAATTTCAAGTTACTTTGATAACTTTAAGTGTTCCAAATAAAATTTATAAAATGACTGATCTGCAGAAATCTGCTTAATGTTAAGCTGAAAATATTGGAACTTTGGGGAATTAATTATTGAATTTGATTCATTGATTTGAGTTGTAATTTGGTGTGAATATTGTTTGGCATGTATACTACTTGGGTGAATTTTATCATGCCTTGGTTTTGTTATTTGAAACCCAAATGAAAAGTATGAACTATGTAACATTTGTTTGTTCTAATGTTTTCTGGTTTAATTTTCTTACTCTGATTATATTGAGTTAAAATTATTC
The DNA here is from genome assembly GCA_907173295.1 of Fagus sylvatica. NCBI lineage: Eukaryota > Viridiplantae > Streptophyta > Magnoliopsida > Fagales > Fagaceae > Fagus > Fagus sylvatica. The sequence continues at coordinate 42,351,734 of OU015763.1, read as the reverse complement.
TATAGACATGATTTAGTTTCTAAATTGATGTTAATTTAAATCCTTTCAAATATATCTATGATCTTCAAGATATTTTCATTTGAAACTTTAAATGTAATTTGATGCACCTATTCATGAATATGAAAGTCTAATAATTAGGCATCCCTTAGGAGAAATAATATCTTAGGTGTAAATTTTTTAATCTCCGGAATTAATATTGTATTTGATCCTTTAATAAGGATATGGAATCGATTGATTATATTTATAAATTAGAATTAAGTTAGAGTACGATTTTTAGCTTTTACTTAAAGACTAAAGAGTACCCTAAAAAAAACTGATAAAGCTTTACTTTTTTTGTTTGTTTAGACAGATAAAGCTTTACTTATGAGGTATTTATATTTATAAATTGATCCATAAATTTAAAAAATTTATATAGTAAAATTGTAATCTCTCTCACATGACACCTTAGCATTCTTAAATAAAAAGCCACAGTGAGTTTAGTTATTGAACAAAAGCGTGTACCGTACATTGGTACATTTTTCTTCTTTCTATTGAGTCTCTTAATTAAAGAAATAAATAAAGAAACCTTTGTTTCCACTGGATACACTCTGTCTCTGATTTGATCAAAAAGTCCAACTTGCAGGCAAGAGATCAATAATGAGCTAAAAACCTGCAGGCAAGAATTGTCAGCAACAAAGCAGGAATTAGTTGAAGCAAAAGAAGAAATAACATAAGCAAAGGAACAAATGGAAATAACAAATGAACACGTGATCCAATTAGAGGCAAATCAAAGAGAAACACAACGCCAATTAACGGAGACACAACGTTTGATAGCGTGTCTAATGGTTGATCGTTTGTGATTTTCAGGTAATTCATTTAATTTTTTTGGTTATAAAATATAGTTTTGAAAATTTACATTATATCTATATTTAGGGAAATGATTTAATTAAGGCTTACAATATATATTATGTAGTTTAATGTTGAGTATTGTGAAAGGATTTGTGCAACATTATTTTAATCTTTCATGTCATTTGTTTTAAAGATTGAAATTGCTTATGAAGAATTCAATGAGTATATCTCAAATTATAGCATGTTTTGTACAATGTTGGGTATCATGACACTTGCATTTCCCCTACCCCTATTATTTATGCTACTTACTGGGCTTTAGCTCATTCCTGTTTAATGAGCTAACAGTGAGATCAGTAGTCAACCTTAGATGTGTTAGACCCAGAGTTATTGCTGGGGTTGCACATCCTAAGAGATATTTTTGTATAGAAATATAATTATATGTAATTATGCATAGACTTTCATTATTTTGTGGTTAGTGGTCAAAGTGATAGTTATAGAGCTCTGACTTATTTTGGGGACATACACATATATGTAAATGGCTTAATGTATGAACCTTATGGATTAGTGTACTGGAACTTTTAAAATGGACTTTCTGATATTCTAGGTTGACGTATATTTATGTAATGGTTGGAGAAAAATTTACAAGTGTTTGGATTGTAGTCTTCTCATGCACTAGACCCTGTCATGTTTGGGGCGTGACATTATTGCTATCTAATGTTTAACTCTTATAAAATGACGTGTTATGATTAGGTTAGGATATTAGAGAGGTTTATGTCATGTTAATGTTTTTCGGTTTGTTTGTCTATCTTTTTATGATCTTTGTATTTGTGTTTGCTTTTTAGAAGTTATTTAATAAGCATTGTCATCTATTTTGGTAACTTTTATATTGGGTTTTGTTTTTTACTTCAGGAGGAAGAAATGTTTCGTGTCATGACCCACATATCAAGGGGAGATCCATCCCAATGCAACAAGTTTCAAGTCTATATATTTCTCATGAGGACATTTAATTAGTTAGTTGATAAGACTATGTTTTAATGTGATTGAGAATAGTGTGGAATTTAAACTTTGTATACAATAGATTGGACTTGAGTATTGTTTTTCTTTTATTCTATGTATCGATTTAATAGATGTAATGAATTTATGACTATTTGTTTATTGAATTGTTGTATGATGATGTATGAATGTGTTTTCAATATTCATGTAAAAAGCAAAATGAAAACTATAAAAAAATCTAAAAAATGAAAAAAGTAAATAGCGACGACATTGTGTCATCGCTGATATTTACATATTAGCAACGACATTGTGTCGTCGTTGATATTTACATATTAGCAACGACAATGTGTCGTCGCTGTTATACTACAATCAGCAACAATATATTTGTCGTCACAAATAGTGACGTATCAGTGACGATTTATTTATTAATGGTCTTAAGTTATTTGCAACGACGATTGTTACTATTAGCGACAAAAATGTTGTCGTTGATGGTATTATAATAGCAACGACAAAATGTCGTTGCTGAATTTCTACTAGTGACAGAGCAATAGCAATGAAGATTAGCAACGACTTTGTCATTACTAATGATAATTAGCGACAACTTTTAGAGTATCAGCGACGACTTTGTGTCATCACTAAAGACCAAATTTCTTGTAGTGAGAACTCAATGTGTTCTATTGGGGTGCAAAGATGTTGGGGTCGGTTGCAATTGGATATGTAAATATGTAATGGATTATAGTTTTAAAAGTAGGAGGATGAGAGGGCTTGTTAGAATTGGTGTGGTTGCTCTACTTGGGACTGCTATTTGGGGTCGTGGGCTTCCCAACCAGCTCAAGTACTCACGTAGTAAAACGCTACAGACTTTGGATTTTAAGGACTCGGATGGGGATTTTGCTGGCCCATTTGTCTTATATTTTAGTTTTGGGTTGCTGGATTCCATGTTTTAGAGTATGGTTTATTGGGTGATTGGAGCATTGGCTGATGATTCAGAAATCCTTAGCAGGCAATGGATTTTATGAATAGGTATTGAATAGTGTCTATATATATAATGTTTAAAATTTGTTTTGTGTTATTGTATTTGCAGGTATGCTGGGTTTTATAAAGGAGTGCAGAGTGCTGGGGCAACAGTTGCTTAGCAAGTTGATACACACAATGTATCCTTCATGTCCCAGTTGATTGTGAATTGGGGGCCTTACTACAGTTAGAGTTGTTGAAGATTTTGATAAGATCAGAAAAAATGATGTGACTTTGACACGTGATACACTATCTTTAAGGTGATAATTGCCTCACTCTAAATGAGTTTTATGACCATCCGATCTTAATCCAAGTGCGCCACTAAAACACCACATTACGCCACACGCGCGAGTGCGAATAATAAAGCTACATGTCCATAACTCCATTATATTCATTTAAAGTATTAGTGTGTGTACCACCTTATAAACACTTTCAAGGCTTTGTATGTTTTCAACAGGTACTACCAAGGAGGCTGGTCCTACTAAAGCTGGTCTGTCTATACATATTGAATGTTTTTCTCCCATTGAGCTCTTGTGTTCTGCATAGTGGCATCTAAATGTTTCAAAGTTGAAATTTTCATCTGCAGTGTAAATGGTTATTGGTGTATTACATGATAATGGAAGTTCATGCTTTTTGCAGAATATTTGTCCCTTTCTCTCTTGACTCTCAGGTAGCTTTAACACTAAAACCATCCAAAAAGAAGTACTCAATGATTGGTACATATTATATTGGTACATATTAAAGATAATATGTAAAAGTGATGATGCAATCAAAACATGCCATTTAGTAACATATGAAAAAGGCTTCTTCTTTTTTTGCTTGATAATTGTGTCCCTATAATTGCTGATATATTTATGTTTTTTGTGCTTAGTTTTATACAAATAATTCTTGTTGATGTCTTTTTCCAGGTCGACATGAACTGTCTTTTATATCATAAAGTAAAAGAGGTATAAAATTCCATCTATGCAGATCTCCCTTGCAAATTCTAGAATACTATGAACTAGCTTAGCTCATAAAAGTGGTGCATTTACTGTAGTATATGCAATAATTGGTTGGGATACTAAATTAATTGCTTCCATACCTTTGACAGTTGGTCGTTTTTTGTCGACAGTCGGATGAACCCAACCCAACTAAGAAGAACCGAACCTGACAGACACATCTTTTTCCTTTACTACTTGCTTGGGAGCATATACAATACCCTATATGCTTAAGCTTTAGAAATGCGTGGCTAAACACCACCAAGTCAATATTGTTAATTTATCGTTACACCTCCATGTACATATATACACATTGATCTAATGGGCTCATTTCAAAACCAATCTCTATGATTGCTTGGTGGAACTTCAAATACCACTGTCTGGAAGATTGTATTAGCCCATACATGGATCTTTTTAACTTGTAGACTTTTCCATCATGTCCTTTAACTTGGAAACCCTCTGGTTGTCACATATATATGTTTTACTTCAATTCTCCATTAAGGAATGCTGTCTTGACATCTAGCTGGTGCAAGTCTAAATTCATTCTTGTCACAACTGACATGATTATTCTAACTAAAGTAAACTTTGCTACCGGCGAATATGTATCAACATAGTCTACACCAAGTTGTTAAGTAAACCCTTTCGCAACCAACCTAACCTTATACTTGTCTAGGCTACCGCTCGAGTCCTAAGTACCCACTTGCATCCAATGGCCTTTCTTTCGTTTGGAAGGGTTGTGAATTCCCAAACGTCATTTTTCTTGATGGATTCCAACTCTTCCATCATTGCATCTAACCATTGTTTCAAATCGTTATTTGCTTCTCTGTAATTTGTTGGATCTTCACTCAAGTTATGTTCTACATTATACAAGTGATAATCCTTGAGCATTGTGGACGGCTTTGTAATTCTTTTACTTCCATTATTCTCAGGATCGGAGGCTTGTTCCAGTACTGGTTCATTCGCTTTTCTCTTGCTCCCACTATTTTTAGCATCAGCATACTGATACTGTTTTTCGTTATCAAGGTCTTCCAGTAAACTTTTATATTCAATATTTTCTAACAAATCTTGTTTAATAGATAATATGGCTAATTCATTTAATCTTTCTTATGACATAGTTGATCGCAAGTAAGATTTTAATAATTTTAACTTTGAAAAACTTCTTTTAACTGATGCGACTGTAACAGGTATAGTCAATAATATTCTATATGCAATAGATGCATTTGGATACAATGTATAAAACCTGAAAAAATAATAATAAAAAAATAAAAAATTGTTAGATGTTAATAACACAAGTAATAAAAATTATATATAAAAATAAAATACTCATAAACTATTATATAAAAAATGTATTAAATACATACCTCAAAAATCAAAACTCAAACTTGATGGAGATTTGAACTTTTCACTTTCAGAATAAGATGAGAGAGTAATAAAAGAAATATAGAAATAAAGATTAGAGAGTAAGAGATGAGAATACTAGGATAGAAGAATAAAAGTATCGTGTAAATTGTAAAGAGTGAAAGAGCTAGAGAATAAAATAATATAAGTGAATAACTTTTGAAGTTAGGTTTGTCAAAGTGATGACGGCTAAGTTATAGAGAGAGTGAAAAGTTTACTTACTTTTACTTCTTTTAAGGTTACATAATTTTAGGACTTGGGCTAGAAGAAATAAATTATTATTGGGCTTATTTTAAAAGGTTTGTTTAAAATAGATAGGCCTTTTTAATTTTTTGTATAGGGTTATATTATTATTATTTTTTAGGCCTTTCAAAATTATAAGAGTTTTAAAACTTTTTGGGATGAGGCCTAATTTTGAAGTGAGGCCTGGGGCAGTCGCCCACCTCACCTTTGTCCGGATAAGGATCCTCTCCATTTGGAATAAAATGGAGAGTCTCCATTTCATGGTCTAGATTAAATATCACAATCTAACAGTGTACAGATTGCCATATCATTTAAAATTTTAAATGACAAGGCAGTATATATATCGTTAGATTTGTGAAATAAAATCTGAACCATGAAATGGAGACTCTCCATTTTATTCCAAATGGAGAGGATCCTTATCCCCTTTGTCCAGGGCCACCCCTGTTGCCAATGACCATATATACTCTAGGCTCGCCTAATTGTTTCCTTTGTATCTCCACGAAGAGTCCTTTGTCCCTTGCTATGTGATGTGTTGCTGTAGAACCTACCCACTATGAATTTGATGAAGGTTCGACGACCATAGCTTCAGAAATCGTCATAACTATCTCCTTTGATTCCCTCAATCTCTTCTTATTTGGACAGTTTGCCATGCGATGTCCAATCCTTCCACAATTGTAGCATGCACTTGGGTGACTCTTGTTTCCTTGTGTTCTACTTTGCTTGCTCGGCCACTTCTTTTTGAATTTACGCTGCTTGCGTTGGAAGGGTGGCTTGTGTGTTGGAGTTGATTGTATCATCATCAAATTGTTGTTTTGCGCCTCATTTTTCCTTCGCTTCATTCTTTTCCACTATGTGCGAGTGATGTGACTATATGATCCCATGACTATGGACAGGGGCGGATCCAGTTCATGACTAGTGCCCACCCTCAAATTTTTATTAAAAAAATTTAGTAGGTATATATAAATTCAAAAAATATAAATATGCTAAAGTGCCCACCCTCATTTTTGTTTTAAATCCTCATCTACGTTTTAGAAAAAAAAAATTAAGAAAGATAAATATATTAAAATTACATCAAACACCCTAAACAATCCAAAATTATAGCATTCACCACAAATAACAAATAACCAAATATCAAGAAAAAGGCCAATAATATCTTAAAAGCCCAAAAATGAATTTGCAATAACAAATCAGCCCAACACACTTGATTTTAGTTCTATTATTATTATTTTTTACACAAATCAGCCCAACAAGTCAGCCCAAAAATGTAAAACAAATCACATAATCAACCGATTACCATTCGAGAGAGAGAGAGTGAGAGAACGGAAGTTACAGAACGGCTCGGCTACTCCGTGTTGAAGTAGATCGTCTCCCTCCCGTCTCCACGGCCACCGATCGGCTCCTGTTGAAGCAGATGCTGCAGATCGGCTGATTCCCAAGCAGATTGACTGATTCCCAAGCAGATTGGCATTCCTATTTCCTAGACTGGTTTCAGTGGTTTGTAACTGGACCTGAGATGGCGAGATCGACGCCTCACGCCTGGACGCGGCTGGACCTGAGCAGCTGAGCTCGACGCGGCGACGCCTCACGCCTGGACGGCTGGACCTGAGCTCGACGCCTCACGCCGGCCTGGACCCGAGCTCGACGCCTCACGCCTGGACCCGAGCCGAGGAGGCGAGGACTGCTGGACTAGTATGCTCTCTCTCTCTCTCTCCTTTGCTCTCTGTCCGTGACTCTCTCTTTTATCTTTGAAGTTTTTGGCTTTTTGTTGAATATTTATTTTGTTTCATGCTTTGATGTGCTGACTGCTGAGTGCTGGCCATGTGGTGTTTTGGTGTTGGTGAGTGGTCCGAGTGGACCATGTGAAGTGGTCCTCGGACTGTTCAAGGGTTAGTAACTTTTTTTTTTGGTTTTTCCCTGAATCGGATTGGTCAGTGCTTTACCATGTGATTTGTGAATATTTTTTTTGTTAGTTGTTACTGTATAATATAGTAGAGTGTAGACTAGTGTAGCTTTTGTCATTTGTGATTTGTGGATTGTATTTGTTTGTGATTTGTGAATTATATTTGTGGCATGTGAAAATTTTTTAAAATGTTAAATTTATAATTTATGATGGATTAGTTTTATTTTATGAACATTGTTTTTCTTTTAATATTTTTGAAACAGTAATGGAGAAATATTTTAAAAGAAAGTCAGAATTAGAATTACCACCTTCTACGAAAAGAGTTGATAACTCTTTTTCAAAAGAAGATCGAGTAGAAATTAATTTGGCAGATCTTCCATCTGATCCGGGCTTACGACCTCGAATTACGGATTATCATCCTAATGATTGAGATCAAGTCCATAGAGCATATGCACAAAGGAAAGCTCGCCAACCTAAGTTTGAAATTAAAATACAAAAGGTGCCCACCCTGAACGGAATTCTTGGATCCACCCCTGACTATGGAAGACTATTTAGAACTGTTTGCATCTTATCTGACACAGTATGGCCTGCATCAGCCAATTCCTTGGCTATTAATTCAATTTTGTTAATATAATCGGATTGAGATCACATGCAATAACAATACTATATAAAAGTTTTGGCAGAAATACACTTTTGGTCCCTATATTTAGGGGCTGTTTTCAATTTGGTCCTAGTGTTTTAATTTCATTCAATTGGATCCTTGTGTTTTTAAACCGTTTTCAATTTTACCCCTGGAGTCAACACCGTTAGAAATTGCCTACATGGCAAACGGAAATTGCTGACCAATTGCTGCCACGTCATTATTTTTATTATTTTTTTCTTTTCTCTTATTTTTTCTTTTTCTATTTTCCCTTTCTCTTTTATTTTTTCTTTTCTCTCTGTTCTTATTCCTCCCCAGGTGGAGAGAGAAGAGAAAGAAGATGAAGCAGGTGGAGGCCGAGTAGCGAATCGGAAACCGTGTTCTTCGTCATCGTCGTTTTCATCGACGGAGGTCTGCAACGCCATCACTTTAGCCAGACGCTGAGCCGCGACCTTGGCGGTTGCGTTTTGTGTGCGCTTGACAGTGGAGAATCTGGTAGCTCCCTGACCCAGTCGAGATTGCGGGTGCGCCGGAGACATCGCCACCTCCGCCACCTTAGCGGTGGCTCTCTAGCTCGATTCGACCGAATCTCTCCCCACCTCAAACTTTCTGTTCTCACTTTCTTAGACCGAGCCAAGCTCACTTCGAACCACCACCACTCTTTATTTGCACAGAGGAAGATTGAAGAGAAGCTAGCAACAAAAATGGCCAAAAGAATGGGGCTAAATCTGATCTGATTGGGGAGAGAGAGATTGGGTTTTTAGCTTGGGGTTGGAATGGGTTTCAGGTACATATGGAGTATTGCCAATGTGTAGATCTCTGAGTTTCTGGGTTGAAATGGCTTGGGTTTGGAGACTTGGTTGGTTTGGATTGATTGGGTTTGGGGATCTAAACTCTTTCTCTCTCTGGATCTAAACTCTCTCTCTCTCTCTGTGTGTCTCTCTCTCTCAATCTCGGAGTTAATCGCCATTGTTGCCCGTGGTTGTTAGGTTCACCATCTCAAGCTTCCCCGAGCTCGCGGATCTGTTTGGTTCCCGAGAAAATGAAGTTAAAGTTTGGATCTTTGATTACATATTCTTCTCAACAAGCAAATTGGTTTGATTTTTGTTTGGTTCCGGATTAAATGAGGGAAAATTAAGGTTTGGATTTTTGGTTTGATCTCTATGTAGTGTTTGGTTTCCAAATGTTTTGTTGTGATCTTGTTTGGTTGGCCAAAAATTGTGAAATCTGGGTTCAGTGATGTTGAATATGTATTAGAGAAATTAAAAGAATGAAGATTAAGAAAGAGAAGAAAAAAAATCTGGGGAGGAATAAGAATAGAGGAGAGAGAAAAGAAAAAAAAATAAGAGAAAGGGAAAATAGAAAAAGAAAAATAAGATAATAGAAAAAAATAATAAAAATAATGACGTGGCAGCAATTGGTCAGCAATTTCCGTTTGCCACGTAGGCAATTTCTAACGGCGTTGACTCTAGGAGTAAAATTGAAAAAGGCTTAAAAACACAGGGACTCAATTGAATGAAATTAAAACACTAGGACCAAATTGAAAACACCCCCTAACTATAGGGACCAAAAGTGTATTTCTGCCAAAAGTTTTCTAAGGTAACCAACGACACTTGTAGTCGTTCAGGCAATTCCTGCTATATGCAACCCTTGGATTAGGAGGACTCACAGGACGACCTTCCCTTGCAATGTTGTATGTGTTATTCAATAATGGCCATGGAAACCTTCGATAAGACTCAACTTGCCTTGGATGTGAATGGGATGTGGACCTCTTAAACTTCTCCTTGTGGAGATTTCAGATTGGATACGATCAGGAATGGTGAAGGAAATCTCGTCAACTTCGCAATAAACTTCTCTTCTTGGTGATGGAGGGCCTTCGCATGCACTACGAGATGATTCTCCCCTTTCAAACTTGTTAAATTTACTTTTCCTCTGTAAATCTGAATTGTGAAGTCCCTTAGGATGATCCCCCTCAGTATTATGGGTAATTGGGCTTTTGAATGACCCAATTCGGCCTTGAAATGAAGATTTGGTGGCCAATTTACCGAAATTGTGATAATTGATTGAAATTGGGGTATGGAACGGTTCTGATTGGGTAAACGAGTTTGGTTCGGTCCAGAGTGGTGCGCGGGTTGGATCGCAACGCGAGTTGGGCTTCATGCGAGTCAGTTCTCGGGTCGCTGGGTGCTCGAGGGTCTGAGGCCTTTTCTCGAGGATTGGGCCTACATTTTGGGCTTTGGGCTTCACGGATTGGGCTCCAAACAGGGCTGTTGATTGGATTATATTTTGGACAGTTGTTTGGGCTTTCACTAAATTCCTTATTGCACTTTGCAATGGGCTTGGAAGGGTCTAACGGACTTGCGGGGTTGTCTTGCGAATCCTTGGACTAGATCTGACAGCGTGAGTTTGGCTTGGATTGGGCACGGATCCGACGATCCGGTGCTTCTCTCCTTGGTGCACGCTGATTTTTCTTTCTTTTTTCTCGTATGGTGCCGCGACTCGAGGTATGAATTCTTCACCAATACTTGATTATCTTTCAATTTTTCACACAATGCAGCGCCACTTGGAGTATAATTTTCACAAAAATTAAGTGTGTGTTTGGTGACTGAATTGTGTTTTTGTTTTCAAAATTTGTATTTGTTCTGTTCTCTAAACTTGAATCTTAATACAATTTTTTCTTTGTTTACAATCACTTTTTTTTGTTTGGCAATTGTTTTCACTTATAACTACCACATTATTTATAAAAAAAAAACTACCACATCATTATTTCCCTCCATAATAAATATCACTCCAGACAGACATTTCCGCCCCTAGACTCAAGCCTATGATACGAACCCCAAAAAGCCCGTGAGCCAACCAAGGGAGATAGGGAGCTAGTCCCAGCTGGACGGCGCCAGGCCAACGCTGCAAGCCACTTGTTCCACCATTTGCGTGACAACCAGACCACCGCTACAGTTTAGATCTAATTGTTCACCCACCGGTCATTCTCTATTCGCACAAAAACAACTATAAGTTGTTCTCTAAAGTTGGCATTTGAGTGCTATTTCAACAATGTTTTTATTTAAATACAAAAGATGAAAACATTTGCCAAACAACAAAATTTTAACTCGGGTCCACCATTTTTTGGATTCAAACACAGAAAATCCTATTACCAAACATGCTCTAATATTTTTCTTAGTCTTTTTGCCAAGTGCCGAATTGGTCTGGACTTGTAGTAGTGGATTTTCTTTACAATCAATTTCCCCAACACTTTCTTGATCTTTATCTTTAGCATTTGATGCAGCGGATGTGGGTGTTGACACTTAATTTTGCTACCTATATTCTAACCCTAACACAAATTAGGGTTTTCACAAATTAAAATTCTAAAAACGGAATTGCCCAACTTATTAAAATTAGGGTTTTAAATCAAATTTGTTTTTAACTATTTGATTGACAATTAAAAGCAATCAAACAGATCCTTAAGTTGAGACGATTGAAATGACGTGTCATGTGTTCGAATCGGACTACATATGTGAAAATTATAGCCCGTTGAAGTTTTAATGAATAGAATGCGTAATAATTAAATGACATTAGACACATAAGATTATTCCAAATTAATTCTGATTCATCCCATTAATTAGATTAATTTTAATTAATAAGGTGTAAATATCTTATTGGCTCAAAGTTATAAATTATCATGGATTCTAGCACATTGGATAAACTGAACAAGTTAATTGGATAATTGTGGATTAATTAATTAATTAAAATATTTGAATTATTTGAATTAAATTATTCAGTGTTTTAAGGAGTTAAGAAGATCACCAATTATTTGTTAATATCTATAATCAGTTGGAAATAATTTGAAAATTCAAAATTTGAACAAATAGACAAAATCACAAAACTGGTTTTAAGGATCATATTGAAAGACGATTTTGGCATGGAAAACATTCGAATTAGGAAACTCCTATTTCTAAGAAAAGTTTTGGAATTTGAATTAAATTTCCAACGACACCAATTCTGCCTCAATACAATTTCTGTAGAGATAGTTATGGTCAAAATACTAACACATCTTCAACCTACAAAATTTCAGCAAATTTTAGTTTATTCAATTTTCAAACTATTATCAAATCAGTTTGTTTTAAAATATATTCTGAAATTTTCAGCCTTACTCAATCAACAATTGATAGGGGGAGTTTCTTAAGGGTTATTTAAGTTTCAAACATAATAGTCATTCAAAATTTGAATACTTTTGGCTTTAAAACTCTCACATTCTTCTTCTATAAATAGAAGAGGAGTCTACAATCCCGAGGGTCTTAGAATTTACCTTTGAGAGAGGAATTCCAGATCCTTATACGAATATTTTCTCAAACAAAAGCTGTGGCAGCCATACAAGCCTCTTTAAGGGACTTCACTGCAGTAGCTTCAAAGTGATCAATTGGAGTACAAAATTATATCCACTACAACAACCTTTGCAACCCACATTTCAACACTACAACATCTATTTGCAGTCAATTGCAATTCTCCTATTACAATTTTTAAACTTAATTTTTTTTTTTATAGCAAATAATCTTTTCTATTTGCCATTACTAACTATTCTCTTATTGTAGGAATTAAATGGACTTCATTACAACATCTTGAAGTTATCAAAATCGAGGTGACTAGCTTCCTAGAATAAGAGATTAAGAAATGATTTGGGTTTAACTTCTTTGATTACTTTTCATTATTCTTGTCCTCTCTTAAATAAAGAATGATAGTAGTCGGATTTGACTAGCTTCCTAGAATAAGAGATTAAGAAATGATTTGGGTTTAACTTCTTTGATTACTTTTCATTATTCTTGTCCTCTCTTAAATAATCATCAGATGATATAGAGAATTTCAAATACTAGATAACACATAAATAATTCAAATACAAGATAACCCACCCATAAATAATTCAAATACAGACTCCTACACGATATATAATAGATGTAGTGTAGATTCAATTCCTTCAACAATAGGGATTTATTTATAATTCCTATATCTCTTAATTGTATTCAAACTCTTGCAGCTGATCCTTATCTTTGGAAATGGCCGAGTACATGACTTCCCTGTCAACTCGTTGCTTTATTGTGTCACTTGACCGGGTCATAACAGACAACACCCCTCAGGCAAATACTATATCTGAACGGAAGACATACTTTACACCCTTTTCAACATTACGGGCTTCATGCATCATACACTTATCCCCATGAAGATGTAGGAGAGCCATCCCTTCAGTGGGTGCCACCTTCAAAGTTAAAGTTACATTACAATGCATATTCCAGAAAATGCATGTAACAGAAAAATGAATCCAAAAGGAAAAAGAAAATTAAAGCAAAAAAGGTTGGACAAAAGAGACAATAAACATAGGAATTTACCTCAGCTACAATAGCATTCCTCGAATCGTAGAAGACCGTCTCTCCTCCAACTAGAGGCTCTGAGGAATGATCATTGGAGCTGCTCAGATCATTTTTGGCTTTGGGTTTAGGACCACCATTTAAATATACTAACAAAGTAAAACGGGTGCTCTTTCCCTCTCCAAGATCAATGATTGCATCATAATGTTGTCCAAAGCATTGACCAACCTTGTACCTGAAAACAAAGAATCAAAATATGGGTTTCAAGGTGAAGAGGGCAAAAAATTTTGGCTAGTACTTTTTTCATAAAGAATAGTATATAAAGGAAAATTAAAAGTGATAGAAATCCTTCGTCTAGATCAAATCCAAAATAGTCCTTCCTACGCCCTTCCCTATTCATAGAGTTAAAGAGATGATTTGCTATCATCAAAAAGTCTCATTACTAAATGATTCTCCTTAGCAAACTAGTTAGATATGCATTTATATCATCTCTACATGAGAAACGGAGCCTGCAGTCATGGAAATCTTTCAACCAACCTGTAGAACCTGATATTTGGATTCAAGCCAACGGCGACCTTTCCTCCAATTTTAATATCAGAAAAAAGTTTGTGTAGTCCAGTCTCCCATATTGTTTCTGCAAGAACCGAATCATTCACAGAGATTCGATCCTTATCTCTATAAGCATCACCTTCTGTTGGATCAGGACTTCCTTGGTGGACAAAACCAATAGACTCCGCAGCTTTAATGAATTCCTTTGATTCAGCAGCTGTGAAGAAATTCTGCACCTGGATATCTTAAACATAGTAGAAATATTACAACCTGTAAAACTTAAAAATTTATTAAATAATCATCCATCGTTAGAAAATTCAATTTTCACAGACATTTATAATTAAAAAAAAAAAAAAACACATCTTAAACCTAAATCCCTATTCACCACTTTCAGTCAGGGGCGGAACTAGAAGTTTAGTTTAGGGTGGACACCTTTGATCTCAAACTTTAACATAAATAATATATATATTTTTATATACATATAGTTTGATAAATAATATATTCATTAACACAGACAAGGTTAATCAATAAAAGGTGATGCTTATATTAAATTGATACCATTATTAAGATAACATAAATATAGTACTAAATTGGAATATATTAAATGAAATAACTTGATATATATAGCCCTTTTTTTAGTCTCGATTTTTTAGTTCAAATTCATAATATACCCGTACGTCCGACTATTTGCGTTTTTTTCATTTCCGTTTTTTATGCTGTATTTTTACAACGTTTTTTTACATCTTAAACCGAATGAAATGCGTACGTTTTACATAACATATATATTCCGTCCCATATATTACTAACTATGTTATCTATTTGTATTAACAAAAGATAAAAAATTAAAAAAAAAAACACAATAACTATTTCTTAATATATTGCAATGCAATTATCTAATAAAATGAAAGTTGGCATTTTTTTTTTTAAATTATTAAAATCATCTATAATTGATTCCGTATTAAATGTTGTAGAAAATAAAATTTATATTTATTGTGTCATTATTATATAATAATATTCTAACAAAAAAAGGTTCATTATTATTGATATTGTTAAGTAACAAGAAACCAAGAAAATGAAAAATCCAAAACCAAAAAAAAAAAGTGAGTACAACTTAAAATGAAGGAAATTATTTTAATTGAAAAGATAAGATAACTATTTATAAGACAAGACACGTTTGGAAAAAGAAAAAGAAAAACATAACACAAAATGAAGGAAAAATTCAAAAGGGGTGGAAAAAACCAAAAAAGTGGAAGAAAGACAAAAGAAAGAGAAGAAGAACTGAACAAGCCACCCATCCACTCCAACTCCACTCCTTTAAGTAATCTTGGTTATAATTACAATTAAGATACTCTACATGACACTCATGACATCTATACTATAATATAAAATCGAAGCTTTTTGATTTTTGGTTGACCTCATCATGTTACACCACATAAGCTTTTAAAATCTCACAATTTTACACCTCATTATTTTAATATATATTTTCTAACTGAATTTAAATTTTATTCTATTATTAAACCTTCCATTAGAATTTTGACACATCATATTTTCTTTAATATAAGAATATATTATTCCATATATAAAACACAATCATAATTAATGTCTAATACTAAAATATATTCCATATATAAACACAATATAAATATCTTTTAATAATAATCATAATTATCAATTTTCATCAAGATTTTTAGAGTTCTTTTTTTTTTCTTATGTATTTCATTTAATTTTGTTGCTGGCAATGGAGAAAGATGGATGGATTTGTTATAATGAAACCATGTGAGCTTGAAATGAGTTATGAAATTTTTTTAGGTTTGATCATATAATCATGTGTCCATGTATTTATTTGTCCTTCTTTTTATTTTAAGTATCATTTATTTTATTTTTGGATGGAAACATGATCCATATGGTAAATATAAACATGAATCATGTTTTATAAAAATTGGACTATATTCAACTTATGCCAAAAGAAAAATTACATTATATTAAATTTTAATTATCCTATGGTAAATACTTTCTTAGTTATTTTTTTAAACCAAAAAGTAGGATTTATCCTAAATTCGATTCGTAAAATCTCTTTATCGATCTTGCCTACAACATTTTGAATTAAAAAAAAAATCAACAAAATAAGTAAAAGAAATCAAAATTAATTTAGATTTTATTTTCAATAATTTTCCTATGCATAACACAGGTTTGCGACTAGTATATGATATATTCAACTCGTTTGACAGATAAACGAGTTTGAACAAGCTTCTAATGAATCCCGATCGACAAATAAAAGCGGGTTCATTTTCACGCACTATGATAAACATCCTATTAATTAAAAGTATCCACATCCCAAACTAAGAAATTACTCATTCATGAACTCATTAAAATGCAATTGGCCGGGCATCATTGCAATGTCAAAATTTACGGTAACATGGAATACCAAGCCATTTCCTCCCTTCCAATCACCATCCTAGAATAATTGAAAGTAACCCAATTGCTAATTATCCTTAAAAAACTGAATTTAGTGAAATTTTATATTCCTTGAGCCTATAAAATTAAGTATCCAGGTATACAATTACAAGTGCTAAAATTGATACCAATAACATGACACAACACCCTTCTTGACCTGGAAGGTTTGAACACAAATCACAATAGACAAACTAAAATACAGCAAGCTCATATGCTGGCTTAAACACAGGCCACGCATGGATAACAAGTATTCAAAACAGATAAATAAATAAGAAGAAGAAAAGCAAGTAAGAATATGGGATGAAATATTTCTTACAGCAAACATATCCGTATCTTTGAGGTGTGTAATCTGGAGGTTTTGTTTGGGTTTGATGAGTGGCCATTTTGTTGTTGTTAATGTTGGTTTCTTGGTATCTGCTTCTATTTTCTCTGCCATTGTTATCTTTTTTTTTTGTTTTTTTTTCTCTGATGTTTCTGCCACACAACTCTCTAACCAGTTTTCTTTTGGGTCAATTTTTTGTTATTATGTTTAGCAAGAACTGCGCCTAATACATGCGGCCTATGTGAGAATGGCAGAAAGAAGAGAGGAGTGAAAAGGGAAAGGATAGAGAGAATCTTGAGGAGAAAAATCTAATACTCTGATTGATTCTCTGTGTTATGTTGCAAGAATGAAATGTTATCTGTTCTTATATAGGAAGCAAGAGTACTTCACTGTGCATAACTGAAATGTAAAGCATAACTGCTTTCACTTTCAATCTAACACGTCACACGTCGGCTATACTATACATACCACGTCATTTGGGTTACGCGGCGACAAATTAATATTAAAATGACGTCTTGTATATTTAAATATTAATTAAATAATAATATATATTTTTTATATTATAATATTTTTCATTTAACATTTATTCTTCTAGTTTTTTTTGAAATACAAAACTACTCATTAATTTTTTGTTTAAGTACTATTTTGGTTAAGATGGTCTTTATGTTAAAATGATTCTTAACGTTTTAAGTTGATTCTTAACCTTTCATTTTTGTATCATTTTGGTCATTATCGTTAAGTGATGGATGAAAAATGTTGAAGTGGTATGCCAATTAAAAAAGAATTAGAATGAAAAAAAGAAAAAAAAAGGAGGTTTAATTGCCATTTTGATTCTCAACCTTATGGTTTTTGTGTTAAAATGGTCTTCAACCTTTCAACTGTGTTAAATTGGTATTCAATCTTTCATTAGAGTGTCAAAATGATCATTGTCGTTAAGTAATGGATGAAAAATATTAACGTGGCTAACGGTTTGATTTAAATTTAAAAAAAAAAAAAGTTGACATGGCATGCCAACTTCAGGAAAAAAAAAATCTTACTTAAATTTAAAAAAAAATAAATAAATCTTAATTGAACCGGTGGCTCTTGAGTGACAATATATTTATTTCTTCCCAAGCCACAAACCCCAAATTCCCTCAATTCGTCTAACCCTATACCAGTTATGCATAATCACTCAATATCTAAGAAGCACAATTACGTTTTCGGATACTGGTATAGTATAACGATACAATAATTCTTAAAAAAATAGGGTAGGGTACAAGTACGAAGAGTATATATGTTTTACTAAATTTGTTTTATAAATTATTATGCATATATTTTTCTTATATTGTTAAAGCATGTATGAATTTAAGAGCAATTATGAATCATAAAGTATACCCATTACCATTAAATGGTTTTTAAATTACAAACTAAGGATCAAAAAGAGTAAATAAAAAAAATGAATACTCATATAGTTACATCTAAAATTCATGTCACCCACCACTTTTATTTATTTTTATGACATATCCGAAAGAAAAAAAAAAAAAAAAAAAAATCTTTTTGGATACGCTTAGGCTGCGCAGACATCAGTTCCCCAGATAAGTACGATTCCATTTTTGGAGACTGCAGTTCCCCAAATGACTACGATTCCATTTTTGGATTTAACGTGTTAGTCCATTCGATTCCATTTTTGGATTTAACGTGTTAGACTCAACCTACAGATACAAAGAAACGGTGCATTAAATTTCAACAATAGAGGCCACCTTACACAAAAAATACAAATTGTCAAACTCCAAATTAACGTGTTAGACCCATTTGACTAGTTCATATGCAGAAGTACCAGTTCTACCTGTTAATATGAGGATGTATATGAACTCTGGGTCATACACGGATGCTTTGGCTGGGAATTCTCAGCAGCAAAACAATTGCATGGAAATTCCAACATTGGGTGCTTCAAATTCCCATAAAAAACACAAACCCATTTGACCAAAACATTAACACTGAAAGAAAATGAATACGAAATGAAAAGAGAGCATAAAACAAAAACATACCCAATTGATTACAGTTAGAAAAGCTTGCAGTTTTAAGTTTTAACTAGATCTTGTGGGAAACACAAGGAGAGCTCAATCCCCCAGAGAGAGAGAGAAACAGTGTCAAAGTGAAATGGGTCTGTTGGATCCAATAGGAAGCAGATCTCTCTCTCAGTATTAGGGAGCGGCGACGAGGGCCTCTGTGTGGGGCGGCGAGGGGAAGCGAGTGGCTCAGCGTGGGGTGGCTCGGGTAGGCGATGGGTCGGCTTGGGGCGGCGTGGGGCAAACAAATTGAGGGACATTTGGGGTTTGTGGCTTTCGGGTAAACCCCAAAGAAAGAGACATTGTCACACACGTGCCATAGATCAGTTTAAGACTTTAAGTGATATTTTTTTCTTTGAATAGGAATGCCCCCTCAACTTTTTATTATTATTTTTTTATTCAATTAGTCAGCTAGTTATAATTCACTACGTGACGAGTGACAACTAAAAAATCATCCACTAATATTTTTAGATATATGAACTGTTTAATGAGTCATTTGATTTGTTTAAATAATATATGTAGATGGTCTTATGAGTTACCGTGTAGTAGGTTGTAGCAAGCTGGCTACAAATTTGTTTTGGAAAAAATTACAAAAATCAGCAATTCCAAGTTACAACTTTGGACTTACATTCCGTTTGGGAGGGGGGAAAGGAATGGAAAAAAAAAAAAGAATATTTTAAGAATATTCTCTCATTTCCCTTGTTTGGAAGTTTAAGTAGGAGGGAATGGAATGAATGGATACCATTCCCTTGTTTGGGAGTTTAAGTGAAGGGAATGGAATGGAATACTCATTCCTTCCTATTCCCTCAAAACCCCAAATTTTCATTCCCCAAAAAATTGGGAGGAATAGAAGGGAATGGATTTAAGTTTAATTATTTTTTCACCAAACGTCCCAAAATGCCCTTAGTATTTTTGTAAAATCCTAAATTACCCTTATAGATTTGACATTTTATTTTCCTCAGTTTCCATAGTATTTTTATAATATTGTATTTCTAAATGACCATGCATGGACCTTTAACAATGTCAATTTTTTTTTTAAAAGTTTATTTTGTGGACAATGAATTTCGAATTTCCATTTATTGGGATTATATTTTAGTTTATATTGCTTAGATTTTGTACTTATTTATAATTAAGCAGATTTTATACCATCTGTTGTCTTGTACTGGTTTCTTTCTCTATTAGCAAGGGTTAGAAAAATATAAATAAACTCTCATGGTATTTCTATAATATTATTGTGACACCACATGTGTCAAATATGTTGTGGTAATTCTATAGTATTATTTTATAGATTAATTCTACATTTTATAAAAATAAAGGGTATTATAGTAATGTTGTTATAAAATGATTCATTTCTATTCTTTCTAATATTACTCCCAAACAAAGTTACTTACATTCCATTCCATTCCTCTATTTTAAAACATCTAAACAAGATTACTTAGTTTCATTTTATTCTATTCCATTCTATTCCATTTCATTCCATTCCATTCATTAAATTCATTCCATTCTATTCCATTTTATTCCATTCCCTTATAATTTATTCATTCCATTCCATTCCATTTCCTTCAAAACTCCCAAACGAAACTTTAGTGATAATGATGTTTAACCTCTCACAACTTGCCACTTTAATAAGCTGTAAAAATAGGTAATTATTCATTAAAACAGAAGAATAATCACATTAGTTATGTGATCCTCTCAAACAATAAACAAAATTATTTCTTATACTTTACTAATTTTAAAGATCCAAATAATTATTCAAATACACAATGATTTATTTGCATTGGTAAGAAAAATAACAGTGTAGGCTACTACAACAGTAAGTACGAATAATTTCAAATGGATTCGATTTTAAGCATGCCCCTTAAATTCAGACCTTCCATTCTCCTTAAACTCGTGCCGTGTGCTATTCTCTCTCTCTCTCGCTTTCCCAATTCTCAGACACAAAATCTCGATGAGTTTTAATGGAGAAGAAGAATCAGTTTCCCAAGCCCTCACCACCAAATCCAAGTTCAGGTACAACTCACCTTTCGTTCAAATCAGCCTCATAGGCCTTGTCTGCTTCTGTTGTCCCGGCATGTACAATGCCCTCTCAGGCATGGGTGGTGGCGGCCAAGTCGACCACACCGCCGCTAACAACGCCAACACCGCCCTCTTCACCAGCTTCGCTCTCTTTGGCATCCTCGGCGGTGGCATCTACAACATCCTCGGTCCCCACCTTACCCTTTTCACAGGCTGCTCCACCTACATCCTCTATGCCGGCTCTTTCCTCTACTACAACCATCACAAGCACCAAGCTTTCGCCATTGTCGCCGGAACTCTCTTGGGTATCGGTGCAGGTCTTCTCTGGGCTGGTCAAGGCGCTATCATGACCTCGTACCCACCTACTCATCGTAAAGGGACTTATATCTCGCTCTTCTGGATTATTTTCAACATGGGTGGTGTCATTGGCGGCCTTATTCCTTTCGTTCTTAACTTTCATCGTAGTGAGGCTGCTTCGGTTAATGATGGAACTTATATTGGTTTCATGGCTTTCATGGCAGCTGGGACGCTTCTTTCTTTAGCTATTTTGCCACCCAGTAAAGTGGTTCGTGATGATGGGACTCGGTGTAGTAACATCAAGTACTCTAATGTTTCGACTGAGGTGGCAGAGATTCTTAAGTTGTTCTTGAACTGGAAGTTGCTGCTTATAGTGCCTGCTGCTTGGTCTAGTAATTTTTTATATACGTATCAGTTTAATAATGTGAATGGGGTTTTGTTTAATTTGAGGACTAGAGGGTTGAACAATGTGTTCTACTGGGGTGCGGAGATGTTCGGCTCGGTTGGAATTGGATACATAATGGATTTTAGTTTTCAAAGTAGGAGGATGAGAGGGTTTGTTGGGATCGGTGTGGTTGCTCTATTTGGGACTGCTATTTGGAGTGGTGGGCTTGCCAACCAGCTCAAGTACTCACGCGGTGAAAAGCTACAGACTTTGGATTTTAAGGACTCGGGTAGGGATTTTGCAGGGCCATTCGTCTTGTATGTTAGTTTTGGGTTGTTGGATGCCATGTATCAGAGCATGGTTTATTGGGTGATTGGAGCATTGGCGGATGATTCTGAAATCCTTAGCAGGTAACGGATTTAAAGCATTTAAAGTCCTTATATGTATAGGTATTTAGCAGAGTCTATAATGCTAAATAAAAATTGTTATTGTATTGCAGGTATGCTGGGTTTTATAAGGGAGTGCAAAGTGCTGGGGCAGCAGTTGCTTGGCAAGTTGATGCACACAATGTATCCTTCATGTCCCAGTTGATCGTGATTTGGGGCCTTACTACAATTAGTTATCCATTATTGATGATTCTTGTATTGTTGGCTGTGAAGGATGACAACAAGGCTGAAGAGGGAACTACCAAAGAGGCTGGACCTACTTCAGCTGGTCCATAATAATACTGATGTGGAGGGGTTGAATTTTTTTCCGCCATTGAGTTCTAGTGTTCTGCATAGTGGCATCTTAATGTTTCCAAGTTAATTTCCATCTGGAGTGTAAATGGTTATTGTTACTGTCATTAATGGAAGTTCATGTTTTGTCACCTCAAACCTTTATAACTTTAAATTCAAATACCATGCGATATGTCCTGATCGTTGGAAAAGAACTTATGCTTAATTCTGGTATATTTCTTGAATAAAAATACGATCAGTTTCATTTCATTATTATTTACGTGGCAAGTCATTCTTTAAAAAAACACTAGGGAGGTTATTGGTTCAACATCTCCAGTTTGTTTTGAAGTTCATAAAACAATTAATAGACATTAGAGAATCCGTGCGATGAGTTGTTAATATTAGTATGATTATATAAGTGATAGGTCATTTTTTTCACCTTTTGTTTTGGTAAGAATTTAAAGTAGATGGTTGTATGTGTTTTGAGGATCTATTAGTTTTAGTTTTTTAGAGTTATTATTTACAGGAATTTGGTCTCTTGAGGTAATAAAAGTTTATTACAAAATATGAATTTAGTACTATGTTATTGCTCCCATTTGAGATTAAGATTATTTTTTTGTTAAACATCGAAATTTCATTAAGCAGAGGAACATATTAGAGATTCTCTCAACCGAGCCTAAAAAACAAAGGGAGGGAAAGACTTCTTATTACAACAAAAAACACGATTTTTTGGACAGAAAAAAACTTGGCCAACACATAAGCCATAGTGTTAGCTTCTCTCCTCACCCAATAAAGATGTTGATAATTTCTTTATTCGACAATGTGGGATGAACCTGAGCTGCCTTCTCTTTCCATCTTTGAGCAAAATCTCAAAAAGTTTCTCTGCCTTTCTTCTCCATGTGTAGGAGATTGAAGCGATTTGGGGCTATCTCATATTAAGGCGATTCAAGTTTGGTTGGAAAACTGATTCAAAGGGATACAAATTCATGCTTCACAAGGATTTCCAAATTTTGACGTTTAAGGGGTGTATTGGAGGTAGCTCCTTAAAGTCGAGATCATCTTAATAAGACCATTTAACCACGACATCTTGATTGTAGACATGTCTTAAAAGAAGAAGGAATTTTAGCCGTATGATATTTGAAGGCATTTTCATTGTTCCAAGGAGCAGAGCAGGCCAATGTCGAGGCAATCTATTCATCTTATGTGTAGAAGAAATAACTAAAAAGATTGTTAGCATTTGGTAAGACCCTTAATGGGGGAGCAGCCTTAGAATAGAATTAGGTTTCTCTTAGAGTTCTTTTCTCAAGTTTTAGAGTTTTCTTTTGTCTAATAGCTTGCTAGAACTTTTGCTAAGGCAATGGGTGAAGCCTTAACCTTCTATTGGTATGTTCTTAACAATTCCTTTATGTTTTTAATTCCTAGTTTTTATATTTTTGATTGATTTATTTATCTACAAAAGTGTTTGATTCTACATAATTCTTTGATTTGACGTAGACTTTGAGCACGAGCATTAAATGCTTGAATTTGCCTGCGAATTAATTCACAATTTTTTTTTTTGCCTAAAATCAATTAAACTCATAGAATTATTTTTTAGAAAATTACTTCTTTTGTTCTTATTGTTAAATCATCCGATTAAGAACATCATTTGTATGATTTTTAGTTGAGTTATAAAATAAAATTGTTAGAACCATCAGTAGATTTGTTGTGTGTAGATCCCTAAGCCATAGTGTTTTAAGATATTTATTTTTTCTTCGAATTTCATTCTCTCTAAACCAACCAAATCACAAATCTTCCTCAATTATATTTGATTGTTTATTTAATTTTGTCTTTTGAATTGCTAATCAACACTATTTCGTGTGGATTCGGCATAAGGCTCACCAAGTTATTACTTACCAACAATCCTGTGCTTGGGAGCATTGTTAAAGTCGCAACAACTACCTAGGGTTCAAGTTTAGTGAAGGAGTACTGATGGAGTTTTGGTGTAGGAAAGGTGAAGATAAAATATGAAAACCCTTGAACCTCTTGCTTTGCTCGGCTATTGAAGAAGAAGAGAAAAGATGAAAGCTTCTCTTCTATCTTTCTTGCTAAGTCAAAGTGTGTACTCAAATGAAAAACTATCTAAATCACAAGGGGATTCGGCTATGTGAGGGATTGGTGGAAGACTTTTTTGTGTAAAAAAGGACCAAGAATGACTAAAGATGAAATGGTTCATTAATGCTTAGATGGAGTGTGGTGGATGGAAGACTTGGAGAACTTGGGCTTGAGAGATAGGCATGCAAGTGCGTGGGAGATTCATGATGGATAAAGAATGCAATGGTAGGTTCGGCCAAGGCAAGGATGCATGCTTAGGATTGCTTTGACTAATTTTTCCAACCTCCCTGTTAAAATGAGAATATTTTTTATTTATATGGCAGCCCTAAAATGAACCTACTCACGTTTTGGACCTCATGGGAGTGCATCAGGGTTTTGGAAATTGGATATACTTCATGAAAATCCCGAAATTCTGACTGATTTTTAGGCTCTGATTGCGGGCTCGTTTTGATCCTCTAAACATTCGAATTTGGAGGTGGTCATTAGACACATAGTTGTAGCCCATCATGTCAGCTTTCCAGCCCAATTTGAATCAATTTATTAATAATTACTATAATAATTATTGGTCAAAATAATTATCTCATTAGTTAAAAATAAATCAATTTAAGAATTATCCTTTGATGAATATCTTGTACATGAATACTTACCATTTTAAGGTGTTCTAAACCAATATGAATTATTTATTAATTTATTTTAATTTAATCCTTGAGAGGACCAATCAAATTAATTAACAAGTAATTCTATGCATGTGAGCTTATGGTAAATATTATTTCAACCAATCAAATTTGTTTTCTTAATAAAATCTTGGTTTTTGATCTGATTTCCAATCCAAAAAATGCACTCTCATTCTTAATTCAATTTTGATCACTTAAAATATGATTTTAAATTTATGGACCAACTTTGAATTTTCAAGCTTGTGAAATTACCATTTTACTCTTTATGCACTAAAGTGTAAAAAAGTAAAATTAATAGTTATAAAATGGGGTGTCAACACTTACTTAAAGGATTAAACAAAAATGAAAGAGCAACAAGTGGAGTGCGGATCTATCTTTCCATGCAAGTGGATTGAAGACTTAGAGAACACCGAGGAGGGATAAGGAATTACAACAAAAAACAGGGCGTGACATAGTCAAAGGATGAAACAAAAAGAAAGAGCAAAAAGCATGATAATTCTGACTAAGTGAAGGGGAGTTAGATATATGGATGAATGTTGAACCAACTAAAATCAAAATGAAAGTGCTAGAAAAGTCAACAAAACTTGCTAGTCAAGTTAGTGTGAGTGTGAAGTCTAAATGGAAGGCTAAATACTTATAAAAAAACATTAAAAAAAATGGAAGGCTAAATGGTTGATTGAATGCATGGGTGGATAGTGTTATAACCCCATTTTTACTCCCGGGATTTTCTCGGGTGTCGGCACGTGAAACGAGGCAGCCTGGACCGAGCTAGTCTGACCCGACACAGACCCGCCACATCAGAATGACCTCAAGACGAGGTCTGGGGTGCATTTCCCGGAGTTTGACCAGGTTTGACCGAGATGTTGACTGAGCCGAGTCAACCCGACGGGGGCCTACTGCACCAAAAGAACCTCAAAATGGGGTTTGGAGCACATTTCCCAGAGTTCGGAGAGCTTTGACCAAGTTTGACCAAGTTTGACTAAGGTTGACCAAGTTTGACCGAGGTTTGACCGGACCGTTGACCAGATCGAAAGCTGGACTGGGCTGACCGCTCCCTGACCAATGTGTAGAGCATGACGAGAGCTTCGATTCGATACTTTACGGGTAAAAAACGGACGAGAAACGAGAGAGTTATGGGCAAAACCGTGAGAAAGCGGTCCGACACTTAGCCAAATTTTGCTAAGTGTTGTTGACAAAACAGCCTATTTGAGAGGTAGTATTTGCGCGCAGATTCTTTCCGCCTCGCAACAACTTGGTCCGCAAGCTGAAACCCTTAAGCAAGAAGGTTACTTCAGCTACAACACGCAACTCCCGGATCGTCAAGAACTCCTCCGGTCAAGCCGGAATCTTGATAAAAAAATGACCCCTTGGCATAAGGAACATTCCAACGGCCTCTGTTCGCAAGATCATATCTTGCGAACCCAAGTTCGCCTCTATGCAAGGCCTATACTTTTAGAAAGTAGGTAACGTAAGCTTTCCGGCGACACCAAGATCGTCGAAATCCGACATCGGGAGCTACGTCTACCACGCGCACGAAAACAGGTTGACGAAATAAGGCTGTGCTGAAAATTCTAGGACTTTTCCCCCGACGTTACCGTGCTTGTGCACAGAGTCTTCCTGACTCACAACGAGTTGATCCGCAAACCCGGGTACGTTGGATATAGGACATGTTTAGACACGGTGTGGAACTCTCGGATCGTCAAGATTTTCCCCGTTCTAGCCGGAATCTTGATCGGAAAAATGTCTTCCAACGGACCAAAAACACTCCGGCGGCCCCTGTTCGCGGAACCATATCTCGCGAACCCAAGCTTGGTTTCTCGCAAGTCTAAAACTTTAAGGGAAAGGGTAGCGCAAGCTTTCAGATTGTACAAAGAACGTCGAAAACCGACTTTGGGAGCTAGGTCAAGTACGCGCGCAAACACAAACAAAAAGTAAGGAAAAATGAGCCGAAGATTTGACGCATTTTTCTCCCGAACAACCGCCTTCGCGCGTAGAGTCTTCCCGACTCACAACGAGTTGATCCGTAAGCCCAGGTTCGTTGGAAAGATGATGACTCCAGCTACGACGTGCAACTCTCGGTTCGCCAGTGGCTTCCCCCGTTTGACCGGAATCTTCGCCGGAAAAACACGCAAAAATAGCTCCGGCACCCCGACTTCCGGGAGTCATAACTCTCCCATCCAAACTCCTATTCATGCAAACTTTATATCGTTGGAAAGTGGACGTCGAGAGCTTTCCGGCGATATGATGCATGACCCATTTTGAGCACCAGAAGGCTTCCAAAAGTGCCCCCAAAAATCAGGTCAGAAAACAACACGCGCACGAAAATCGAGGAGGATTCGGAAGAGGGGCTGCGTGGCGGATAAGATCGCCATGTGGCAAGTGGTACGACTCGCGCGGCATCATCACGCTCAAGGCGTGCCACTTCGCCTATAAAACAGACCCTCTCTCCCTCATTTCCAGCGCGATTTGCTCAGGCTCTAGGCCTTCTTGAGCGTAGTTTAGGCAGAAATAGGGGTTTAGGGGTCTACCTTAGGGGGTTTTTGGGTAGTTTTTAGAGTGAGAGACTCCTCTCTAGGTACTCTTTTTCTCTAAGCTCTTTCTCTCTCCTCTTTTTCTTCCTTTTTAATGGAGGTGACTAGTGATGATTCCTAAAATGGGAAGGGATTCACAAGGATCCACTTTTGTTTATGCTTTTTAGTTCATTTATGCTTTATCTATGCTCTTCTAGTTCATTTATTGCCTGATTATTGCTTTATTTATATGCTTTGAGTTATTTATTGCTTTCATTTATAGCTTTGAATATGTTTATCGCTTTATTTACATTTACTACGTACTTGTGAATATTATATTGTGATTATCCCTTCCCCCCCGTGTATTTGGGTATGACAATCCCGAGTGGCTTTGGTGGATTATATAAGCCCTCTATGAGGCCTTAACAACCATGTTAGCCCACAAGGTATTTGACCCAAGAACACGCCCCCCCTTTGTTAAATACCGTCATTTATCGCTTTACTATGTTATAAATGCTTACTATTTATTCCCTTTTTCCCTTTTGTGAAATGGGCGTGATAATCCCGATTGGTCGTGATGGATTATGTAAGACCTTAATGAGGCATTAACCACCACGTAATTCCATAGGGCATTGGATCCATAAAAACCCCCTAGCTTTAGATTCATTATTGTTTTAAATTTATTTATTGCTTTCATTTATAGCTTTGAATGTATTTATCGCTTTATTTACATTTACTACGTACTTGTAAATATTATATTGTGATTATCCCTTCTCCCCATGTATTTGGGCGTGAAAATCCTTAGTCGGTCTTGATGGATTATGTAAGACCTCAAAGAGACATTAACAACCATGTAAACCCATAAGGCATTGGATCCAAGAACACAACCCCCATGTTCAAATTCCGTCATCTATTGTTTTACTATGTTATAAATGCTTATTATTTATTCCCTTTTTCCCTTTTGTGAAATGGGCGTGATAATCCCGATTGGTTGTAACGGATCATGTAAGACCTCAAAGAGGCATTAACCACCACGTAAATCCATGAGGCGTTGGACCCACGAAAATCCTTTGCCTTAAACCCCGTTATTTTCATCATTTACAATATTGATGTAATTATTGTCCATTTTTCTATTTTGATTTGGGCATGAAAACACCGAACGGTCTTGGAGGTTTTAGATAAGTCTTTCAATAGCACTAAATTCCATGTAAATCCATGAGGCGTTGGACCCACAAATTGTCAACATATTTTCAAAATGATTTTCACTCATGCAAGTCCTATTTGGCATCAAAGGTTTAGGTAAATCTATCAATAGCACTAACCCTTTGTGTAAGCCTGAAAGGCATTGAAACCCCTTTTCAAAATGATTTTCACTCATATAAGTCCTATTTGGCATCAAAGGTTTAGGTAAGTCTTTCAATAGCACTAACCCTTTGTGTAAGCCCGAAAGGTATTGAAACCTCTTTTCAAAATGATTTTCACTCATATAAGTCCTATTTGGCATCAAAGGTTTAGGTAAGTCTTTCAATAGCACTAACCCTTTGTGTAAGCCCGAAAGGCATTGAAACCCCTTTTCAAAATGATTTTCACTCATATAAGTCCTATTTGGCATCAAAGGTTTAGGTAAGTCTTTCAATAGCACTAACCCTTTGTTTAAGCCCGAAAGGCATTGAATTCCCTTCTAGATTACTTCATTCTATTCATGTAAATCCTAAAGTGGTGTCGAGATTCGAGAAAGCCTTTTAATAGCATTGAATCCCGACCCCACGAGGTCTTGACCCTTTCCTTGACATGTGTCATAAATCATACTTTGTCGTTATAATTGAGCATTGCATTTATGTCATTTTATGATTAATGTGTTGTGAACATGCCATGATCATCCCATACTTGTTAGAATCATTTTTAGTAATTTATGTGTTGCAAACATGCTGTGATTACTCATTTGATTTGCTTTTTATGATTAATGTGCTGCGAATATGCCATGATCATTCCATACTTGTTAGAATTATTGTTAGTAATTTATGTGCTGCGAACATGCCGTGATTACTTGCCTTGAGTGTTTATTAGCTTTGATATAAAATGTGATTAAAATACACTTTGCCATGAAAACTTTAAAAAGAGTAAACATGGTAGTGTGGGCATTATAAACGAAGTTGGTGCAACCCAAGGGCAATGGCTTGCCCTGGCTTTTGGGACACCATGGTATGAGTCCTTTACACGGGGGCGTGGCTGGTACGTGCTTTCGTGTAAGGGATTCTACACGTTCTAACTCCCACAAAATCATGGTCCAAAATTCCCCAAAGTGTGAATTAACCACCCAAAACCTCGCCATTTGACGGACCGCTTTATTCTTGGAAATCAAGGATAAAGAGATCCCGAATATGGCATCAAAACATTAATTGTTTGTCCCGGCATTAGGTGTTAGGATTTCAAGTACATCCTACCACCGAAATGCCCGAAAATTTAAAAGATACAAAGATAAGAGACGGTGAAATAAAGAGTCTAATCAAAACCGAATGAAGTCACATTGCGTTTGCCATTTTTGGTATATCGCATGACGAAAATTGGGACATTTGTACATAATTAAAACCAACAAACCTAGGCTAAACAAATAAAATGGAACACTAGAAGGGAGGTAACTGTTTTTTTACGGATGTCGTGGGGTGCCTAACACCTTCCTCACGCATAATCAAACCCCCGAACTCATCTCTGGTTCAAGACCATTTAGTTTTAGATGTCTAAACAAGATAAAATCTATTAGACATAGGTGCCCAATCACACCTTAAATTTCCCATGATTGGTGGCGACTCCAAATTTGTGTTCACACACACACACACACGTGTTCCCACACACACACACACACACAACTCATATCTCGAAACGGAAAAGAGATAGAGAGATCACACACAACTCGCCAAATGGGGGTTGGGATCAAGGAAAAAAAGAAAACACTCGCTCCCTGGAGTGAAGTAGTTGATATTTTTCCGCCGGTGTCGACAGATAGGCTCATTAAATGGATGACTAAAATGAGTAACAAGATGCATGGGTGGATAGAAGAGTAAAATGGATAACTAAAATGAGTAACTAGATGCGTGGGTGGATAGAATAATTAAATGGATGATTAAATGAGTAACTAAATGAATGGTGATGTACGAGTGTCTTACTCTGTTATTGCTATAGTTGCTAGAGATTGGAGAGAGAGCTTTGTATCTGCTCTTTCAAAAATGATAAACACCAATATTCGTGTCCAAGCTGAAGCACTGAGATGGTCTATGCGGATAGTTTTAGACAGAAAGCTGAGAATGTAGTGTTTGAAAGTGGTTCTCAAATCTGTTTTAATTCTATTTCAATGTCTAGATCCAAGCCCCCCCATGGAAAATACATGGTCTTATTTCAGATATTGAAGCTGCAGCAAAGCGTATTCTTGGTTATTCATTTAACTGGGTTTACAGAGAAGCTAATGTAACCGCTCATGAGTTGGCTGTATGATTTATTATGAAAATTTTCATCCATTTGGTTATCGTGTTTATCATTGTTTACGTGATTATATGCCTAACAAACTTTCCCCCCGTAGCATTCCTTGCATTTTTTTGGGATACAGCCCCTCTTACAAAGGATTCCGTTGTCTTTACCCTACCACCTCTAGGATATATATCACCCACCATGCTCAATTTGATGAGACTCACTTTCCCTTCCTCAATACCTCTCAGGCTCAACCTATATCCTCCCTCCAATTTTCAAATTTTCTGGAACCTTGTCTTCTCCTTACAGACATGCCACCATCTTCCCCTGCACCTCATTCCTTGCATATTCCACAATTCGGATCTAATCCGTGTGATATTTGTACTGATTCCGTGGATGAGTCTTTGCAGGTTAATGATTCTCTTACAGGTCCATCTTTGCCGCCCTCGGATCCTAGCCCTGCTTCCCTTGAGCTCACCACTGAGCTACCTACCCCTGCTCTTGTTGCGGCCACTCTGATGCCTTCTCATCCCATTTTTACACGAGCCAAAGCTGGTATTTTCAAAACTCGCCACCCGGCGTATCTTGCTCTCTTGGGATCCTCTGGTCTTCTCTCTACTCTACTTGCATCCACTGAGCCGAAAGGATTCAAATCTGCTGCTAAGAATCCTGCTTGGCTCGCCGCTATGGATGAAGAAATTCAAGCCCTGCAAACTAATCGTACCTGGATTTTGGTTCCTCGACCTGCCAACACCAATATTGTGGGTTCCAAATGGGTGTTTCGGACAAAACACTTGCCTGATGGATCTATTGAGCGTCTCAAAGCCCGCCTTGTTGCCAAAGGCTATACACAGGTACCTGGTCTCGACTACACTGACACCTTTAGCCCTGTTATCAAGGCTACCACTGTCCGTGTTGTCTTCTCTCTTGCTGTAACAAATAAATGGCCTCTCCGCCAACTTGATGTCAAGAATGCATTCCTTAATGGTCATCTTACTGAATCTGTCTATATGGAACAGCCTCCTGGGTATATTGACCCCCGCTACCCCAATCATGTATGTCAGTTGCAGAAAGCTCTTTATGGCCTCAAACAGGCTCCTCGTGCCTAGTTTCAGCGATTCAGCTCTTTTCTCATTCAACTTGGTTTTTCTTGCAGTCGTGCCAACACATCACTCTTTGTCTTTCACAAGCACTCTGACATTATTTATTTGCTTCTTTATGTTGATGACATCATTATTACAAGCAACAACTCATCTCTTCTTGACAGCTTTACTCGCAAGCTTAATTCTGAGTTCGCTACTAAGGATTTGGGTTCTCTCAATTACTTTCTTGGTTTGGAAGCTACACCCACCACTGATGGTCTCTTTATCAGCCAGCTGAAATATGCACGGGACATTCTCTCACGAGCTCAGTTACTTGACAGCAAGCCTGTTCACACCCCCATGGTTGTCTCTCAGCACCTGTCTTTTGATGGTCCTCTGTTTTCGGATCCTACTCTTTATCGATCTCTTGTTGGTGCTCTTCAGTACTTGACTATCACGCGTCCTGATATCGCTTATGTTGTAAACTCTGTCAGTCAATTTCTGCACTCTCCGACTGAAGATCACTTCCTTGCTGTCAAGCGCATTCTTCGCTATGCTAAGGGCACACTGCATTTTGGCCTCACTTTTCATCCATCTGATGCTCCTGGCGCTTTAGTTGCTTACTCTAATGTAGACTGGGCTGGATGTCCTGACACTCGTCGCTCTACCTCTGGTTATTCTATTTACCTTGGTAACAACTTGGTTTCCTGGAGTGCCAAAAAGCAACCTACTGTTTCTCGTTCAAGCTGTGAGTCTGAGTATCGTGCCCTTGCCCTCACTGCTGCTGAACTTCTTTGGCTCACTCATCTTTTTCGTGACCTTCGCATTTCCTTTCCATTGCAGCCTCTTCTTCTATGTGACAACAAAAGTGCGATTTTTTTGAGCTCCAACCCCGTCTCTCACAAACGGGCCAAGCATGTTGAGTTAGACTACCACTTTCTTCGTGAACTTCTTGTTGTTGGCAAACTTCGCACCCAATATGTGCCCTCTCACTTACAGCTTGCTGATATCTTCACCAAAAGTGTGCCTCGGCCTTTCTTTCAATTTTTTCGCTCCAAGCTCCACGTCTGTTCAAATCCAACGCTCAGCTTGCGGGGGGGTGTTGAGGATCCTCTGCCTTAATCTAAGGCTTTCCATATGTGCATCCATTGACCCTCAATTATAGGAGCTTGTTTTGCTAATCTTTCCATGTATTGTGTAATCAACATTTATGTAATTACACCGTTATACAATCTGTAAATATAAATATATATATATATATGAAAGGCTCTCACCACTCAAAAGGTGTGGTGGTTTTCAAACATTCTCAAAAAAGTTTTTTTTTTTTTTTGTTCATTTGATGTTGGCTGTGGCCCATCCAGTTTTGCCTCTGTTATCTTGATGGAGGCTGTTTCCTCAGTCGTTGTATGGCTTTTTCCTTATGGTAAAGTGAGTAACTAAATGCATGGGAAAGTTGACTAAATGGGGGGCTGCGAGAAATTATTTGGTTCTAAGAGGATAAGAGTTTACCCAACCAACAAACAGATCACGTCACTTTGCTAACCACACAATTAAATTAAATTTAATTATAGTTAAAGAATAATTAAACTGGTTTACCCAACAAAAATATTTTCAACAAACAGAAAATAATCGTTGGAAAATGATTTACGAAAATTTGTTTCGTAAACTATTTTCCAAAAAACGCACTCCTCACCCCACTTCCTTCTACTTTATCTTTCACACAACACTGTAAAATATTTTTCGGAATGCAATCAAATGCACGGAAAAAAAAAAAAAAAATCATTTTTAAATCATTTTCATCCTAAAAACATTTTACAATAGAAAATATTTTACAACGAAACAAACGGAACCTAAAGTAAATCTTTTATTTTGAAATTCAAACACATCACTCATCAGTTCCTCATCTCTTGCTCTTTTTAATTTGTATCTTAATTTTCCTGTTCCTTTGCCTTTCTCTCTCCAAAAACACAAATCAACAGCCAGAGCATCGACACTTGCATTTTCCGCGGGGGCTAGTAGCAAACGTTTGTGAAGGATTTTTTTAGTGAGGGTTGTGGTGGTCACAATGGTAATTGTGAGCAGTGGCAGCGCCACGTTGAACCTGGCTTTCAATTTTATTTTATTATTTTTTTTTTAATACATAATTAGGTATTGAAAATTCTCAAAATAAATTTTAAACACCCTCAAAAAAAAAAAATTTTGGAACACTCTGAATTTTTTTTTTTTTTTTTTTTTTTAAATACTGAGTTGAGAATCTTAAGATCCCAATATACTCAACCCATTAAACCCCTAAAAGAAAAGCTCAAATAACCCAATCAAATTTCATTCAAATTAAATATAATCCAATTATTTAGCCAGCACAATAAGTTTTCATTTAACATTGGCTTAATAAAAAATAAATATAAAACCCTACTTACCACGTAGAATAGAGAGAAGCAAAGACATAAAAATAAATAAAATTAAAAAAGCCCCTAAATTGCAAAGTTGGGTAATTCTACAATACCCACACTTTTGTGTGCGGGTACGTTACCTTTAATAGATAAAAGCTCACATTGATGATACCAATGTCACTCATGATGGTAATTACCTCACATATAATGGTATCTACCATCACATTGCTTGGTACCCTAAATTTTTATTTTTATTTAAATTTAATATATATAAAAAAATTAATATCACATAGTATCAACATCACATATGATGGTACTTACATCACATTTGATGGTACCAATTAAGTGGGTACCATACCCACAAAAAGAGTGTGTGTATTGTAGAATGACATTGCAAACCCACTTCCTAATAGATAAATAAATTATTAATAGTTGTTAATTAAAAGTTTAGTAAATTATTAATAGTGACTCAATTAATAGTGATTAATTATCAGATCATGTGGTGTTTAATGACTAATGAGTTGTGGTTTTGTGGTCATTGTGAGTAGTTAATTAATAGTTTAAGTGGTTAGTGCATTTAATTTAATTAATAATAAATTCGTAGTTTAATTAAATTTAGTTATTTTTTATCTATTTGTCCTCATATCACATATGCAATGCCTTATAGTTTACTAGTACTATATGGACAAATTTTTATAAGGAAATTACTTATATTGCAAGATTCATCTCTTACACAAGATTATTTTGCATGTTTTTTTTTTAATGTCTATATATTCAAGTTTTTAAATGAATTTCCTGGAAAAAAAATTACTTGAGCTACCACTGATTATGAGCTTCGCCTTGTTAGCTTTTGCTAGGAAAGCATCAAGCATGCACCTGTGATGAAGTCCTCATTAAGGGTGTTGATAGGTGGCTGGATGGCCATGGGAGAGTAACTTTTGGCTTTACCAAGCTTGTTGGTTCCGCTGGACTATATATAATGACAGCAATTTTTATTTATTAGTTTTTTTTTTTTAATACTTTCTTTCTTGGTAGATCTTTCAGATCTTGTACTAGCTGTTGATCTTTATTAGTCCAAAGGAGACATATGCAATATTAATCTTTGTACAATTAATTTCTATTATAATTTTGAATTACTCTATTACAATTAATTTCTATTATGACAACCTATCCAATTGAGTTAGTTAGCTAAGCTATCTGTTGGAGTCCTAAAATTTCAAACTAGGTCACAGAATTATAGAACAACAAGATAAGTTATAAACCATCACATATGAATATGATTCAAAGAAACACAACAATGGATTAATAATATGAACATAGTTTGGCTACAAATTGGTATGTAGTCAGCTTGCTATAATTCACTATGTGGCAACCAATAAGATCTTTCCACTTGTACTTTTAGTTCACATGACCTATTTAATTTGTTATGTGACTTGTTTAAACAATACATATGGTTGGTCTTATGAGTTGTCACGTAGTGAGTTATAGCAAATTGGCTACAAATAGTTTGTAACCAAACTTTGTTCTTTTTTCCATCCATCACAATCCGTCACTTTGACAAGTTGTGAATTTGGATGTGTATTGTACACGTAGAGTTTTTCATTTTAGAATAGGTATTTTATAATTAATTTATTGAATGTGGTGACTCGTGACTTGTGAGTGTAGAAAATAACAGTAAGTACATCAAGAAAACAATGGTAGGTCCAGGTCCATTTAAAAATAATTGTTCATCATTTATATTACAATTACAATCTACCATTTTCATAAATTCTAACTAAAATTTTAGAATTTATTTTACCATATCAATAATTAAAATAATTATTTATTAATTTTTTTTGTGATCTACCTAAATTATTAATGGTATAATAAAATCCAAAATTAATTAGCCATTTCACTATTGTAGTTTTAAAAAATTTAAGACAGAGTTATAGTCATATAGTGTACTATGGTTAGGAACCGCAAAACAACATATGACAAATGGCAATATAATTTAGTATTAAGGATTATTTACTTGGAATATATGTTACTACTCATAAACTTTAGGTCAAAATCAAACTCACTCCAAGTTATAATTTGAAATTTTTAAATCCTTAAACTTAGAGAAATGACCATATTAATCATTATGGTTATGGTTAGATAAGTGGATGGAAAATGCTATTACATGCCATGCACGTGAAAGTATGTTAATACAAAATTATTTTATAATTAAAATGAAACATAAAATTGTTTAAAAATCTTTTTAAATTAAAATGTAATAAATTTTTAAAAATATAGAAGCATGCTTCACCTTATAGATTCAGATTAGGTGACACTATGACAGGTTTATGCGAAACACGAACCAACTACACTTGTGATCACCCCTAAAAACATAGAAAGACGGACATTGCCTTTGTAGAGCATAATGTGACTAAATTATACTGTTGACATCTTTTATAAAATATATATATATATATATATATATATATATAGTATATTATATATATAATTGTTAAACCCATCATAATTTCATCCAAACAAAACAAACCAAAAATTTTCCAAAGCCTAAACAATTTCTGGCACTGTTTTAGTCCTCTAATCCGAGGGTCCCCAAACAAAAAAAGAACAAAAGAATAATCATTCTAATCAAAACAAAACAAACAAACAAACCAAAATTCCTCTCCCCTGGTCTCTCTCTCTCTCTGTCTCTCTTGCGTCTGATAACGTTTGGACAGTTGGACTCTTGTGAAGTGTTTAGTAACTTTAGTTTTGTAGTTTAGTTGACAATTAAGCCACCACTCATTTGCTTTAAACCACATGGTCCACACATTAATTTAGATTCTTTTCTTTCCTTTTTCTTTTAAGCCACACGTTCCAAACATGAGTTTACCTACCTTTCTTTTTTTCTTTTTGCTATGTGACACATCCATTTACTTTATAAATGGTTAGTTTATTGTAGATTCTTTAGTTTTTATTAAATTGTTAGTTTACTGTAAATTCTTTAGTTTTCATTGTTTAATTTGTTTTTGTGGATTGTGGGAACAATCTGGCAGGTAGTGTGTGGGTAGATCTGTGGATGGGTTGTGTTTTTATAATTTCTAACACCCTTAACAAATTAGGACTCTCTGACGTCTCTGGTATTAGTAGCACTTAGACAAACTCTTTTATATTAAAAAGTGGAGGATTATGACTTCCTGTTTATTTGATTATCATGAGAATAATGTGAAAAAGTAAGTACACATTGTCTTTCCCAGGGAATTTAATTTCACATTAAACTTGCACATATGATGCACTGCTTAATTACTGATATAAAAAAAAATGATAACACTACACTTCAGCATTTATGTTCTATATACAAAAGCACTCCTTTACCTGAAGTTAACTTTGGATTTTAAGGACTCGGGTGGGGATTTTACTGACCCATTTGTCTTGTATTTTAGTTTTGAGTTCTTGTGTCCTGCGATAATGGAAGTTCATGTTTTGTGTAGAATATTTGTCCCTATCTCTCTCGACTCCTCTCTATCTACTTTGACTTCCGGGATAGCTTCAGCACATAAAACCATCCAAAGAGAAAGTACTCTATCTTATCTATTTAGATTTACAATAAATTTGATGAAAAAATTGATACAATTGGCAAATTATAAAAATAATGTTAATAATGGATCAGTGTAAAAGGGGAGCATATCAATTATCAACTGCAATTTTTGAATATATAATCTTTACTATATGTAAGATGTGACCCAATAAAAATAATACATATTAACTAAAAATACCAACTAAGCAAATAAAAACCAACTAAACTAAATGCATTTTACCTTATACTTGTTACCAAACAATCTCACATCTCCCTCACCAATTAGATCCGCTGTTATGCCACCACACAAATGGAAAATTATTTTTACTCAGCTCTTCAGTTCTTTCTAATTTCAGATCTTTGTCTTCTCCCGAGAGCGGAATTTCCCTTAGATTTTTTTCATATCATTTTTTCCATCCTTCACATGAGAGGGAATGGCTTTATATATCTACATATAGAGAGAGGGGGAGAGATGGGGATACATGGGTAATTGGCCTTAACTCTATAAGTTAGGCCCTACTGAACATTCAACCCCTCCACATCAGTAATATTGTTGTCATGGACCAGCTGAAGTAGGTCCAGCCTCCATGGTAGACTTGGTAGTTCCCTCAACAGCCTTTATGTCATCCTTCACAGCCAAAAATACAAGAATCACCAATAATGGATAACTAATTGTAGTAAGGCCCCAATTCACGATCAACTGGGACATGAAGGATACATTGTGTGAATCAACTTGCCAAGCAACTGCTGCCCCAGCACCCTGCACTCCCTTATAAAACCCAGCATACCTGCAATACAAATATACATTAACAATTGTTTTTTAGCCTTTTAGACTGCTCAATTACGATACATATAAGGACTTCAAATGCTTTAAATCCATTACCTGCTAAGGATTTCAGAATCATCCGCCAAGGCTCCAATCACCCAATAAACCATACTCTGAAACATGGAATCCAACAACCCAAAACTAAAATACAAGATGAATGGCCCAGCAAAATCCCCACCCGAGTCCTTAAAATCCAAAGTCTGTAGCTTTTCACCGCGTGAGTACTTGAGCTGGTTGGCAAGCCCACCACTCCAAATAACAGTCCCAAATAGAGCAACCACACCGATCCCAACAAACCCTCTCATCCTTCTACTTTGAAAACTAAAATCCATTATGTATCCAATTCCAACCGAGCCGAATATCTCCGCACCCCAGTAGAACACATTGTTCAACCCTCTAGTCCTCAAATTAAACAAAACCCCATTCACATTATTAAACTGATACGTATATAAAAAATTACCAGACCAAGCCGCAGGCACTATAAGCAGCAACTTCCAGTTCAAGAACAACTTAAGAGTCTCCACCACCTCAGTCGAAACATTAGAGTGCTTGATATTACTACACCGAGTCCCATCATCACGAACCACTTTACTGGGTGGCAAAATAGCTAAAGAAAGAAGCGTCCCAGCTGCCATGAAAGCCATGAAACCAATATAAGTTCCATCATTAACCGAAGCAGCCTCACTACGATTAAAGTTAAAAACGAAAGGAATAAGGCCACCAATGACACCACCCATGTTGAAAAGACTCCAGAAGAGCGAGATATATGTCCCTTTACGATGAGTAGGTGGGTAAGAGGTCATGATAGCTCCTTGAGCAGCCCAGAGAAGAGCTCCACCGATACCCAAGAGAGCTCCGGCAACAATGGGGAAAGCTTGGTGCTTGTGATGATTGTAGTAGAGGAAAGAGCCAGCGTAGAGGATGTAGGTGGAGCAGCATGTGAAAAGGGTGAGGTGGGGCCCGAGTATATTGTAGATGCCACCGCCGAGGATGCCGAAGAGAGCGAAGGTGGTGAAGAGGGC
Organism: Fagus sylvatica; assembly: GCA_907173295.1. Taxonomy (NCBI): domain Eukaryota; kingdom Viridiplantae; phylum Streptophyta; class Magnoliopsida; order Fagales; family Fagaceae; genus Fagus; species Fagus sylvatica. Next base: position 42,311,993 of record OU015763.1, on the reverse strand, counting down.
GGTGTTAGCGTTGTTAGCAGCGGTGTGGTCGACTTGGCCGCCACCACCCATGCCTGTGAGGGCGTTGTACATGCCGGGACAACAGAAGCAGACAAGGCCTATGAGGCTGATTTGAACAAAAGGTGAATTGTACCTGAACTTGGATTTGGTGGTAAGGGCTTTGGAAACTGATTCTTCTTCTCCATCAAAACTCATCGAGATTTTGTGTCTGGGAATTGGGAATGAGAGAGAGATAGATAGAGTAGATAGCACACGGCACGAGTTTAAGGAGAATGGAAGGTCTGAATTTAAGGGGCATGCTTAGAATCTAATCCTTTAGATATTATTTGTACTTCCTGTTGTAGTATACACTGTTAATTTTCTTACCAATACAATTAAATCATTGTGTATTTCAATAATCATTTGAATCTTTAAAATTAGTAAATAATAAGAAATAATTTTGTTTATTGTTTGAGAAAACCACGTGGCCATCCTCTTGTTTTAATGAATAATTACTTATTTTCATAATTTGTTAAAGTAACAAGTTACGTTGTATTGGAATTGGTTGAGTTTTGTAATTCTTTCCATTCATCACAATCCATCACTCTGACAGATTTGGGTGTGCATTGTGCACGTAGAGTGTTCCATTTTAGAATAAGTATTTTATAATTAATTTATTGAATGTGGTGACTTGTGAGTGTAGAAAATAATGGTAAGAACATCAAGAAAACAATGGTAGGTCGAGGTCCATCTAAAAATAATTGTTCGTCATTTATATTACAATTACAATCTACCATTTTCATACATTTTAACTAAAATTTTAGAATTGAATTTACCATATAAATAATTAAAATAAATATTTATTAATATTTTTTGTGATCTACCTAAATTATTAATGGTATAATAAAATCCAAATTAGTCATTTAACTATTATAGCTTTTAAAAATTTTAAGATAGAGTTATAGTCCTATAGTGTACTATGTTTAGGAACGGCAAAATAACATATGACAAATGGCAATGTAATTTAGTATTAAGGATTATTTACTTGTAATATATATTACCATCCATAAACTTTAGGTCAAAATCAAACTGACTTCATATTTTTATACTTTAAAATTTTTAAATCCCTAAACTTAGAGAAATGACCATATTAATCAATATGATTAGATAAGTGGATGGAAAATGCTATGACATGCCATGCACGTGAAAGTGTGTTAATACAAAATTATTTTATAATTAAAATGAAACATAAATTTGTTAATTTTTTGATAATTAGAAACATAAATTTGTTATATATATAAAAAAATTATAATCTTACATATTTTATTGCATAAAGGGTATGTTCGTCACCTATGCGCAAATTTTTGGGAACCTAAAGTCCTAAAGAGGTTCCCTATGATTTGATTGCCATGTGTAGGATATTTATGTCACATATGTGTGACAGGGTAGGTACGCCACATTTTGGAATTTTAATTGGGGGGATTGGTGAAATGGATCAAAGTGTTTGGAGCTTATCCAACATATAGGCCCAAATGGGAAAATCTTGAGCCTTTAGCCAACTCAATAAGGATTCTGTGTGCTAGAGTTTTTCATTGGGAGCAAAAGATGCTGATTCAATTGTCTAATAAGTTCTAGCAGCTGTTAGCTCTGCGGGGTTAGAAGGTGGTGATCTTTTTGCAAGAAGACTTCTATGCTTGACACGAGCCTTAATGTTTGATGGTGAGGTTGGCTTTTTTGATGTGGAAATAGATATAGAAGATGCTAGATTGTTTCAAGCCTTAACATCGAAGTCCAATTCTATGGGGCCACTAATTGCCACTGATCTCCTCACAAAGGGGTTAATGTGCGTCTCTTGTGGTCAACCTCTTCTGCAGTCTGCTTGCCAGGATATTTCCTTTGGTCCATCAAATTGGTTAAAATTCCAAAATTTTGTAATAGTGCAACAAAGTTTTTAGCTTGAATGGTGAAACCCACGGTCTCTCGTTCTTCAGAAGCAGAGTATCTGTTTTGATGTTTGGCTGCACCTTGAATCTTGGATCTTTCTCTTATCCTCCCTTTGGTGTGACGTTGTTTTTACGTCTTCCATGGCACAAAACATATATATTTTCATTTGAGAGAGTACGTAAAGACCTTCAAGAGTCCACCATACAATTAGCTGATATCTAGGTCTCTCTTCTCCTCGGTTTAATCTTCATCAAACTTCTGCTAACATTTTTCAAAAAAAAAGCCTTTATCAGCAATACGACAGCAGCACAAATAGGTGGTAGTAAGACCTATGGGCTTCATAAGGTGGAGTTAGGTTCTAAGGCCCAACGCATTATGAAGCCCAGCTGGCAAAGTCCAACAGCTAAAAGCCCATGTGCTGCTAATAGTGTTATAATGTATTCTAACTCTCTCTGCTCAACTCTCTCTCTCTATATATATCATTGTATTTATGTAAGGAATTCTAATACAAAGATTTTACAGTTTGCACCATTCAAACAATCACTCTTTCATATATTTCTTCAATACTGGCATTGGGAAATTCTGCAATTCAAAGCTTTGGCAACTACGCATTATCAGGTATAGTTACTCGTATCCTTATGAACAAGGTTTGGTTACAAACTAACCAGTTTGTAACCCGTTTGTTACAACCCACTATGTGGCAGCTTATAAGACCATTCACATGTATTATTTAAAGAAGTTACATGACTCATTAAATAGATCATATAACTAAAGTACAAGTGGATGATCTTATTAGTTGACACGTAGTGAGTTGTAGTGAGCTGGTTACAAACTGGTTTGTAGTCAAACTCTGTCCTATGCTTATTATATTTGCATGGAGTCATTAGATTAGTTTGGGTGTGGAGAATTCTTTCTTTGTGCTAGCAAAAGAGTATAAGGCTAGGTCATGACCGAAAGCATTTTGAGGAGATTAAATTTTTTTGAAATAGAACACTTGGTCTATGAAGCACGGACACTTCAAAACCCTCAGCGTACCCGTGTCCGACATGTATTAGTGTCCGACACACTGGAAACACTCTTGCATGCGTGTCCTCATTATATTGGAAGGGAAAAAAATATTTACTTATTTAAAAAAGTTTCTTTTGATTTTAAATATGTTTTTAAAGATTTTGATAGTTGTTATTTATGTTGACAACTTAAAATAAACATAAAATAAGCCTATAAATAAATAAAATATACCTAAAAATATATATTAATCAATTAATTAATGGTTGTATCCCCACAGTGTCGTGTCTAGTTTTCAAAAAATGCCGTATCGCTGTGTCCCGTGTCATATCGTGTCTCGTGTTGTATCGGTGTCAATGCTTCATAGGGTTTATATACAAGAAGCTCAATTGCAACTTGGGAACTTTTGTTTCACAACTCTTACAAGTGAAATATGAACCCCATATAATGATGGCTTTGTGAAGGAGTGACTTACTTAAAAGAGCAAATCATAAGAAAGAAGCTAAAGGCAACCCTTGGATCAAGAAAATTAGCAGAAGATGTCTCCGTTCATTGAAAGAGTGAAAGACAGAATGTTACATACAAAACCAAAATATGGAAAGTAAAAATTCCTCAGTACCCTTCTTATTATTTTTCAGAAAATGCAGCTCTTACTGAACTGTTCAAAAATGATGGGCTTAGTTGTAAACTAGAAGACAAAGATGCTTGAAAACATCCAACAAAGGTCATAACAAATATTTGGGCTGGTAACTAAAATATGTACTGCCAAAGATGTGGCATGGAGTCTCTATGTTTTCATATTAAGGATGCAAATACATGTTATAAATGTCTTAAATCTTTTTGATGCGTGCCTTATAGAGCTATGCCATTAGCTAACATTTTCACAAGCCAAGTATAGCAGGCCTCATCAGCATACTAGGCAATCCCGGATAGTTTGTGAGTTTGATATAAAACAAATTAATCAATTCTAGGATCTGACTGAAAGGGACAAGACTCAAGAGTGCCTTATACTGCTCTACCATGATAGGTTATATATGGTACTTGGAGGGGATATAATTTGAAAGTAACAAGTGAATGATCGGATCAGAAAGGGCTTTTTGGAACAGTTTATTTATAGTTCAGTCTTTGCCGAACTAGTCCATTATGTTCGGTCTTCACCGAACCAGGTACTTGTTCAGTCTGGTCAATATAAGTGCTGCTCGGTCATTATTAAAATAAACTGGGATTATTCTGGAATGCATGAAATATCTCTCAGAAAGAACATTAAATGCATCTTCTGGATTAAGCCTAAAACAGATAATTATGAGTTGTTGTCTAAGCATTCATCAATGTTGGCAAAAGAAAGATCTAGGGAAGAGAGGAACAAGTAAAATATCTTAAAAGATCCCACAATGGGGAGGACTACAAATGGATGAAGAGTTCACATTAAAGAGGTACGTAAAAAAATTCCCCTGAGCCTCTTACTTTGGATTGTTATATTTGTTCCAATTCATAACTAACAAAGGTATCGGAGAATTAAAGGCTAATCCCCACTGGGTTGACCAAGAATTTAACGAGGTTACTTTCTATTTTCCTTTGTTTATTAGTGCAGGAAGTGCAAATCATGTTCGGACAACTCTCAAAGGATTCAGCCTTCTCAATTTCTAGTCAGTTTTTCTGTTATAAAATTTTGTGTTCCTCCAATACTAATGACATCTGCACTAAATTTTGATGTTGGAAAATATATAACAATCTGTATTTGTACAAAGGGCAGGAAGGTATTTACCTGCTGAAAATCAAAATGCTGCTACAAGACATTGGTTTTAGACTCTAGTCCATAAACTTGCGTTATCCTTAATATCATACATGCTAAGTGATACTCAGGCAGGCGTAACAAGTTATAGTAAGAATTGACCTCAATTGCATCCACTCTTATTTTGCACTAGCAAAACTATACAGCATTTCAGAAAGTAACACAATAGTCCTTGTTAAAAAACTAATGTGCAACTCCACACAAGATATTAATGAAAATTGTAGCTGTAAAATCAAGAATTTCAGAAGGAAAATCTAATTTACAGTTTTCTTTATGTCAGGATGTCTGTTGTGCCAAGAATATGCTTTTGCAAGAAAGGAATAATGCTAAATCAACCTAATCTTTTGCATAACATATTCAATTGGTTTACAGGATAAATGGTTAGCAGGAATATGGAAACAAATTGCCATTCACACATACTACATAGTATAAATAAAAATGAATTTAGTTGTTCCAGTTCTTGTTACATTAGTTCCCAACAAACCACGCTCAAATCAGACAAATTTCATCACTGTGATACACATTTCTTCCACATTATGGCTTTATTGTTTTTGTTTCCATCATACAGTGACAAGAGGTGCATCAATTTTATCCTCTGAGCTTGGAGCAGCAACTGGTTTGTCAGCTTTGGACTCAGCTTGATCCTCTACCGCCTTTTGGGTCTCATTACCAGCCTCAACCTTCTCCTCTGTGGTCTTAGCAGGGGCTTCAACTTTGTCCTCAGTTGCCTTGGCAATCTCTTCACCCGCCTCCACGGAAACTGGTGCAGCTTCAGCAGTCTTTGGCTCAGAGGACAAATCTTTGCCCTCCTCCTTGGTTTCCTCCTTTGATTCAGAGAGGTCTACCAAGGGTGCCTCACTCTGATTCTCACCCCCGTTTTTGCTTTCCTACAATCACGTATCAGCAAAAAGATAAAATGTTAGAATAATGGTTAAATGATTAAATTCATTATTTCCTAACAGTTTTTCAAACCTGAGCAACAGTCTCTCCCTCGGCTTTCTGGGAGATGGCGGAATCATCATTGGGGAGTAACTCCTTTTGGATGTCAGATTCCTTGGGCTTGCTCGCACAACCTCCCATTTCTTGATGAAGAAATTTGTGGGATGAGTGGGCGAGTTGTGGAGGCTAAAAACACCAGTATAGGATTTATGTGCTTATGAATAAGGGCGTTTAAATTATGAGACTAAGGAAGGAGTAATGGAGATGGTGCATAATATAGCCCAAGCAGGTGCAAATAATTAGGAGCAATTGTTGGTTTTTCAATTACCATATTTTTCCTGGCAAATGGGTTTTGTGGCCAAATTTTTGTGTGACTTTTTCGTAAGGACAGCTAACTTTGCTTTGGCGCCTTTCATGGTGGACATGTAGTAACTGTTGGAGTTAGTTCTGACGGTTGGTCCTGAATTTCGGGTTAGCAGCTAGGTGGCTCTCTTGACATATATTTTACGCCCCTAACTGATGTATAATTTGTTAGGTATAAGACATTACTTAAATACATGATTCCATTATATTTAATTGTTTTTGAAAAAGATAACATTGTATATACTTTATAAGTCAATACAACCATATATTTAAATTTAATTAGTGAACTCAATATAATATATTGCAAATAAAAAATTGTACTTAAGGTTTACCAATTTTTTTAACTTATTGAATATTCACAAAGAAAAATACTACAATCCAACATACTAATGTAATTGGTGTCACATCAATAATATTAAATTTTTTTTTTTTTTTGGCTAAATTAAATTAATTTTTATTTTTGTTTTTAAAAGTTTGATACAAGTTTATTAATCTATGTAGTAAAATTTGTAATACTGTTAACATCATCACTCTTCGACAAAACATCAAACATTTATGAACTCCAAAATCACTACTTTATAGCAAAAGTTGGATGGTTGTCTTTATATAATTCGAATTAATCCCCAAGATTTTTTTTTTTTTTTGGGAGGGGGAGGGTAGTTCATCCCCTAGCGAAATTCCTAAGACATTGTAATGATTTGCGAGTCTGGTGTGAAGCCCCTAGACCTTATTGTATCTTTGACAAAGACAAATTTAAACAATGACATAAAACATTATTTGGAAAATGACTCATTTTCCAAAAACCATTTTATGAAAACTGACACATTTTTCTATGTTTGGTAGTAACCTTGAAAATAGTTGAAAAAAGTTTTCTAGTGTTTGGTACGTACAAAAAAAAAAAATCATTTTCCAAAACACATTTCTTAGAAAACGTTTTATAGTGTTTGGTATAAACGTTATTTTCCATAATCCACATAACATTATAAAAAAAAAAAAATTTAAATCAATCATACATCTCATAATTCAAAAAATTAAAAAATCAACCATATTTTTCATAATTCAAAATAACCATACTTCTCAAAATTCCAAATATACTTAAAAATAAAATAGACAATCACAAATATCAAAAATGTTCAAAGTGTCTTTCATAGCATTCAAAATACATTGTCCAAAAAGCACTTACATAGTTAAAAGGGTCTTTTACATTCAATTTTCTAAACTATTTCAACTATTTTGGGAGAAAAAGTTTTCCAACCATTGCTTACGAAGCCTGTCATTTTTCAACATAAATGACCTAGCTAATACTTCATCACTATTCAAATGATCAAATGCAGATGCTAGCATGGATTCCTCATACCCTTCGATCTTCATGACTTCTTCATAAAGTTTACTAAAATTTATGCGATCTGCAAAAAGCTCTTGTATTGCACTAGCAATCTTTCCAAGCTGTGATGACAAATCTATGTAAAAACTTTCATCCATCATACTAGCACGACTCCGTTTCTTGTGGGATCTTGTTTGAGTTGAGGCTACATTTGAGGAATCAACTTGCTTCTTTTTGGATACCTCTTCAAGGCAAATAGCAAAAGGCAACAAAGTTTAGATAAAAATAAAATAAAAATAAAAAAACTACATAAAATCTGGCACCTCACCACAACCAAAGTTGGGCCCTGTTTTATTCAGGTACCAAACTAGTAAATAATTAAAAAAAAAAAAGATCTTATGGTAAAAAAAAACTATTGTTATTCATGATGCATTATTTGAATGAACAATATAACAAAATCTAAAGTTGTTAATTACCCAAAAAGAATGTTAAAGTTGATGATGCCATATAATTAAAGCCAAACTTTTATCATTGCTTCATGGAACAGCTCTAAAATATCTATATATAGGTTATGTATTTAGCTAGCTACTGTAAATTATGAGTTTAATTTGTAGAAAGATATTAAATAAACAAACAAAATGTCATTTCACAGAAGAATCATACCAAATTAAAATGGAGGACAATATAAGTGCTTGTATATGTATATATGTACAAACTTTATTAGAGAAAAAAAAAAAATAAGGATAAAAAGATAAACAAGCATATCATGTTGAATTTAATGTTGATCTGTTCTTAGGTACTACTACTATATCAAAAATGATGATACAGAGTCAAGGCATTTAGATGCATGTGGAATTCGCACAACCAGTAAAAAAAACCTTTCTACAATGCACAAACAACCCATGGGCCATGGTGCCCTTTCTTCACTAGTTGTCTGGACTAACTCTACTATATAAGAAAATCCCTCCACATCAGTTTCCATCATTTTACTACACAGTGCAGCAATTAAATTCTAAAACATTCCCAAAATCACTCATGAATTTCCCTTCCTAGTCAAGTCTTTAACTCATTTTGCAACCATTATGTCGATAATTTGGTAGTTTTCTAAACATTCATTTCCTTCAACTAAATCTCACAACTTTTATTCCGGATTCTAACTTCTTTTACCAGAAAAAGTTTTCATGACAGCTCAACAATCTTCTGTCGCTTTTCTGATTGATTAACATCTTTTTCCAAAGAATGATCTGGGTCAGACTTTGATTTTTTGAGTTTCACAGGAAAGCTTGTTTCGTTACCATCATCATCACCATTGTCATCATCACTATCATTATCACTGCTATCTTCTGAATCTGTTCCGCTATTGCTAGCAGGCAATGGAATCACAGGCTGATAACCAGCAATTGCGGATTCAGCAGCGACAACAGCCTCAGGGGTATGAAGATCAGCAACACCAAGCATCAAATCCTTTTATCAAGATGCATTTAAAAGATCAGTTATGATTTCGTTGATTGCCAAAGTTGGGGAGGGAAAAAGAGACCACTTACCATTTCAATGATTTCAGATTCATTTCCAGCAAGCACCTCAATATCATAGTTCTCAGGATTGTCCTGCATTTTAGCAAAATGTACATACAGGTTATAAGTAGAGCAAAATAAATAAATAAATAATGGGTTAGAGATTTCAATTAAACAATACTACTTGGGTAAAAGATCAAAACACAACCTTTGCACCATGCTGAAGCCTTTCATTAGCTTCTGACATCACTCCTAAGAAGTCTATAACTTTTCCCAAAACTGTAGCAAAGGCAAAGACATTAAGCACCAATTATTAGAGAAGCATCAGTGTCTTATTTCCTTAAATTTATTTTTTTCATTAATAAAAGGACCCTATTGCAGTTTGTTGGAAACTTCAACTCTTCTGGAGATATCAGGTATCAAATGTAGAAAGTGAAAGTTTGGTGTTGCACAGCTCACCATTCCTTTTGATTATTTGAATAATGCCTGTACTTTTTTAACTTGTCCTTCAATCTGTATAATTCCAATTAATATTCTTAAGGTAAGGGGAGCCTGGAAGGTAAAACTTAAAAGCCCAAAAGGGAGCAGGTTGCCAGCTCACAAATTTGTCTAACAGTACTAGCCACCCAAAACAATAACAGAACCTTCTTCTCCACCATCCTATCCTATCCAAAATCATACTCTCTATCACCTTCTTAATTAACATACCAGTTTTTACTAATAACCACCCAAAACAATGATAACAAAAAATCATCACACATATGACAGTATATTTTAGCATAATGCTCCGTCAAAACTTGAAAGTCAGGAGCAATTTGCAATTTCAAAGGAAACTCTTCTTTGTTCTTCAATTCACCAATTTAAAGAACTTATTAATAATCCTATTTTCCTATTTGAACTCTCCAAAACACCTCCTCCGTTGCATTTATACAAGTTTTGCTTGTAACTAGAGAGACCACATGTTACCCTCTACAATCATCTTTTTTTTTTATAAGTAATGTGTATTATTAAGAAGGCCCCAAAAGGCAAAAGAATCAAAATTTACAAAGATCTATGAGCTCCAAAATGGAGTGAATAGAAGAAGCACCCGACCCCAAAACCCAATCAAATAAAGTATGGAAAAAGAATAGTTTCAGCTCATGAATGTGGCGCTCAGAATCCTCGAAATGGCGAGCATTTCTCTCATGCCACAAACACCATATCAAGCAATGCGGAATCATCTTCCAAACCAGAACAGTATCATGACTCCCAAGCCGCCCCGACCAACAAGAAAAGAGATCCATTATCGTTCTGGGCATAACCCACTGAACCCCAAACATACCAAACACCATCCACCACATATCCGTAGCCATGGGGCAATGAATAAACAAGTGATCCACACTCTCCCCATTGCTTTTACACAAACAGCACCAATTTTGGAGGATCAAACCACGCTTCCGCAGATTATCAATAGTAAGAGCCTTCCCCAAAGAAGTAATCCAAGAGAGAAAAGCAACTCGGGGGGGGACCTTGGCCTTCCAAATCATCTTCCAAGGGAACAAAATCGAAGTAATAGGAGTTAAGGATTGATAATACCTTTTAATGGAGAAAGTATGAAGCCTCTCCCAACATATATGATCCTCTCCCTCCCCCTTCAATGGACATGCATAAATGCAATCCATAAAGGTGGATAAAGACTCCAACTCCCAGTCTTGCACATTCCTAGTAAAGGATAAGTTCCAATGCATCACCCCGGACTCAAAAGACACAAGATCAGCTATGGATGCATCCTTTTCCCTAGCAATAGCGAAAAGTTCCGGATATGTCAACCTTAAAGGCTCCTCCCCACACCAACGATCATGCCAAAACCGGATCCTTACCCCATTTCCAACCTGCATGTAGATTTTACTCGAAAAGGACTCCCACTCCCTCCGAATATTTTTCCACAGGCCAACCCCATACGGACCTCTCACTTCCTTAGAGCACCAACCACCCCTTAAACTCCCATATTTGGCCTCCACAACCCTTCTCCAGAGAGCATCCCTCTCTATCCCATACCTCCACAACCACTTACCTAGAAGAGCTTGATTAAATCTCCTTAGGTGACGGATTGCCAACCCTCTACAATCATCTTACAGGTATTAAATATAATTCTAAAAATTCAGAACTCAAACACTTGTGACCAGCAACTCAACTTGGGGATATTTAAACAAGTTAAAATAACATTAGGAAAATATTAATAAGAATAGTTTGTCTTGAACATAATCGCAGCTTATAAAGTCATTAAAAATAATACATTATCTGCGGGGACTAATATAATGGTAATATCACAGCCTTCAAAATTCATCATAGATTAACCATATCTATCCAATGTATGAATGAGACAATGGGGGGAGGGGGGGTATGAATGTAACTTCTTGCTTCAAAATTCAGCACCTCTGACAATAAAAATTTGACAACAGGAGAGAAGAAATATATTTCTTGATGCTAACCATTACAAACATGGATGTCTTAAGAAGGGAAAAAAAGAAGAGCTCTTTAAAACAGAAAAAGTGTCACACTCATTGAGAGAAATCAGAGAGATTATCATCCATGCCCCCACATAATAACAGAAAGCCCATTCTATAAGGACGTCGGAAGACCAAGAATCAACATTAGAGCCAAATCAGAGCCACAATCAAATAACTCATATTATGTCCAAACTGTCAAAATACGCTCATTCCAATTACACTAAGCCAGAATTTGATTACATAACAGTAGACTCAGCAGGGAATAACACATTTGCCCATCATGGAAATTTTGTAACCCAACTTTGGACCGGCACAAGGCCAAGACAAGTGATTTACAATGACTAGAGTATCAATTAAGTAAACAAATACCCAATACTTATTTTCTTATTCTTTTTAACAAAAACTTAATTACAATTAAGGGTAACTAAAAATACTGACTTTACAGTGCAAATAAACACAATTCAGGTTCATAAGTCATTCTGAAACTTAAGTAAATAACACTAATAATAACCTTGGCTTTTGGGAATAGGGGCAGTGATGGGTTTTCCATCAGAAAGGGGTTTCTGGGTTTGAGAGAATGAGTCTTTTTTGCAAACAAGAAGTGTAGACTCTGCACAAATAAAACAGAAATGAATAGAGTTAGATGACGAATTTGCAACTACATACATACATTATACATATAAAAACTAAGAAAGAGAAAGAGAAAGAGACCTAATGGTGAGGTGGAAGGATTGTTGTGCTCCAAGTGTAGAAGGTCTTTGCTTGTATGCTCCATTTCTATATGGAGAAGCAAACGATGAAGGTGAAGTGAGTCAGAGAGGGCTTTTCATTTTCTCAGAGTCAGGTTTGTTATACATTTTACATACGGGTCGCAAAGACATTTGCCCAAACCCATCAACCCGCCCCAACCCGTTCGATATAAGTGGGTCATTCCATTGGCATAATGAAGTTTTAAAAGTGGAATGCACTTAAAAAATGTATTATAGTAAAATGAAATTTTCTAATAGAAAGCAATATACCGAATTAACAATTTACTCAAGTTTATTAACCAAAAATAAATAAATTTATACAATTTATCTCCCTTTTTTTTTTTTTTTAACAATTTCTACATGTGAAATCTACAATATAATTTTTCTAAAAAAAATTACAATATATTAAAAATTTTACATAAATTTTTATTACTCTCCAAGCTGAGGCCGAAGACATCATTTGGGCTATCACATTCTTTTGTGAATCATCCGTGTCTCGCAAGGCCAATGGTGTCCCTCATGCCTTGGCCGGGTTGGTCCATTAAAAATTGTTTATGGGGTCCTTTTAAATTTTGTGATGGGCCTTCTTGTTTTGTAAATGCTTGCATAGATGACCTGGGTCCCCCACCAATAATTGTTGTTTTGTTGTATGTTGTTTTTGGTTGGTTTCTCTCTTAATGAAGTTTCCTTTTCATAAAAAAAAGAAAAGAAAAAAAAAAGTGTATTTCTTTATAAAAATTGGGTATAACAAATTGAGTAAATTATTAACCGGCGTCCGGCTATATTACTTTCTATTAGAAAATTTCATTTTACTATAATACATTTTTTTAAGTGTATTCCTTATTCAACTTAGGCTAAAATGCATAATCACCCCCAAGGAGTTTGTTCAGTTGCAAACAGACCCCCTGAGGTTTTGATTTTGCAATATAACCACCTGGGGTTTTTAAATTGGTGAAATTGACCACTCTAAGTATATTTTTTATCAATTTTGCTAACAAAATTTGTTATATGCATTGCACTTGAGTTTATAATAATGAATTTTTTATTATAAAGTGATCACATGTAATGCACGTGATAAATTTCTACTAACAAAATCGACAAAAAAAATACTTAAAAGGGTCAATTTCACTAATTTAAAAACCCCAGGTGGTTATATTGTAAAATCAAAACCCAAGAGGGTCTGTTTGTAACTGAGCCAAACTCCAGGAGGTAATTATGCAATTTGACCTTCCAACTTAAAAACTACATCAGGTATAACGAAGATAATTATCGTAGCATTCAAGTGTGAATGTAATGACTTATAAAAAAAAAGTGTGAATGTAATGCATTTTAATTATCAAAAAGAAAAAATAAATAAAAGAGTGTAAAGCATAAAGAAAAAAAGTTGGTGAAAAAAACAAGAAACGCCAACCAATAACCGACAATCCAACGGTAATGCATTGCAAAAGTCACAACCTCTAGAACAAAACAATAGACCTTTTCCCTCTTTAGAATTGGTCGACCAACTTCCTCTCTTTCCCTTTTCTTTCCTCAAAATCAAAATCCCTTGCTTTTCTCCATTCTATTCTGCTGCATCTATTCTTTCCCTAAACTGAAAGAAAAGCCCTAATTTCCCAATTTCTTCAAAACCCTAATAATCTTCTGGACTCTTTCTCTGTCTCTCTCAAATTCCCATATATAGAAAGGCGAGCCCTCCAAAGCTCGCCTTTTTTTGTCAAAATTGAAACAACCATGCCTCAATTCGCCAAACCCACATTCTCTTTCCTCTTCATCATCATCACCGTACTCTTCACCGTCAGCTCCATCCCCACCGTCAAATCCCAATATCACTCCTCCACCATCCGATTACCCTCCGATGATTCCGATCTCTGCGCCGCAGGAGGATCCGGACCCGCCTCCTGCCCCGTCAAATGCTTCCGGACCGACCCGGTCTGCGGTGTCGACGGCGTGACTTACTGGTGTGGCTGCGCTGACGCGCTCTGTGCCGGCGTCAAGGTCGCCAAATTGGGATTCTGCGAGGTCGGAAATGGTGGGCCGGGCCCTTTATCGGGCCAGGCTTTTCTTCTGGTCCATATCGTCTGGCTCATCGTGCTCGGCTTCTCGGTGCTTTTCGGGCTTTTCTAATGGGCTTCGTTGATAATTGATTGATTGGTCAGGTTTCTTTTATAAACATGAATTGAGAATTTGTGGGTGGAGATTGGAGAGGATAGGGTTTTTGTTTTTGTGCATTTCTTTGTTTTGGCAAATATATACGGCTATTGTTTTTTCTTGTTTCTCCTATTCTTTATGTTGAATATATAGAGCTCCCAATTCTTTTCTTTCATTCTTTGTGATTGTTGTGGATTTTGGCTTTTTTCTTTGAAAAAAAAAAAATTCAATCTTTATGAGTGATTCAGTCTTTCAGATTATTAGAATTTTCTATTACGAGATGGGTAAAACTTAATCTAATCAATAATCTAATCAAGTTACAATTGGGGTTGTTCGTAATCATTGAGGTAGATGCATTGAATGGAAAGATTGAAAATTTAGAATGTAGCAGAAAGATAGTTGGACTGAAGTAACTTATTTACAACACCTTAGCTTAACTGAATTGTATAGCTAAGCTTAATTTTTCTCATAGTCTATGTTCTGTGGCATGGATATTCTGATTGAAAATCAAAGTAAGCCTGTGGTTTATTGAGGTAGATGCATTAAAGATCACAATGCAACTTGAAATACTTTGCATTATATGCACAAGATAAGTAAGGTAACGTAAATGTTTTCTTCACAAGTTTACTTGGAAGTGGCGATCATTCTGCCGTGTTCCGTTTATGTGTTTAAGACTAATCAAATATCTTGAGGTAGTTGGATTGGATGTTTTGATGGTTTCACTTGTCTAAACATTTGTGCTGATTCATGTTTAGCTTGAGCTTGAATCCTTTGTCGTTTCCTTTGTGAATTGTGATTTTGGTGTAGTAAATTGTATCTGTTTTTGCTATACAATATTTCATTTTAAAGTGGAGAGCTTATTTAGATAGCTCAAAGATCAGATGTGTACTCTGTTAGTCATACAGCCTGATCTAAGCAATCGCCCACTTTTTTGGTAGCCTAGTTACAGCTTGTTTGGTTCAGCATTTACTTGGTTTTTCTTGACGGATTGCAATTTGAATTAGTCTTTCTTGAGATGCTGTGATGCTTGGCATGCATCTATAATTGCCAATAGAGCTTGAATCTGATGTTATATCCTCTCATGAGCTTGATTGGACTCTGGTGACTGCTAACTGATATATTCTTAGCTAAATGTGTTTTGCATCTCCAGTTAAAATGAGCAACTCATTAGAAAAAGTAATGCTGTCTCAGGTTAATTGTAGGATTTCTATTTATCTACGAGATAGGCATGTCTTTCATATCAGAGACTTGTGCATAATTGTTGGATTCTCATGGTATTACAAATAGTGTGTGGCAGTGGTATTGTATTACAGGTGCTGGCAAAACTGAAGTTTCATGCCTTTTGTTCGGGATTTATGAATTTGAATGGATTAATGAAGAATCTCTTTTAATACGGTTGAAAAGTTAGACAATGTAAAAAAAAAAAAAAAGTTGAAAAGTCGTTTGGAGTTTGGACTGTCGAGAACATGGTGGAAAATCTAGGTTTTTTTATATTGATGAGAAAATCTGGGTTGGAAAACTGGTTCGATAAAACAGAAAATTATGTGTTTTACCGATGAGAACATGTGGAGTTTGAGTTCAATCGTCTCTATTCAATGACCAGCAAGGTTGCAGCATCGAGTCCCAGTTTGTAGAACCTGTAAAGTTTTGGCTAAATTGCGTCTATGCATTCAAAATTGAAATGGTAAATAGATCCTGGATTTTCTTAGCAATGCAGGACGTCCAAAGAAACCGAACAAACCCATTTAGTTTCCATGGCTGTTTAAGGATTTTACCAATATTACAGAGTTTAAGGAAATCCATTTCTTCGACTCTTTAATATGCGTTGTGAAACAAAATGGACAGGATCAATTCAATCATGTTAATAGATGGGGACTGAAACAGCCAGAGTCAATAAACATAATCATTTTGCAAGTAAATGCTTGGACTAACAAAGACACGATAATGGTTCTGATAATTTTCCAAGCCATGTTAGCCAACACAGAATAGCCTTTAGAATCAACACTGGGTTGTAGTACACAGAAAGAGCACACAGAGCAACCCTCAATTATATATATGTATGCAGTAAACTAATAATCCGCTTATGATGGCCTCAAAATATATATAACCCGCTTATAATAGTCTTAAGCATGATAACTCTATAAAAGGAAAGCATATAAAAATGCAAGTTTTAACTTCTAACAAAAAAATTCTCAAATTCTTTTTCTCTAGTTTGGCCGGTATCTAAGAAGAGATCCCAATTGCCAATTTGACATGGAAATGTGCTCTGCCAAAAGAATACGCATCCTAAAATCAGTCTACTAAAATCTCCGGCTTTCCTCTCTTCAAATCATTTAGAAACTTAAAAGTAGAATTAGAGTGACAACCACAAAACTGATGAAACCTAGTGTGTAGCAGAGTCTGATTTACTTCCAGAACAAGTGTGGTGGGATCAACTCTATTCTCCTTTATTGGGGCTCTGAAGCGAAAATTCTGGCTTGCTATGGCCCAGATGACCTTTATCAGTTGTTTTATAAGTCGTGGAGCTCTCATACCCAGTTTCTCCAGAGGGATTGCCCTTTCCACCTTCTGTTAACTCAGGGGTAGAGGTAGCATGAGACCCAACATTGGAAACATTGCCAATCAGGCTTTTATACATAGTGAGTGCTTGAGCCATCATATTGGCAGGATTCCCAGCTGAACTAGGAAGCAACATTGTAGTGCTCTGTTGAAACAAAGGAAAGAACGAAGAGAAGAGAGAGAGAGAGAGTTCAGTAAAAACAATATAGCATCAAAAGATATACTTCTATAAAATGATATTAGGTCTGTGCTTCACCTCCTTGGCAATATTACTGAAGGCTTGAACATATTGCTCAGCAATTCTCAAACTGGCTGCCTGCAAAACAGACCACAATATTAGTTCCCAGCTCCAGTCTTAGTAGTATGTATTTCCATGGAACTGTATAACTACTATGCATCACACCATCACTTCTGTTTATGAATCACATCTATGCTGGGCCTTTGGAAGACAATAATGCACCCAGAACATGAGATTTTTACCTTAATATTCAAGGTTTTAGTACAAGTACCATAAAGAACTTCATTGCAAGAACAATAATGCATCATTTCTTGCACATCCTTGCTCTTTTTTTCTTTTCTTTTTTTGAATAAGTCATTTCACATCCTAACATCATCCAGACCAAGCTAGAAAGCTCATTGATTACAACATTCTTTCCAAAAACTACATATTTTAGCCCATCTGTTACGACTCTAGGTAGAATGTATGTGAATGCATATTCCGTATGAGGGGCAAAATGAAGAATATAAAATTTCATGTACAGGTTTAGACTTTTTTAAGAACCTAAACAATCCCTAACATGAAAGAGCAAAAAATTGCAAAAAAAAGAATGTCTTAACAGCCAAACAACATTGTTACCATTATCCACATCTATGTGAGAAACCTTTTAACGTGCATCATGTATGTGGCCATATATGGTAATATGTGCTCACACATGACAACATCAATACGAAACGAAAAGGAAACATTCAAGCATAGCTTCATCCTAATTAGTGGAACTTGAAAACTATTGCAAATATGCAAAAGAATATTGACATCACTAATTATCTCAAAGGTGTTCTGAATGGAATCAGTCAAAATTGCAGTAATCAAGACTTGATATCTCAAATTGATTAAGAGAGAGCAAAGATAGTTGAACTAGTAAAAAATACTTCTCTGAACAAATCCACACAGCTGGACCCATTTTACAGAAGCAGCTCTGAATGCTGAAAGTATAGGCACCTCAAAAATGCAGCATGGAACTCTGGGACTACTCCAGAGAAAAGAAGTTCTAATAATATGCCGTCCAAACAACAATGAAATGCTAGGGAAAGCCAAAGGTGTGAGATATCCAGTTGTAGAGCTGTATCATGCATTCACCGGCTCAAATAGTACAATGATTGATTGCTTTAACACTTTAAAACAATAAAAATGAAGCATTGTAACCTGAATGGAGTAGAACTTAGTGCAACCCAACTACACCCAACAGTGGAAACAAGATTACAAACAGATTCAAATGGAGTAGGACCACCTTTTGGACTCCCAAACATATATGAATTCTGCTTTCTCCATACGGAAGAAAATGAAATGAAATAATGTAGTTGACATATTCTAGGTATAACGTCTAGAATACTGCATGTGTGCTCAAGAGCATTGAAGGACCTCACCTCTATTCCTCCATTTTCCTTAAGGGTCTGTGACACAATGGCAAGTCCTTCAGCTGTTGCTTTTGCTTTAGCTAGGATGGCTTCCGCTTCACCTAATAAAGAAGTACTGTTGATAAGAAGACTGAAAGATGTCTATGGGAAGAGATCTACCCTACTAAAGGAGCATCAATATAATCCACAGTATTGCCTCTTCAATTTGTGTTGGCTACATTAAATAGTGGTTAGGTCAAGAAAAACAGGACTTCAGCATAGCACTTCACAAGTTTATAGTGACACACCATATAGGAGAAAATAAACGCATTCATTAAGACTTCATTCAACCTAGTAACTTCCTTTTACAATGCCATAAACAGCTTCACTTACTCGTGACAACCTCTTACAAGAAAATCATTCCAATTTAAAGCAAAACTTTTTTAATTCAATATACTACTAAGAAGCATGAACATGACACGACACAAGACAAGGAGATTATTGAAAACTAGGATACAACATGAAAATTAACTAATTAATATATATTTTAGGCATATTATATTTTATTTTTTATTAGTAAAAATTTTATTAGAAAAGAAAAGGAGTAAGACACATTAGAAGATGAGTAATACATATTTTATGTTTATTTTAGGTTTTAAAAATGAGTAACAATCATCAAAACATTTGAAAACACATCTAAAATTAATTTAAAAGCAATAATAAATAGCAAGGAAGTACATTGATACCCACAAAATGATGTTTAGAGTACAAATCAAGAGTATAAGTAAACATCATTTGTGCTATAATCTTACAATTAGAAGTTTAATAATTCCTAACAATGTTGTACTAATAACATTGAAAAAAAAAAAAAAAAAAAAGAGAAAAAAAGTAAAAAGAAAAAAATAAAAAAAAAAAAAAAATAGAGAGTAAAACATTAACGATAAAAAAAAAAAAAAAAAATTACACATAATGGAGGACATGCTTGAAGAGAAAGTTCATGACGCACAAGAGATATAATAAAAACTTTAAAAAGTAAAAAGAGAGAAATGGAAACCAAAAAAAAAAAACAGCTCAATTTTTCAAGTAAGCAAATTCTAGATGATGGTGGTCTCTTCAGAATTCTCAGCTTTCTCCCATAAATGCCATTGGATTTTTCTTTACAAAAAAATGTTGTCTCAGTAATAGATAACTTTAACAAAAAAAAAAAAAAATCTCACTTGTTACCTATATAAAAAAAAAAAACAATCTCACTTGTCTCTAAGAGCAACAGACCATGTAGTGGACAAGACTCAAGAGAGTAGATGGGGGCCAAGCTGATGAGCACCGATCTGACTGTTTTGAGTGTCAATGAGTCTAGATCAGGTGAGACAAAGCAGATCGAGAAATCGAGAGAGAGAGAGAGTGTGTGTGTGTGTTTGATCATTAAGGGTCAGTTTTTTGGCACCGTGCTGAGAAAGTGTCGTGACTGTCTCTGCCGAGTCCAAATTAAAAATTAGCTGGACATGCCATGGACATGCAAGCAGCTGTCCTCGGCATGTCTGTGTATGCCACAAACACGACTGTGTTTTTGCCGTGTCCATGCTTCTTAGGTATTCTAAAGTCTTTTTTTTTTAATAAGTACTGGCATAAAAGTGTAGTGTAAGATGCTAAAAGCATATACTTGTAAGAAATAGCATAGCCCTGTTATGGAGATATCGGCACTAACATTCTTAGGATGTAAAAAAAAATGAAGAAGAAGAAGAAGAAGATATTTGCATATAATTGGCATTAAATTAAGATTAAAGTAATAAATATATATATATATATTTTTTGATAAGTTAGATTAAAGTAATAAATAACCTTGTGCTCTGTTAATTTGATCCATCTTTGCAGCTTCTGATTGTAAGATTACAGAACTCTTCTTCCCGTCGGCAATATTGATGTTGGCCTGCCTTTCTCCTGTAAATTATCAAGGGGCATTAATTTCCAAGAATGCATCAGGCTACCTACTTGAATAGTGAATGGTGCTAAGCTGAATCAAAATTTACAGATGATTGAAGAAGGCTATAAATCATCAGTGCACTCCTTAAGGTTAAGTAAATTTTTTAACAACATGGAATAACTTGAGATATCAAACTGAATTCATTACCTTCAGATTCAAGAACTTGAGCTCTCTTTTTTCTTTCTGCTTCTGCTTGCATCTCCATAGCTACCCTCACTCCACGAGGAGGAGATATATCCCCTGAAGAAGGAAGATGGGTGAAGCAACTTACAAAAGATGACGTGGGAAAATTACAAAGAAAAGTCTGCTACAAGAACAAAGCCAAAAGTGACTCACTTATTTCATAACGGAGGCACTGCAGGCCCCAATCTTTTGCAGCCACATTGATAGACTCCTGCAACATGATACAATTACAAAGAGCTATTACCCCTTCTTTCTCTAAATTAATTTATGATATTTCAGAAAATTCAACCCCAGGGAACCCAAATTTAATTCAAGGCTTCGAGCTTTAACATAAAAACTGTGATTGATAAACATATTATCAAGTACTGCAACCTCTAAATACAGTAAGAGAGAAGCGTACTGCAGGGAAAAGCAGCAACATTGTTGAACCACTTGTTCTAGATATTGAATTTTAATCCTATTCCTTTGGAATTTAAACGATTTCCTGTTAGCAGCAAAAAGCAGACATATCCTAATAATCTGAATGCAACTCACATAGTCACACAAAACCAGAATTCAAGTCAAAACAATGTCTGACTTACTAGGCATATGGTTCTCAAAATTCTGGTCTAGATCTTAAAATTTCATGGTTCAATGAACCTAGAACTCAAAAGGATGCAATCCGAATTTAAAATCTTTTAGGATGAAGATCCATACGGATTTCTAATGGGATCATGGGAGCTAGTAGGATCCCAATCCTACCTATGATTTTGTTGATCCAAGAATGAGTTTGAGATGCTTTTCATTTCAGAATATTATAAATTAGAGGATCAAAGGCCCAAAGACTACTTAAATGTTTTTAAATTAAGAATGGACCTAGAATAAGGAACACAGAATTTCCCCCCCTCAAAGAATGGGGCAGGGGGTTGGGGTGTTTAAAACCTAATTCAAACTGGATCAGGATAATTGGTTTCATTCATGTATTATGGGCATAAGCCTATTTTGGACTTTTCCTCACATAACCTTCAGCCTTATTTCTATAATACATATTTATTGATGTAGCCAATGGTGTTTCAGTGCAAAAAGTATTGAGTTAGAACAAATACACTTACAAAGTATCTCCATCAACCCCAACCACATCCAATCCCCCAAAGAAATATCACAGCATCCAAAGAAGGAGGGCGGGAATGAAAAGGGAGAATGTCAATTAAATTTCTTCACATCATTCATGTATCAATTAATTAAAAGATATGAAATATTACCATTTTTTTATTTACAAAAAGTAATCCATAAAAACTAGGGATGAGCATGAGTGCTTGCTTTTCTCATTTTCTTCCCCCTTGGTTTGTTCCCACCTAGAATATAGTACTTAATAGAACCGAAAATACTATACATCCTTAGGTTGGTTAGAATTATCAGTAGGAGGTATTATTACATTGCTGTACATCATATCGTGTTTTTCATCGTATCAGTGGTATTCTTTACATGCTTGAATTCATTTGAATCATAAGTTTCAATCATAGAAACTAAAACAGAAAATTCAAACAATGTATGCTCTAAATAACTTGAATTAATCAAACTAACCACTATCTTCTCATTCAGTGTGTCTCTTTCCTCAAACGTCTTGTCGAGAGTGATCTTACCAAGCTCACTACGCATTGTTGTTTGCGCAAGCTGAATCACCGCAAATATGGGATTCTCAACACCATAAGAGGCCAGCTTAGGGTCCACAATCTGCACCAAAGGCATTCGATTTGAACCAAACAACAAAAACCCAGATAGCATTCAACCCAATAGATTAAAATCAGGCAACCCATTAACCGAAACACGAAAATGACAAAGACCCAGTTGTTAAAAATGCGAAAAAAAGAAACCTTGATGTAGAGCACCCCATCGATCAAAATGTTGACATTATCCTTAGTGATAGCAGACTGGTCAGGAATAGGAATTGCCTCCTCCTTCAAGGAATGGACATAGGCAATCCGATCCACCAACGGAATCAAGAAATGGATTCCCGAAGGCAGAGTCTTTACATACTTTCCGAACCTCTCGATCACATACGCCTTCTTCTCCGGCACTATCCGAACCCCCCAATTCACCGGCGGCGTAATCTCATAACTTTTCATCACCATCAAAATTCACCCAATCATTAAACAAACAAACGAAAAAGAAATCCCAAGAATCCAACAATTACATCTATGTTTGTGTTACCTGATGCCTGCATCGCGACCAGTGCGGAGGAATCGGACTGGGATGGTGGAGGAGGAGAAAGGGGATTGGGGAAGTGGAAAAGCATTTGAAGAAGAAGAAGGATTGGATTTGAGAATCAAAGAAGAGAAAGCTCTGAGGGGGGTGGCGGTGGTGGTGGTGGTGGTGGTGTTAATGGTGGATTGGCGGAGGTATTTAAGGGAAAGAGATCGCAGTGAATTGGCTTTCCACATATTCATTTTCAACGTTTCTGGGTTTCTGGGTTTTTGTGGAAATGTAAAGCCCTAGTAAAACCTTTTCACTTTGGACTTTGTCTGTGAAGTCTATTAATCTACTTTGTCTTAACTATCAAGAAAAATCTACTTTGTCTTAACTCTCAAGAAACTCTTTTCTGGGGATATGGAGGGTGGGCTGCCTTCTGCATTCGGCCCAAATTCTCTTCTTTTTTTTATCCATCCACATTTTTATTTAGGAAATCAAAATTTACATTTTGGGTAAAATTTAGATACAGTTCTTTAGGTTAGGTACATTAGGTTCTCCAATTAAATTCAAACACATGATTACATTAACCAATGAAACACAAATAATGTTATCTTTTTCAAGAATATTTAAATTCAATGTATTTTAATTCAACTAGGAACCTAATAATGTACTTGATCTAAGAAACTGTATTTAAGTTTTACACTTACATTTTTTAGTAAATAAAAATATTGAAAATTTTGTTTAATTTTAACATTCATTACTCTAATTTGTCTGATTGATAATATCGGAATAAGATTTTTTAAAGTTTCTAACATTGTTGTTTGCTCAACTATTTTGTCTGCCAAACAACTTAATAATTGTTTGAGCTTCCCTTTTCTATTCAACATTTGGGGTTTCCAAGAGTTCATTGTGAATCAGGATCCTCTAGAGTTTTTAAGAAACTCTACCAAATCGAGTTCAGATTGTTAACACTTATCCATTAACACCAATATTTTAGAGATTTTGTTAATGGAATGCTGACATGACATAATCTGAACCATTTATTATAAAAAGAAAATGCTAGGATTTAGAGAACTTTATTTAGTAGAATTCCCTAGAAACTCTAAAAGATCCTAATCCGTTCATTGTAGGTTTATATGGGGATTTCGAGATTATATAAATCCTTTATGTTTTAATAGTCTTGTTTTGACTTTTTAGAGTAAATATATGTTAATTCTTTTTTCTATGAAACAAGAGTTTTTAAAGTTCTTCGAATCCTTAACTATTCATTTGGGTGTATGTAGTCTCCTCACCTCAATATACACGAGGTTATTACATGAAACAATTTCTTAAAGGTGGTTCCAAGATACTGGCTAGAAGTTTTGAACCTATAACCTTATAGATTTCACGAGGCCTTAAGAACCACTAGATCAACCTCTTAAAGATAAAACAATAAGGAAAGTTTGTTTATCTCCTTCTAGCGAATTATAGGTAATTATAATAAGCGCCTTTTGAAGTCATTGATTTCCGAATGACATTGTTTCCATGATGTAGTTGGTTACAATCATTTGTGCAAAAAAAGAAAAAACAATAATTTGAATTGTATTAAAAAAAAAAATTCAAATAAGTTGAGAAGCAAGATAATACTTGTAACACTTACAAAAATGTTAAATAAAATGAGTCTTTTTGTTTTATGAGGAGTGGGCTAGATGACCATTTAATTTTTTTGAAGTTTTGGAGAAATATTCAATTTAAGGGTCCAAGTGTAATTTTTTTTTTTTTCCAAAATTTAAATTTAAATCTTACATTTTTTTTTTTTTTTTTGGTCTTGGCAAAATTTTATTAAAGAAACTATATTGTTTTTACAAATTTGAGCAGGAAGAACTCAAAGAAATGAGAGTTACCTCTAGAGAAAGTAGAAACAATAGCAGCCCAATGACAAGCACTAAAATTAAATAGATCTCTAAACACAAATTAAGAAGAAGAAAAAGGGTTCCTCTCATTGTTTTTTTGTTGCCAGTGTAGTGAATCCCAAGATTTGGATATAAGGCTTTTAGTCCCAGGCGTGTCCCATTTCTATGAAGTCAAAGAAGCCACATATATATGTTGCTAAAGTTGTCTATCATATAAACAGTGACACCAAAAAATGAAATGTTGAAAAGCTTTGAACATACTTTCTTCAAACAACTCGTTTACCAAATTTCCATGGCAACATAGCAAGAGCATGGACAGGGCACATGGCTTTTTATTGCCATCCCTATCAACAACTTGGGTAAATCTTTTAAATCTTCAATGATGTGATGCCTTTCAAATCGTCCAAGCAATTATCTTATATTCTTGCTATAATACTTATTGCTAAGAAGAATAGCCATGTGATGCCTTTTCAAATCCTCCAAGCAATTATCTTTCTTGCATGATGATGATGCTCACGGCTCTAACCATGAGTAGCGTGTCAATGTGTCCAATGATCCTTTACAGAAACTAATCTTCATTGGATATTTAATGGAAGTATTTTAGCGCATTTCCCATTTCGTGTACGACATAATTTTGTTTTTTTATAAGTCTAGTCACCTTTTGTTTTCTTTTGGTCTATGAATAGAGTAAAGTTGGAAGATATACATGCTGAAATGTGTCTGGCTTTACAGATATATATAGGTCACTTTCTTCCTTTTTGCTTTTTTAATTTTAAATGATATATCAGTGTTTGACTCATGAAATGAATCCACTTAAATATATATATATATATTTTAATAATTTGTTTAGATACAATAATGAATGAGTAAGGATTTGAGCTTAATTCTCCCTGAAAAAAAGGTAGATAATCTCATTGAGTTATAAGATTCTGGATTGAAATAGATCAATTTCAATGGGAAAGAATTTTGTCTCAACTCGTTTTACCAACATATGATCTACCCCTATTATTGCAACATGTGTATATATCATTGTGTGCAGGTAATAAACAATTAAGGATATGCTAATTAATTATATTGTGCAGGTAAAAAGCAATTCGGGTACATGCTAGATCTGTTTGTCTAAAAAATCAAGCAAAATCGCCTCATATCATACCGACACTTACATTGACACAATGACACCCACATGCATCAATCAAAATCTTAACCGAATTTCCAAAAGATCTATGATATGTCCAACTGAATTTAAGAAAAAAGCATTAATATTTTCCTAAATTCGAACCTATGATACAAATGCATCATCATCTTCTAAAATTTGTAGACATATTGACTTTAATAGAAAATACACACCATTTCTAATTGGCTTTGATCATACAGGACGCCTCTGCCTCATTTAGGACAAATTTAAGACGGTCTGTCAAGCCCTGAATCACTCCCATGGCTAAGTGGCTTCACTTGAAAGGAGCACAAGAATAGCCACTGCAAAGACCAGTGGTGCTGTTGTAGGGAAACAAAGCAACAGGTCTACTAGGTGGCAGCTCAGGAGTCGGTGTCTCCATGCTTAGAAACTCAAGCACCTCCTCCATACATGGCCTGCCTTTACTCTCATTTAGTGTGCAAAGCAACCCAATTTCCAAAACCCGAATTGCTTGCTTCAAGTTGATCACTGACCCCATTCTTCCATCCACCACCTTCACCTTCTCATCAATCTCATGCATTCTCCATGCAAAATCCAACAAGTCCTTCACATTCTGATCCATCTCAGACTCCAACCTCTTCCTTCCAGCTATCACTTCCAACACAAATACGCCAAATTCAAACACATCCACCTTTTGACTCACTGCTGATTCGAATTGTTTTGAATCATTCCCAGACAGCACAAATCCAAAATCCCCCAACACTGCTCGGAAACTAACATCAAGAAAGACACTACTCATTTTCATATTCTTATGTGCTAGTTGCTTGGAGTGCAAGAAACTAAGGGCTTCAGCCACATCTTTCACAACCTTGAATCGCCGAGTCCATGGTAAAACACCAACCCCAAATAGCCATTTATCGAGGCTTCCATTGGTAAAAAACTCATACACAACCATTACTTGGCGATTATCTTGACACCAACCCCTGATAGGCAACAAATTCGGATGACGAATCTTACTAATAGAACCAATTTCCTTCAAAACTCTCCGCTTATCTAAACCCTGCGAGTTAAGAAACTGAGCTGAAAACCGCTTCACAGCCACCTGGCAGCCATTGGAGAGCTTTCCTCTATAGTAAACACCTCTTGAATCATTGCCCAATACATCAAACTCGCTAAAACACCGAGTTGCAGAGGAAATCTCAGAAATAGTGAAACGATGAGGCTTGTTAGGAGGCCTTGGTCTTTGTTTTTTCTCTGGCAACATGATATTAATACTGTTTGATGATTGATCATGTTTACACTTACTGGTAATGTACAGACTAAGCAGAACAACCAGAATTAATGCCACCACAGCCACGAAAATCAAGAAGCTGCCTGGTGGTTCTGCACTAGCTTTCTTATTGCTTGTAGTCTCACTATCCTCCACCATGATCCTACTCTCGCATGTCTCTGTGGAAGGAATACGAAGAAAGGCTTGGCTTGTGGACGTGAAGTTCCATGACAAGACGTCGTGGATTTGAGTCAAATTGCCTGTGGAAGCTGAAAATCCTATGAACATGTATTCTTTCAAATACGGTGAGAGATCAAGTGTCTCAGAGAAGATGGGTTTTGTTGGGTAGTCTTGGTCGTTTGATCCTAAACGAATGTCCATCCAACGGCGTGGACCATCGTAGGTGATCCAAGCTCGATGAACCGAACCATCATTTAGGACAACACCAACATCGGAGACATTGAATGTTTTAGTGGAAATGATGCTGCCTAGGTTGATTCCCACGTGATTATCATTAGGATCTCTGAATCCGGGACTTCGATGTGTGTCAAACTCTATTGCCACTGCTTTGTAGTTATCTTCACAAGCATCGTTAAGCATGGCAAGCCAAGGCCCTGGGCGTCCAACAGTGAACTCGTCTGGGACAATTATGAAAGTAAGGCCACTGCCACCATGGCCAGAGTCAGAACTGAAGTTTGTAGCATTGTTTACTTGAAAAGCAAAGGTGGTTTCGAAGGAAGCTGGGATTTTGGTGTGAGGGTCAAGGAGGCGGATAGGAGAGGAGTAAAGGGCTCGACCTGCTTGGTGTTTGAGATCGATTGCTTGGGATTCATCTGGGATTTGGAGAGTACCCTTTTCGTTTGAGAACTTGGCACTGCCTAGCAGCCTCACATCATTGGATATTCTGGGGTAGTTGTTGAAGCTGAAATTTGGGAAAGATAGATGCTTGGTTATGTTGATTACAGGTCCAAGGTTAAGCTCTTTATCACTAGCTGAATCAACAAAAAGGTGTTCTTCTATTATAGCCAAGAGAATGGATAAACATAACAAGGAGCAACGGCAGAGACTCATTATTGAAAATAAAAGAGGAAGATGAGATTCTGAAAATCTTGTTGGTAATGGCGGTGGGAATGCTCTACTAATAGGAAGGTTTGAGATGAAATTTATGGACAAGTACGGCAAGTACTGGTTTTCAAATACGTGGTTAAACAACCACCCTTTGTTTATTAGCATTTATTAATAATAATATGATGATTGTAATCGTGGTGATCATAGTCTTTATGTCTCTCCATGTATGAGAAAAATACAAAGTTAGTGTTAAAGATAATAAAGGTACACCTAACTGAAGAGGAATCTTTTGTCTTGTCATTTTGATGGGGTCATGCCATGGGTCCTTTCATGTGCAAGATGTGTTGTGGGGTAGAGTTAGGGCAGTGTTCGGTGCATACTAATTTCCATGTCGTCTTCCTAGGACCAGTAAGTTGCCTCTATTGTATTCCCGGCGACCTTGACAGGCTTTATGACCAACGAAAACGAAGGGACATCAGATCAAGGGTTCTTCTTATCACAAACTTCATTTAGCAAAGATGTTGATTATCCCAATCTTTCCACGCATTATTGAATTGTAATCAAGCAAGGCTCCAAATTTAACATCATCCCAAATGAAAAAGCAAATTCTCACCCTCTAACTTTTATTACAAGTGTCAATAGCCTTACATTTTTTTTTATTGGTAATGGGTCTTGAACTCATAAGATAATTATAGAATATTCTGAAAGTACATTAAATGCGTATTCCCTCCTCTTACATAAGTGATAGATCCCGCCAATTAAATACATGGTAGAACCTACCACTTATGTGAGAAAAGATAGTACTTATTTAATGTATTCCCAGAGTATTTTATAATTTTCCCTCACCTCCTATCTAAATCTCAATGGAGTCAAGGATTAAGATCCTCTAGAGTTCTTAGGGTATTCTACCATATAGAATTCTCAAAATCTTGACTATTCATTTTAAAATAAAAAGACTAGAATGATGCTATATCAATATTTCACTAACATAACAATAAAACAATAATTATTTTATTTTGATTTGGATAGGTTAACTTTGAAGTGTTTTAATTTAGTTTGAAAATTATTATTTTATTGTTATGTTAATAGAATAATGATATGGTATCATCCTAACCTTTTATTTTAAAATGAATGATCAAGATTTAGAGAACTCTATGTGATAGAGTACCCTAAGAACTCTAAAAGATCTTGATCCTAAAGTCAATATTGTCCTCTAGTTTGATACCTACATAATTGTAGCCAATAGATGATACTGCGATTT
The DNA here is from genome assembly GCA_907173295.1 of Fagus sylvatica. Classification (NCBI taxonomy): domain Eukaryota; kingdom Viridiplantae; phylum Streptophyta; class Magnoliopsida; order Fagales; family Fagaceae; genus Fagus; species Fagus sylvatica. Next base: position 42,282,615 of record OU015763.1, on the reverse strand, counting down.
GGATTGGAAACTCCAAAGGGGTGTTCATGGTTAACGACGCATGCTACATTGGTATGAAGGGAGAATAGAAACTACGTGGGAAAGCTCAACTTGGGGTATGGAAAAAAGTTTTTGGCGTAAGCATAGGCAATTACAAGTACCCTAATAAAATAAAACCTTCGCATGGGGGGCAGCCAGACAATGCCATACATTTACTACGGGAATGCTATGCAATATATGCTATGAATAGAGGAACATGACATGCTGACATTCTTCAACACGGTGTGGAATATATGAAACATGTGAAACCAAGCTAGGCTGGGAACACAACCAAAGGACCCTCAGGTAATAGCACAAACAGCAATTGAGTACATAAAAAGTTGCAGACAACTTAAACCATCACAAGAAAAATGAAAATGGTTTAGTAGAAAGGACCTCCATATGGATAGAGATTACTACAAAGAAGCCGAATGTGTTGGACTTGGGTGGTAATTAGAGAAGATGCAAAATGAGAGATCACAACAACAATAAGACAAAATATAAGATAAGGATGCCTCACGACAAGAAGGCAGAAGAGTGAAAGCACTAGTGGCAACTAATCTTTGAATCAGACTCAATTAACAAAGGTGGGTCATGCTGGACGATGCTAAAGTTAAATTGACAAAATTTAAATAGTGAGAGTTTAAGCATGTGGGAAGGAGAAGCAGCCAAATGGCTAATGCATTATCAAAACATGAATAGATAACTTTGATGGCTGAGGGGGGTAAAAGAAACCCAAGCCTATAATACAAGATCAGTGCAAAGAGAAAAGTGCAAAGTGATATTAGAAATCTATGTTTAATTTAATGGCACTTTCCATTAAAAAAAAAAAAAAAAAATTGCTCCTTCATTTATCAAATAAGTTAAAAATAAAATAAAAAACATGCTGAAAGAAAGGGGCAATTTCAACATAACCAAATCACGGACTGACCACGTTTCAAAACAAAGAAAAAGTACATATGATATTATGGACTCATGGACCAAATAATACTACGTCAAGATCAGAGATTGGCAACTTAGAAAAACACTTTACAAAAGAAAGAACCAATGATAAGTTGCAAGAAGCCAAGAACCACATTAGCGCACTAATTATTCCAATGCGTTAATCATTTTAACTATAAATGCAAAGATTAAATTTACACTAAATTGAAAATTAGAATGTGAGATGTGTAAAACCCCTCTTTCTTTTCTTAAGAGTAACGCGATTTTCACAAACGTGTTTTCCAAAAAAATTCGCAAATCAAGCAAACTACACTATCTAATATATATACCATGTAAATCGCCAAACTTAGGCAAAAAGCAAATGCACGCTTTTTGTAAGTGCTACCTATATCAATCGTGTTACTTGCTGAAAGCAGCATATCACTAATTTCAATAGTGCCACCATCATGAAAACTTTGTGAATGACCAATTCCTAGCACACGACAAGATTGAATGGAAACAATTCAAAGGGGATGAACTAAGAAGCCTGAGATTGGTGGGGTTTTCCAGACCACAAGAAGATGTACAGTTACATTTACAAACACAGGAGGAACAGAAAAGTAAATTATCAATGGCATGGACAAATTCTCTCAACAACACGTTGAAATCAATTTATGAAAAAGTAGCTTATATCACCCAAGAAATGCAGTCACTCCCTGCAAGGGAGAATCCAACGAAGAGGGCAGGAAAAAAAGACCACTACCAAATATCTGCAAAGGGAAATAAACTAGAAAGGCCAAGTGTAAAGTCTCTAGAGTTAAACTGGTAGTCCGTGAAACCATCCACCGAATACCCTTTGTGCATAACCATGAGCATTGCACAAGGGTCGGAATTCTAACATTACTGCACCTCAAAACTCTTGGTTCTTTCTTAAACAACCCAAGTCTTGAACAGAAAATCTTGTCCACAAATGCACAACATACACATTCAACACTATTACGCTCCAATATAACAAACTACAAAAATCACAAAGGACAAATAAACAATGAACAAGAAAACCCACTTTAATTCAACATAGGCATTCATAAAAGATGCAGAAAACCAACGAGATAATTTTGAATAGAAACTTTCACAACACAAAATTGTAGATCCAATTCCAAACAAACTTATAAAAATTGTTCACTGGCAATAAAAAGAGAACTAACACATTTCATAAGATAAGCAGCTAACCCCAAAACAAAGATTAATATCCCTATTTCATTCATCAATTTTCTTCCTCAAGGATGGATCCCTTTTCACTGACATAGATACCATCAAGGAACTTCCGGATATCTTTGTTCTTAACATGACATTTCTGCAAAACCAAAAACGTAATGCAAATCAGCAAGTGCAAGTAAAATAATATTGAAATGATCATATATTTTGTGTGTTTGTATTTATTTGGGCAGAGAGTGAGAACTTTACCTGGTTTATCAAGGCAGCAGACCGAGAAACGAGTTCAATGTCATTCCCATCTAATACAAGCTCATCCTTGACCTTTTCGGAACGGAGAATGGAAACCCCATCAAGCATGTCCACCTTTCTTACCTGACAACACAACAAACACAAGATTGAACAAAGTCCATTCACTAATCAAAGTTTTTAATATCCGTGCACCAGAAAACGCTTATGGGACTGTGCTATAACAAACAGTAGGGACTGAAACAATAGCCCCAAACAGAGTACTTTTGAGTATCCTAACAAATAGGTTTCACAGTTTAGAAGATAACAAATAGGTTCTGATACCAACTTTTATTAACAAAATTTGAACTTTTTAGCTTATAAGCATTAACAAGATTTAAACTCATCTTATTTAGCAAAAAATCAACATAAATGTGTATGATCAAGGAGCATTTGAACCAAAACCGATTACTATTACAAATATCCATGACCTATATTCCATTTTTTAATTCTATGTCCATGGACAAGATTCAATACACACCAACAATCAAATAGATCTACGAAAGCCATTAAAAAAAATACAATTTCAAATACAATAAGCAAGAACTAAAAATCAAAACGACCCAGATACCAAAACTACAAAACAAATAGAACCCAATTAAAAAAAGAGAAAAATAAATAAATGGGTTACCTTCTTTTCACCGAGAAAGTTACGGATCTCAATGGACTTGTTGCTATTGGTGATACTAGCGTTGATGGGAAAATGGGCATATACGAACCTCATCTTGTAACGGTAACCCTTGGTGACACCGGTGATCAGATTCTCGACATGGCTGAGAGCTGTACGGATGGCAGCGGAGGTCTTCCTGGAACCGAACCAAGCTTCGATCTTGAGCTTGCGCTTGCCAGTTTCCTCGTCAGTGATGAGGTCAAAGTCCAAGTTGAGATGCTTGAAGTTACGGACTAGCTTTCCGCGTGGGCCTTCCACCTCAATGATCTTGGCGTTCACCTTGATCTTGACACCGTCTGGGATGTCCATCGTCTCGGAAGACAAGATGGTCTTCATCTTTGCTCTCTGTGTTTCACTCAAGCCGCTCTCACAAACAAGAAAAAACGAATAGGTGGTGGCAGCGAAACCCTAATTGATATGTATATATATAGAGAGAGAGCATAGAGGTGTGTCACACAAAACCTAAAACCTAAAACCCTGTTTTCGTTTTTTATGGGCCCAACCCACCTAATCCATGTAAATTTAATTGGGTTGGGTGGGTTGGGTTGAGTTAGTCATATTGAAAATTTTGACAATACAAACCTCACCCAACTCGAGCTTTGAAAAAACAACCTAACCCACAAAACTCAAGCCCAATGTGTTGGGGTTGGTATTGGATTTTTTTTTATATTATAAAGTTACAAGTATTGGATTGAGCTATCCAAAGTAGAAGCATACTGGGTTGGGCAAAGAGATTGGGTTAGAAGGGCTTAGTGGACTAATAGTTTAATTTGGACTAGACTATATTTAAAAAAAAACAAAATTATATAGGCTAAATAAGTAAATAAATTGGGTTGGTCTATAAACTAGCCCAACCAACTCATGGATCCATCCATGTCTATCTGTCAACCAAAAAAAAAGGAAGAAGAAGAAGAAGAAGAAGAGGAGTATAAGTGAGATGGAATTGAAAAATATAATTTTTATTGGGTTTGGATCTAGATAGGTTTCTTCTATCCCAGATCCAACCTGTTGACATGCACCTAGATCATTGGGAATAAGATTCACTACCAACTCTAAGATCATATTAATGACCCAAATAATAGATTTCAAAGTCCAATTTAATACAACCCTGAGAAGTAGCTCAACTAGCTTGGCCTTGGGTGTAATCTATAATAATCACTAGTTGAACTGTTCAAATCCTCTCAAAGTCATCTACCCAAGGTAAAGTCTTGTGCTTATCATGATACGCGTGGTTAATAGGGTGTTACGTGTCTTCCTATGATTAATCGAGGTGTTCGTATTTACGGAACGCTAGCCCGAACACTCAAGGGTAAAAAAAAAAAAAAAAAAAAAGGGTCCAATTTAATGCCAAATTCAATGATTCATAGTTCAAACATATACTCTTAGTTTTAAGATTAAAGTTACCGTACTGAAAGAATTTCTTCTAAAATGTTAAGAAACCATTTAAAAGACATGTCACATGTAGTTAGAATGTTAAGAAACCATTGAAAAGACACGTCACATGTAGTTTGATTAATATAACATTTATATTATGTAATAATCACAAACTTTTTATAATGCAATTTGATACTGACCCAAATTAAACCCTAATGACGACTAACTCGGCATGGACGAAGGAATTAAAACGTACAGCTGGATACAGCATTAAACCCACGTTCCAAATGTGCCACCTTTTAAGTCTCACCGGAAAAGTCAAAAGCACAATTAAAGGGCCCAAATCAAGGACCAAAAACGGTTACAAATCAGGGCCAGACGGTTACAAATCCAGACATGAAATACCATTTAATGCCGATAAACGGCTAGAAGACTAGAGCCTCCCTATATAAACCCAAAGGATTCTCAAACCAAGGTACTCACTTTTTTTCTCATCTCTATACTCTCTAAATCCGTGCTCTTGCTCCAGATAAACATACTTTTGCTAACTTAAGCATCGGAGGCTCCCCTCACCGGACCACCACCGATGCATTCTTTCATCTTTTTCTCTGTTTTACAGGTACGTTCGTCCGTCGGTGTAAGCCTCGTCCATTCGAGTTGAGACGTGAACGAGCCCACTGATTTTTAGGCATTATCACAATTGAACTATAAGGTATAATCACATAACTATTAGATGGGTTATGCCATTATTTGTAAATGGCTAATAAGTGTTAGAGGCTGATTTTTTCACAAGTCCAAACACTCGAGACCCGTGTGGATTACAAGAATTTCAGCCAAGCACAAGCTTGAGCTCCCATTTTTCTACTTTGCAGTGAAGACACAACCCATACAATTTAATAGATCCATGTATGAAGAGAGGCCATCATATGAAAAAGGTTGACTTGAGGGATATGAGGGACTTTTCCTCAAGTGATGTTAGGCTCAATAAAGTGCACGTATGAACTTGGAGTAGCTGTGAGTCCACATGAAGCCTTGAACAAGTTAGCTTACAAAGTTTGGATGCTATTTGAAGAATCCCAATAGCTGCTGGATGAAGGCACCTACCCAACACATAGCTGCGTTATAATCAAAGGAACCATATCCTTCAAGATGGGACACCTCACTCATTATCTAGCTAGGCATGCCAAACATGTAGACGAACACTTTTGTGAATTTGAGGAAAATGCCACCTTTGTTGGGCAAAAGATCTACATCTACTTAAGACTACTTCACATTACCGAATAAAATCTATCATTTACAATGAGAGAGAAAGAGAGAGACTAAAGGACAGACCTACCGAGAGTCCTTTTTTTCTTTTCTAAGAAAGAAAGAAAGAAAAGATGAGAAATGGAATTTATATATAAACGTCATTTCAAACAATTATTAAAATGATGGATAACATATATGCATGTCATACTCAATGTATTACATAAATAGTATTTTATTTATTCAGTGATAGTAAATCCATATATTACTTAGATTCCACATGCATGATGCATGTGTTTTTAAATGGTCAAAAAGTTTTACCTTTTAATCAAAATCTCTAATTTTTTTGTTATAGTTGTATTGATTCCAATGTGAATTTCCGCTACCATAAACCCCATTTATACTTTATACCAAGTGGAATGTATTTATCCTCTAGCGTTCATTTCACTTGGAAGCTGGAATGGTTGGATTCCAATTGCATGTGCTCTAATTATGCTTCTAAATTGTTAAAAAGAAAAACCCTCTTTTAATTAAAATCTCTAATTATTTTGCGGATAAAATTTGGTTACAAATCAGTTTATAGCTCGTTTACTACAACCTACTATGTGGCAGCTTATAAGACTATCCACATGTATTATTTAAAAAAGTCACATGACTCATTAAATAGGTCATGTGACTAAAGTACACTTGGATAATCTTATTAGTTGACACGTAGTAGGTTGTAGTAAACTGGCTATAAACCAGTTTGTAGCCAAACTCTGTCCTTATTTTGCTATACTTGCAAGAAAGATGTAGTTGCGTTCTATTATTATATACTTCCTTCAATTCTTGATTTTTTATTACATATTCTATTTAATTTATCATCCGGTAAGCCCACTTGGAATGGATGTTGCCAGTGATCGTATTAAACAATGATTTGAAAGGTAAAGATAGGGTTTATCTTTCTTTTTTTTTTTTTTTTGTTCCTCATACTTTTGCTATTTTACCTATCAACTTTTACAAAATATCTCACAACTCACTCTTTATTTTATAATACTTATATTAAAATATAATAAAACAAATAAATTTTTATTATATTTTTTTCCAAACAACAGCAACAAACACCACGCCGGAAACCCATAGCCAACCACTACATCCTACGTCGGCAACCCATCACCAGCAACAAATCACTCAAACCCATAGAACATCACCCCTCACAAAACCCAATATGAATACCATGTAAATCGCCAAACTTAGGCAAAAAGCAAATGCACGCTTATTGTGAGTGCTACCTATATCAATTGTGTTACTTTCTGAAAGCAGCATATCACTAATTTCACTAGTGCCACCATTATGAAAACTTTGTGAATGACCAATTGCTCTAGCACGCGACCAGATTGTATGGAAACGATTCAAAGGTGTTGAACTAAGAAGTCTGAGATTGGTGGGGTTTTATTTATTTACTTCTTTCATACTAACCACCCCAACAACAACAACAACAAAAAAAAAAGAGGTTTTATAGGTAGGATAGTTCCTTTATGTGATGTAGAACTCCTTCTTTATAGATTCCTTGGATAGGACCCCTAATTACGTGTCCCATTACCAGTTTTCCTCCGATTTTACCACCTATTAAATCTGCCATTTATTATAATTGAAGCCTAATAAACTCTCATTTAAGCTAACTACTTCCTTTTTCTCAAAAAAAAAAAAAAAAGCTAACTAATTCCAAGTATTCTAGCTAGCCATATCAATTGCCCCCATTCACTAGTTGGGTTAATCATGCTTCTTTCTTTTGGTAAGTAGGTTAATCAGACTATTCTCAGAAGAAAAGGTTGCGTGAAAAGATGCAAAACTGAAAATATTAAGAATAAAATTTAGGTACAATTCCTTAAGTTAGGTACATTAGGTTCTCCAATTGAATTCAAACACATGATTGCATTAACCAATGAAACATAAACAATGTTATCTTTTCCAATAATATTTAAATTCAATGTATTTAAATTCAACTAGGAACCTAATATACTTGACTTAAAGAACTGTACTTAAATTTTACCCAAAATTAAAGGAATTCATTCATTCATCACAATAGCACTGCCTGCATTTATGCCGCATAATTAGTCGCATACTCACGGTTCAAACTCTTTTTCCCACCTCATATAACTTTTCCCAAACATTAACAAGTAGAAAATTATCCACATTGCCAACAATCTCTTCCCAATTCATTCATCACAAGAGCACTGCTGCATTTATGCCGCATAATTAGTCGCATACTCACATTCACACTCTTTTCCCACCTCATACAACTTTTCCCAAACATTATAAGTAGAAAATTCCCCACATTGCCAACAATATCTTCCCAAACATAACCAGTAGAAAATTCCCCACCTCTTAAAGTGAGTTAGGTTCGTACTTTTAGTGGAGATATTGTTGCGAAAAGTTGTTTGCCAAAGTTGCACCATCAAGGGTGATACTAAGTGAAGGAACTAAGTGAATGTTCCTTCACTTAATTCATTCCATGTCGATATTAATACTAAGTGAATGTTCGTTCACTTAGTATCACCCTTGATGGTGCAACTTTTCGCAACAGGTTTGCAGTTACTCTCAAGGGTGATACTAAGTGAAGGAATATTCATATTTGCACTCATGGCTTACCGAAATGTTGTTGCTGCTCTTTGTGTTGCCCCTTTTGCTTTCCATTTCGAAAGGTTTAGTCTTGTTTATTTTAATTCATTCCATTTCAATATTAATTTGCTGTTTAGTTAGTACTAATTATTAGGCTTTCTTGGGTTGTTATTATGCTTTGTTCTCTTCGAGGTTGTTTTGATTTTTGATGATTGTTAAAAAAGATATTAATTTGCTTTTCTGTGTTTTGTTTTTTACATTCATTCATTTTGTTTTTACTATGTTTTGATAATTGTGATTCGGTGCGGCGGGGTTGCAGGGAAAATGCAAAGAAGTTGAGTTAGTCAATTTGGTTCTGGCTCTTTCTTAGTGCCTTAACCGGGTAAGCCACGTATTGACGTACACCTTATGAAATTTTTTAGCATTAAAGATAGAGAAAACTGTGTGTTTAGATGATTAGAGAATTTTATGAAACTCTATCTTCATCTTCCATTATCAAAAAAAAAAAACCTTATATCTTTTTAATGGTTTTTTTTTTTTTTTTTTTTTTTATAATAAACATGATGTTTTTGAAGAAAGGGAGTAGAGTGATATGTTTCCTTTTTGTCTTCATTGTCTACATTAAATTTCTGATATTTTTGTAAATTGACTACAGCTATGCTTCCTTTTTGTCTTCATTAAATTTATGAGATTTCTATAAATTTACTTTAGTATAGTCCAATAGATTGATATAGCATTGTCACATTGGATCCCAGATAGGGTGCTTTATCACTTTTATTTTTTTAAAATTATTTAGTACTCTTGAAATATAATAAATACGTATTCATTCATCTCACATAAATGATGAGTCTCACTATCATTCATGTGAGAAGGTTGAAGGATCCTATTAAAGGAAACATTTAATGCTTTTACGTTATGGGTATTTGTGAAATTTTAAATATTAAAATAACAAAAAAACAATTTTTAAGGGCATTACAATATATTTCTTTATATGACGGTTTACTTTGTATACTTTTAATCTAACAAAAAAACAAAAAAAAATGCTTGTATACTTTGTATGACTGTTTATTGAGTTATTTTTTGGTTACAGTTTGAATTCTCGAAGTGCTACTGCACAACAATATGTTATTTAGAGTTTTAGTATGATCTAAATTTCATTATCAATTCGTGATGGTATTTAGTTGACACTACTTTAAACGAATTATTTATCTTTATTATTTTATCTCAGTATTTCATGTAAAATTTTTTTTTTTTTTTTTTTTTGAATGGTTCCTAGTATAGAGAAACTAGGACTCAAGACAAGGGCAGGCCAAGTGAAGACTTTGGGTGCTATTTTTTGCTTGGCAGGAGCACTAACCACTGGTCTTTACAAAGGAAAAGCTTTCCATATCAGTCATCACAGTCTTCACCCTACTATTTCTTTGAAACCATTTGAGGTTCATTGGACCCGCGGCACTTTCATGCTAGTTGGTAGTTGCTTCTCCTATGCCGGGTGGTATATAGTTCAAGTATAGATTATTTAATGAGTCGAGAGACGGAGAGAAAAGAGACGAAGAAAAAAAAGGAAAAAAAAAATGTAGGTGAAATTGTATGGGAAGAGAGAGTCTGATGTGACAGACTTTGGGAAAGACTGAAATAAATCTTAAGGCCTTGGCTATTAGTTATTGTATAGATTATACTATAGTGACTCAAACAACAACATATGATGATAATGCAAGTAATGAATGATAATGCAAGCATATCTCAAATTGGTATGAGAGAAAATAACAACACATTTAGTCATCCAAGTTTGCATAGAGTTAACATATCTACATATCGAATTGCAATAAGAGTTATGTTTTGGGCCTTAAAGATAGGAGCAATGTCCCATGCATTAATTGGCCCCATTGAAATCCATAAAACAGCATATGAGAATAACGTAATCCAGATCATGACTCACGTATTGGCCCTATGAGCGGGTGCCACTAATATAATTCATGGGCTATAAATTCAAAATTAGTTTTAAGTGAAATCAAGAGGGACCAAAACATGTTTACAAATATTACGCAAGGTATGAGAAATTGAGAATATTCCAAAGGCTGATTATTATTCAAATACATAACTATCAAGAGTAAGAACAAGCGATTCATTATAAGTTTCAATGAACTGAAATATAAGGAATATTTCAAGACATCTACAAATATAGGGAAACCAACATGTAACAAGGTCATAAGTTTATAGAAAATGTGTGAAAATATGATTTTTTTTAGGTAAGTTACATTTTTGGGGTTTGACATTAATCCAACTCATATGTTCATCATAAAAAATAGGAAAATTATTCAATATTTTGGGAGTAAAGCTCCATCTTCTTAAATGAATGGTGGGTTCCACAATAAATGTAATTAGTGGGACCTATTATAATGTGAAAGGAATGAACATTTCTTTCAGAATACTAAATAATTACTCATAAAAATGTATTAAAAGCCTAATGCTTGAAGACTGTAAATGAGAGTTCATTAAGAACTCCATATGGAAGGCCCACAATAATATGAGAGTACATTTAGAAAGCATCAAGTCAACCACAAGGATTTTCATCAAAAAAAGAAATTTCAACCACAAGAAGCATGGTCCAATGGTTGAAATGTTGGTGTGGAGTAAGTATTGAGTTCGAATCCTTAGGAGCAATAACTTAACATTGGTTTCAACTAAAAATTTATTGTTTTACATTGCCTAAATTCGTTCGATCTCTAGGTGAGATTGAGGTTAGACTATGACTTAACGTACATGGCTCTCCTACCTAGATCTCACACTTTACGAACCTATTAAGGCCCCCCAAGCATTGATTTCTAAATCATACTTAAATTCCACATCTTATGAGTTCGTTTAAACCTTCCAGAATTGGTTTCTCAAACATAAAAGAGTATCTACGACTCTCTTACTTAGATCATCTACCTTGTGGACTCATCTAAGCCCCCCAGACATTAATTTCTTAACCCCACTTAGATTACACATCTTGTGGGCCCAATTACACATCTTGGGTTTGTCTAAACCTTCAAGAATTGGTTCCTCAGATGATCAAGATCTTTTAGAGTTCTTAGGGTACTCTACCACATAGAGTTCTCTAAATCTTGACCATTCATTTTAAAATAAAAGGCTAGGATGATATCATATTATTATTCCACTAGCATAACAATAAAATAATAATTTTCAAACCAAACTAAAACACTCCAAGGTTAACCCATCCAAACCAAAATAAAATAATTATTATTTTATTGTTATGTTAGTGGAATAATGATATGGCATTATCTTAACCTTTTATTTTAAAATGAATAGTCAAGATTTAAAGAACTCTATGTGGTAGAATATCCTAAGAACTCTAGAGGATCTTAATCCGTTCCTCAGACATAAAAGAGCGTTTGTAGATTTCTCACTTAGATCTCAAACCTTCTGGACTCATCTAAGCATCGCAGACATTGATTTCGCAACCCTACTTAGGCTGCGTTTGGATCCTCTATTTTGGG
>OU015763.1:42240224-42270686 GCA_907173295.1 Fagus sylvatica | reverse complement strand
TTGGGAGTTTTTCAATTTTGCCCTAGACTTTAGAAGACTAAAGAGTAAAGCAAAGTTATTGGGTCATGGGTGAACGGGTAGGCAGTATCAGCAGCGGGCGGGTATGGGGATTTTGGGTACTGGGTTAGTGGGTTTATAAGTTTATAACTTTATATATATATATATTTTGTCGGGCGGGCGGGTATCCACCCGACCAAATTCTCTAAAACCGTTATCCGTCCGTTATCCGGATATTTAAAATATCCGTATCCGTATCCGTCCGTATATATGCGAGCGGGCGGGCGGGCGGGCAAGCGGGTCGGCCGGATTGGTCGGGCGGGTCGGGTTCTACGGTTTTTTGCCCACCCCTACCTATAACCACGTGCCTACCCTCAATTTTGGGAAAAAAGAAAAGAAAAAACAATATACTCCTTGACAGTTGGCACCTTCAGCTCACAGCCCCTTCTTCTTTCATGGCACAAACTAGACGACTTGTTCAGTTCTTCTTCTCTTTCTTTTGTCTTTCTTCCACTTTTTTGGTTTTTTCCACCCCTTTTGAATTTTTCCTTCATTTTGTGTTATGTTTTTCTTTTTTTCCAAACGTGTCTTGTTTTATAAATAGTTATCTTATCTTTTCAATTAAAATAATTTCCTTCATTTTAAGTTGTACTCACTTTTTTTTTTTGGTTTTGGATTTTTCATTTTCTTGGTTTCTTGTTACTTAACAATATCAATAATAATGAACCTTTTTTTGTTAGAATATTATTATATAATAATGACACAATAAATATAAATTTTATTTTCTACAACATTTAATACGGAATCAATTATAGATGATTTCAATAATTTAAAAAAAAAAATCAATTTTCATTTTATTAGATAATTGCATTGCAATATATTAAGAAATAGTTATTGTGTTTTTTTTTTTAATTTTTTATCTTTTGTTAATACAAATAGATAACATAGTTAGTAATATATGGGACGGAATATATATGTTATGTAAAACGTACGCATTTCATTCGGTTTAAGATGTAAAAAAACGTTGTAAAAATACAGCATAAAAAACGGAAATGAAAAAAACGCAAATAGTCGGACGTACGGGTATATTATGAATTTGAACTAAAAAATCGAGACTAAAAAAAGGGCTATATATATCAAGTTATTTCATTTAATATATTCCAATTTAGTACTATATTTATGTTATCTTAATAATTGGTATCAATTTAATATAAGCATCACCTTTTATTGATTAACCTTGTCTGTGTTAATGAATATATTATTTATCAAACTATATGTATATAAATATATATATATTATTTATGTTAAAGTTTGAGATCAAAGGTGTCCACCCTAAACTAAATTTCTAGCTCCACCCCTGATTGAAAGTGGTGAACAGGGATTTAGGTTTAAGATGTGTTTTTTTTAATTATAAATGTTTGTAAAATTGAATTGTCTAACGATGGATGATTATTTAATAAATTTTTGAGTTTTACAGGTTGTAATACTTCTACTATGTTTAAGATATCCAGGTGCAGAATTTCTTCACATCTTCTGAATCAAAGGAATTCATTAAAGCTGCGGAGTCTATTGGTTTTGTCCACCAAGGAAGTCCTGATCCAACAGAAGGTGATTCTTATAGAGATAAGCATCGAATCTCTGTGAATGATTCGGTTCTTGCAGAAACAATATGGGAGACTGGACTACACAAACTTTTTTCTGATATTAAAATTGGAGGAAAGGTCGCCGTTGGCTTGAATCCAAATATCAGGTTCTACAGGTTGGTTGAAAGATTTCCATGACTGCAGGCTCCGTTTCTCATGTAGAGATGATATAAATGCATATCTAACTAGTTTGCTAAGGAGAATCATTTAGTAATGAGACTTATTGATGATAGCAAATCATCTCTTTAACTCTATGAATAGGGAAGGGCATAGGAAGGACTATTTTGGATTTGATCTAGACGAAGGATTTCTATCACTTTCAATTTTCCTTTATATATTATTCTTTATGAAAAAAGTACTAGCCAAAATTTTTTGCCCTCTTCCTTGAAACTCATATTATTTTGGATTCTTTGAGTTTTCAGGTACACGGTTGGTCAATGCTTTGGACAACATTATGATGCAATCATTGATCTTGGAGAGGGAAAGAGCACCCGTTTTACTTTGTTAGTATATTTAAATGGTGGTCCTAAACCCAAAGCCAAAAATGATCTGAGCAGCTCCAATGATCATTCCTCAGAGCCTCTAGTTGGAGGAGAGACGGTCTTCTACGATTCGAGGAATGCTATTGTAGCTGAGGTAAATTCCTATGTTTATTGTCTCTTTTGTCCAACCTTTTTTGCTTTAATTTTCTTTTTCCTTTTGGATTCATTTTTCTGTTACATGCATTTTCTGGAATATGCATTGTAATGTAACTTTAACTTTGAAGGTGGCACCCACTGAAGGGATGGCTCTCCTACATCTTCATGGGGATAAGTGTATGATGCATGAAGCCCGTAATGTTGAAAAGGGTGTAAAGTATGTCTTCCGTTCAGATATAGTATTTGCCTGAGGGGTGTTGTCTGTTATGACCCGGTCAAGTGACACAATAAAGCAACGAGTTGACAGGGAAGTCATGTACTCGGCCATTTCCAAAGATAAGGATCAGCTGCAAGAGTTTGAATACAATTAAGAGATATAGGAATTATAAATAAATCCCTATTGTTGAAGGAATTGAATTTACACTACATCTATTATATATCGGTTGCTAGGAGTCTGTATTTGAATTATTTATGGGTGGGTTATCTTGTATTTGAATTATTTATGTGTTATCTAGTATTTGAAATTCCTCTATATCATCTGTAAGATGATTATTTAAGAGAGGACAAGAATAATGAAAAGTAATCAAAGAACTTAAACCCAAATCATTTCTTAATCTCTTATTCTAGGAAGCTAGTCACCTCGATTTTGATAACTTCAAGATGTTGTAATGAAGTCCATTTAATTCCTACAATAAGAGAATAGTTAGTAATGGCAAATAGAAAAGATTATTTGCTATAAAAAAAATTAACTTTAAAAATTGTAATAAGAGAATTGCAGTTGGCTGCAAATAGATGTTGTAGTGTTGAAATGTGGGTTGCAAAGGTTGTTGTAGTAGATGTAATTTTGTACTCCAATTGATCACTTTGAAGCTACTCCAGTGAAAGTCTCTTCAAGAGGCTTGTATGGCTGCCACAGCTTTTGTTTGAGAAAGTATTTGTATAAGGATCTAGAATTCCTCTCTCAAAGGTAAATTCTAGGACCTTTGGGATTGTAGACTCCTCTTCTATTTATAGAAGAAGAATGTGAGGGTTTTAAAGCCAAAAGTATTCAAATTTCGAATGGCTATTATGTTTGAAACTTAAATAACCCTTAAGAAACTCCCTCTATCAGTTGTTGATTGAGTAAGGCTGAAAATTTCAGAATATATTTTAAAACAAACTGATTTGATAATAGTTTGAAAATTGAATAAACTAAAATTTGCTGAAATTTTGTAGGTTGAAGACGTGTCAGTATTTTGACCATAACTATCTTTACAGAAATTGTATTGAGGCAGAATTGGTGTCGTTGGAAATTTAATTCAAATTCCAAAACTTTTCTCAAAAATAGGAGTTTCCTAATTCAAATGTTTTCCATGCCAAAATCGCCTTTCAATATGATCCTTAAAACCAGTTTTGTGATTTTGTCTATTTGTTCAAATTTTGAATTTTCAAATTATTTCCAGCTAATTATAGATATTAACAGATAATTGATGATCTTCTTAACTCCTTAAAACACTAAATGATTTAATTCAAACAATTCAAATGCTTTAATTAATTAATTAATCCACAATTATTCAATTAACTTATTCAGTTTATCCAATGTGCTAGAATCCATGATAATTTATAACTTTAAGCTAATAAGATATTTACACCTTATTAATTAAAATTAATCTAATTAATGGGATCAATCAGAATTAATTTGGAATAATCTTATGTGTCCAATGTCATTTAATTATTACGCATTCTATTCATTAAAACTTCAACGAGCTATAATTTTCACATATGTAGTTCGATTCGAATACATGAAACGTCATTTCAATCATCTCAACTTAAGGATCTGTTTGATTGCTTTTAGTTGTCAATCAGACAGCTAAAAACACATTTGATTTAAAATCCTAATTTAAATAAGTTGGGCACTTCCGTTTTTAGAATTTTAATTTGTGAAAACCCTAATTTGTGTTAGGGTTAGAATGTAAGTAGCAAAATTAGGTGTCAACACCCACATCCGTTGCATCAAATGCTAAAGATAAAGATCAAGACAGTGTTGGGGAAATTGATTTTAAAGAAAATCCACTACTACAAGTCTAGACCAATTCGGCACTTGGCAAAAAGACTAAGAAAAATATTAGAGCATGTTTGGTAATAGGATTTTCTGTGTTTGAATCCAAAAAAATGGTGGGCCCAAGTTAAAATTTTGTTGTTTGGCAAATGTTTTCATTTTTTGTATTTAAATAAAAACATTGTTGAAATAGCACTCAAATGCCAACTTTAGAGAACAACTTATAGTTGTTTTTGTGTGAATAGAGAATGACCGGTGGGTAAACAATCAGATCTGGGCTGCGACGGTGGTCTGGTTGTCGCGCAAACGGTGGAGCAAGTGGCTTGCGGCGTTAGGCTGGCGCCGTCCGGTTAGGACTAGCTCCCTGTCTCCCTTGGTTGGCTCACGGGCTTCTAGGGATTCATATCACAAGCTTGAGTCTAGGGGAGGAAATGTTTGTGTCTGGGGTGATATTTATTATGGAGGGAAATAATGATGTGGTAGTTTTTTTTTTATAAATAATGTGTAGTTATAAGTGAAAACAATCCAATGAAAACAATTGTCAAACAAAAAAAAAATTGTATTCAGATTCAAGTTTAGAGAACAGAACAAATACAAATTTTGAAAACAAAAACACAATTCAGTTACCAAATACACCCTTAATTTTTGTGAAAATTATACTCCAAGCGGCACTGCATTGTGTGAAAAATTGAAAGATAATCAAGTATTGGTGAAGAATTCATACCTGGAGTCGCGGCACTGTACGAGAAAAAAGAAATAAATATCCCAGGCGTGCAAGAGTTCCTGTGTGTAAAGAAGAAAGAAAAATTTGCACCAAAAAAAAAAAGAAGAAAGAAAAATCAGCGTGCACCAAGGAGAGAAGCACCGGATCGGCGGATCCGTGCCCAATCCAAGCCAAACTTACGCGGTCAGATCTAGTCCAAGGATTCGCAAGACAGCCCCGCAAGTCCGTTAGACCCTTCCAAGCCCATTGCAAAGAGCAATAAGGAATTTAGTGAAAGCCCAAACAACTGTCCAAAATATAATCCAATCAACAGGCCTGTTTGGAGCCCAATTCGTGAAGCCCAAAGCCCAAAATGTAGGCCCAATCCTCGAGACAAGGCCCTAGACCCTCGAGCACCCAGCGACCCGAGAACTGACCCGCATGAAGCCCAACTTTCGTAGGCCATCCAACCCGCGCACCACTCTGGACCGAACCAAACCCGTTTACCCAATCAGAACCGTTCCATACCCCAATTTCAATCAATTATCACAATTTCGGTAAATCGGCCGCCAAAACTTCATTTCAAGGCCGAATTGGGTCATTCAAAAGCCCAATTACCCATAATACTGAGGGGAATCATCCTAAGGGACTTCACAATTCAGATTTCCAGAGGAAAAGTACATTTAACAAGTTTGAAAGGGGAGATTCATCTCGTAGTGCATGCGAAGGCCCTCCATCACCAAGAAGAGAAGTTTATTGCGAAGTTGACGAGATTTCCTTCACCATTCCTGATCGTATCCAATCTGAAATCTTCACAAGGAGAAGTTTAAGAGGTCAACATCCCATTTGCATCCAAAGGCAAGTTGAGTCTTATCGAAGGTTTCCATGGCCATTATTGAATAACACATACAACATTGCAAGGGAAGGTCGTCCTGTGAGTCCTCCTAATCCAAGGGTTGCATATAGGAGGAATTGCCTAAACGACTACAAGTGTCGTTGGTTACCTTAGAAAACTTTTATATATTATTGTTATTGCATGTGATCTCAATCCGATCATATTAACAAAATTGAATTAATAGCCAAGGAATTGACTGATGTTAGGGGTGTCAAAAAAAACCCAAACCCATTAGCCCACCCAAACCCACCCACTAATTGCCCACCCAAACCCACTTATTTAATAAATGGGCAAATGGGTGCTAGCCCAATTAGACCCAATTAAGTTGAGTTTAATTGGGCTTTAATTGGGTTGCTTATTGGGCATCAACAAAAAGCCCAAACCCAAAAAAAAAAAAAAAAAAAGCCCAAACAAAAAAAATAAATAAATAAATAAAAAAAAAAAGCAAGGAAAAATAAAAAAAACCCAAACCCGAAAAAAAAAAAAAAAAAAAAAAGGAAAAATAAACAAAAAGCCCAAACCCGAAAAAAAAAAAAAAAAAAAAAAAAAAAAAAAAAAAAAAAAAAAAAAAATAAAAAAAAAGCCCAAACCCAAAAAAAAAAAAAAAAAAAAAGATTCTAAGAGGTTTTGGTCATTTTGGAGGTTCCAAGGGTATTTCAGTAATTTTTCTAAGTTTTAATTGTTTTTTCATCATTTTATAGGCTTTAAGGGTATTTTGGTAAATATTTACTTTATTAAATGGGTTTAAATGTGTGGGTTGGATTTTAGCTTAGATAATTGGGTTGGGTTGGGTTTGGGTAATATTTACTTTATTAAATGGGTTTAAATGGGCTATTGGGTTTTAAAGGCCCAGCCCATTTAATGCCCACCCAAACCCACCCATTTGACACCCCTAGCTGATGCAGGCCATACTGTGTAAGATAAGATGCAAATAGTTTTAAAGAGTCTTCCCATAGTCATGGGATCATATAGTGACATCACTCGCACATAGTGGAAAAGAATGAAGCGAAGAAAAAATGAGGCGCAAAACAACAATTTGATGATGATACAATCAACTCCAACACACAAGCCACCCTTCCAATGCAAGCAGCGTAAATTCAAAAAGAAGTGGCCAAGCAAGCAAAGTAGAACACAAGGAAACAAGAGTCACCCAAGTGCATGCTACAATTGTGGAAGGATTGGACATCGCATGGCAAACTGTCCAAATAAGAAGAGATTGAGGGAATCGAAGGAGATAGTTATGACCATTTCTGAAGCTATGGTCGTCGAACCTTCATCAAAATCATAGTGGGTAGCTTCTGCAGCAACGCGTCACATAACAAGGGACAAAGGACTCTTCGTGGAGATACAAGAGAAACAATTGGGCGAGCATAGAGTATATATGGGCATTGGCAAGAATACTTATAGTGATGAATTAGGTGAAGGAAAATGTAAATTATGTGTGAATGGATCTAATGTAATATTAAGTGATGTGTTATACGTACCAGGAACCTTATTTCAGTTTCGGTTTTAGATAAGAAAGGATATGAGATTAGAATGAAACATGGTTTTGTGACCATTTTTAAGGGAAATGTAAAACTTAAAGGTGTAAGAATAGATGATATGTATTTGGTTGACAATAATAATATTAATAAAACTTCTATTTGTTATTACTCTGATGTGTCAAATGACTCTTACTTGTGGCATCTTAGATTAGGTCACATTAATAAGAATAAAATTGGGTGTATGACTAAAGATGGATTATTACCTAATATAAAATCTAATAATTTTGGGATATGTGAATCATGCATCAAAGGAAAAATGACTGCAAAACCTTTTACCAGACATTGGCAATCTTTAGAGTTACTCGAAGTAATCCACTCGGATATATGTGGACCTTTGAGAACTAAGACACATAGAGGAATGAAGTATTTCATTACCTTCATTGATGATTACTCTAGATATGGGTACACTTATCTACTCAAGCACAAGTCTGAAGCAATCGAGAAGTTCAGACATTACAAGACTGAGGTTGAAAAACATTTGGGTAGATCAAATTAAGAGATTAAACAATGAAAGAGGCGGAGAGTATGAAGCTTTTGATGAGTTTTGTAGGGAGAAAGGAATTAGACATATCTACACTACGTCATACAAACCTCAACAAAACAGGCTCTAATGGAAATGACACGACAAGGTCCATGATGGCTCACATAGATCTAACATACCCCTTACCTTTTAGGGAGAAGCCTTATCAACAACTACATATATATTGAATAAAGTTGGAACAAAGGCCAAGAAACTTACACCATATGAATATTGGATTGGTCACAAACCAAAGCTAACAAACTTGAAAGTTTGGGGGTGCAAGGCTCATGTATTGATAACGAAACCGTTAAGGGATAAATTGAAAAGGCAGACTTAGGAATGCAAATTTATTGGATACATGGAAAATGGAAGTGGTTATAGATTTTATCACCCAGAAAAAGGATTGATAGAAAGTAGGGACGCTATCTTCCTCGAGAGCACCAACCAGGTAACTCCACTCGAACAAGAAAGGTTACTGGAAGACCTTGATAATGAAAAACAATATCAATATGCTGATGCTAAAAATAGTGGGAGCAAGAGAAAAGCGAATGAATCAGTACTGGAACAAGCCTCTGATCCTGAGAATACTGGGAGTAAAAGAGTAAGAAAGCCATCCACGATGCTCAAGGATTATCACTTGTATAATGTAGAACATAACTTGAGTGAAGATCCAGCAAATTTCAAAGAAGCAAATCACGATTCGAAACAATGGTTAGATGCAATGATGGAAGAGTTGGAATCCATCAAGAAAAATGACGTTTGGGAATTCACAACCCTTCCAGACGAAAGAAAGGCCATTGGATGCAAGTGGGTACTTAGGAAAAAGTACAACTCGGGCAGTAGCCTAGACAAGTATAAGGCTAGGTTGGTTGCAAAAGGGTTTACTTAACAACTTGGTGTAGACTACGTTGATACATATTCGCCGGTAGCAAAGTTTACTTCAGTTAGAATAATCATATCAGTTGTGACAAGAATGAATTTAGACTTGCACCAGCTAGATGTCAAGACAACATTCCTTAATGGAGAATTGAAGGAAAACATATATATGTGACAACCAGAGGGTTTCCAAGTTAAGGGACATGAGGGAAAAGTCTACAAGTTAAAAAGATCCATGCATGGGCTAAAACAATCTTCCAGACAATGGTATTTGAAGTTCCACTAAGCAATCTTAAAGATTGGTTTTGAAATGAGCCCATTAGATCAATGTGTGTATATATATATATATATGTGTGGAGGTGTAACGATAAATTAACAATATTGACTTGGTGGTGTTTAGCCATGCATTTCTAAAGCTAAAGCATATAGGGTATTGTATATGCTTCCAAGCAAGTAGTAAAGGAAAAAGATGTGTCTGTCAGGTTCGGTTTTTCTTAGTTGGGTTGGGTCCATCCGACTGTCGACAAAAAACGACCAACTGTCAAAGGTATGGAAGCAATTAATTTAGTATCCCAACCAATTATTGCATATACTACAGTAAATGCACCACTTTTATGATGAGCCAAGCTAGTTCATAGTATTCTAGAATTTGCAAGGGAGATCTGCATAGATGGAATTTTATACCTCTTTTACTTTATAATATAAAAGACAGTTCACGTCGACCTGGAAAAAGACATCAACAAGAATTCTTTGCATAAAACTAAGCACAAAAAACATAAATATATCAGCAATTATAGGGACACAATTATCAAGCAAAAAAAGAAGAAGCCTTTTTCATATGTTACTAAGTGGCAAGTTTTGATTGCAACATCACTTTTACATATTATCTTTAATATGTACCAATCATAGAGTACTTCTTTTTGGATGGTTTTAGAGCTAAAGCTACCTGAGAGTCAAGAGAGAGAGGGACAAATATTCTGCAAAAAACATGAACTTCCATTATCATGTAATACACCAATAACCATTTACACTGCAGATGAAAATTTCAACTTGGAAACATTTAGATGCCACTATGCAGAACACTAGAGCTCAATGGGAGAAAAACATTCAATATGTATAGACAGGCCAGCTTCAGTAGGACCACCCTCCTTGGTAGTACCTGTTGTAAAATGGTAGTTTATAGTAATATAGAAGTGGGGGTTTATGCACTTGTCCCACATTGAAAACATACAAAGTCTTGAAAGTGTTTATAAGGTGGTATACACACCAACACTTTAAATGAATAAAGTGGAGTTATGGACATGTGGTTTTACTATTCGCACACGCGTGCGTGGTGTGTGGCGTAATGTGGAGTTTTAGTGGCGCACTAGGAGCCTAATTAACTATTAAATACACTTATCACCTCACGCCACCAAGTCACATCATTTTAAGGCCCCCAATTCACAATCAACTGGGACATGAAGGATACATTGTGTTTATCAACTTGCTAAGCAACTGCTGCCCCAGCACTCTGCACTCCTTTATAAAACCCAGCATACCTGCAAATTCAATAACACAAAACAAATTTTAAACATTATATATATAGACACTGTTCAATACCTATACATAAAATCCATTACCTGCTAAGGATTTCTAAATCTTCAGCCAATGCTCCAATCACCCAATAAACCATACTCTGAAACATGGCATCCAGCAACCCAAAACTAAAATATAAGACAAATGGGCCAGCAAAATCCCATCCGAGTCCTTAAAATCCAAAGTCTGTAGCGTTTTACTACGTGAGTACTTGAGCTGGTTGGCAAGCCCACGACCCCAAATAGCAGTCCAAAGTAGAGCAACCACACCGATTCTAACAAGCCCTCCTTTTTTTTTTTTATAATCTCTCATCCTCCTACTTTTGAAACTAAAATCCATTACATATTTACATATCCAATTGCAACCGACCCCAACATCTTTGCACCCCAATAGAACACATTGAGTTCTGGTGTTCTGCATAGTGGCATCTAAATGTTTCCAAGTTGGAATTTCCATATGCAGTGTAAGTTGGTGTTTGGATCCTTTAAATGTTTCCAAGTTGGAATTTCACTTATCTCAGTGTAAGTTGGTGTTTGGATCCTTTACGCAGACATAAAATAGAATGCATTCTCAAAAAAAGTTAAAGTGTTTGGTTAGGATTTTGATAAATGGAATGTATTTTGCAAATTCTCATTTCTAGAGCAGAAGTTAAAATCCACATTTTTTTGGATTTTGATTATAGCTTCTCATTTTGATTTTTGCTAAAGCAAGTGGGACCGACTGACATGAGCATTAATTACTACAACAGTCATTAAATATCGATTAATTTGATTGATTTGCTATAGAAAATCGTAAAAATTATTTATTTCCAAATTTGTTCATGCAAGTGTATTATATTTTTTAAGGATAATTATATTTTACCCAATACACAAGTGGGTAAAGTGTAATTATTCATACTTTTTATATTAGACATTAATTTAAAGCATAAGGTATTTTGTGTATGTGTTATCATGTTATGTGTCTTATGATAATTATTTCAAAAAAATAACAAATTGCAAAATATATAATCGAAAAAACATTCTCAAGTGTTTAATTACATAATATATAATATTGAAAATGCATTCTACACTTTTTCTAACCAAACACAATTTCATTCAGCATAATCACTTCTTAGCAAAAGTTTATATTTTACCAAACGCATTATTTTTAGCAAAATGCATTCTAACGGGAATGCATTCCCAAAATAGAAAATCCAAACGCAGCCTAAATAGTTATTGTTACTATCATTAATGGAAGTCATGTTTTGTCACCCCAAGCCTTTATAACTTTAGGGTCAAATATTGGGTGGGGGGGGGGGGGGGTAAGTTCTAGATTGGCCCAAAAGCCCAACCCAATCCACAGTAGGGCTTAATTTATAGAGTTAAGCCCAATTACCAATGTATCATCATCTCTCTCCCTCTTTCTATATGTAGCATATATAGAGGCATCCACTCTCTCATGTAAAGGATGGACAAAATGATATGAAAAAGACTAAGGGAAATCTCACTCTCGAGAGAAGACAAAGATCTGAAATTAATTAGAAAGAACTGAAGAGCTGAGTAAAACTAATTTTCCGTTTATGTGGTGGCATGATAGCGGATCTGATGGATGAGAGAGATGTGAGATTATTTGGTAACAAGTATAAGATAAAATGCATTTAGTTTAGTGTGAGATATAATTGTTGAGTTGGCTTTCATTTGCTTAGTTGGTATTTTTAGTTAACATGTATTATTTTTATTGGGCCACATCTTACATATAGTAGAGATTGTATATTCAAAGATTGCAATTGATAATTGATATGCTCCCCTTTTACACTGATCCATTAGTAACATTATTTTTATTATTTGCAAATCATAACAATTTTTTCATCAAATTTATTGTATATCTAAATAGATAAGATAGAGTACTTTCTTTTTGGATGGTTTTATGTGCTGAGGCTATCCCGGGAGTCAAAGTATATAAAGAGGAGTCGAGAGAGATAGGGACAAATATTCTACACAAAACATGAACTTCCATTATCGCAGGACACTAGAACTCAAAACTAAAATACAAGACAAATGGGTCAGCAAAATCCCCACCCGAGTCCTTAAAATCCAAAGTTAACTTCAGGGAAAGGAATGCTTTTGGATATACAACATAAATGCAGAAGTGTAGTGTTATTATTTTTTTATATCAGTAATTAAGCAGTGTATCATATGTGCAAGTTTAATGTGAAATTAAATTCCCTGGGAAAGACAATGTACTTACTTTTTCACATTATTCTCATGATAATCAAATAAACAGGAAGTCATAATCCTCCACTCTTTAATATAACAAAGAGTACTAATACCAGAGTCAGAGATTGCTGGAACAATATCTGGATTTACTCACCATAAGGGTCAAACTAATTTTTCTCAAGATAATGAGTGATCCTTAATGTTCTTGCACAAAAGGGCCTTCGGAAGCACTTCTACACATAGGATTGATTATGCAAAATAATTATGACTTGAGAAAGATCTCGAAACAAATATAAAACAAAGGAAACTAAAAAGAAAATAGACAATCACAACACCAAAGATTCACTTGATTCAACTTTTGGCCTACATCCATGGGCGACAAAGGAGAATTTCATAGATGGAGATTACAAAGGAGAATTTCATTAACAAAGATGGAGATTACAATGGAGAATTTCACTAACAAAGATGGAGATTACACATATGATGTAAAGGAATTCTCACATATCCCAAAACCCCAATACACCCAAATAGCTCTCTCTCACAACTATCAAATTCTCTATTCTAGTGTGCGGTTTTAACAAATAACACGTTCCAAATATCAAATACTCAACAAGGAAGCACCAGTACGGCAAAAACCCTGCCATACCCGTACCGAGTACCTCGTGGGTATGGATACTGCTAGGGTACCGCTACATGCGTACCCTCGGCATACCCATTTTTGGCCAAAAAAATATTTTTCCAATACGGGTCGGATCGGGTCCGGTACGGGGCGGGATAAAACCAAGCCAAAACGGCGTCGTTTTAGGCTTAAAACTGAAACCCTATTTAGCTTCTCAGCCACTCGACTCGATTCTCTTCTCTTTCTCTGCAACCCGATTCTCTCTCCTCTGCTCTCAATTATCTCTCTTCTCTGTCTCTCACTTCCTCACTCCACCACCGGTGCACTCGGTTCTCTCTTTCTCACTTCCTCACTCTACCGGCGATGGGCGACGGAACGGCAGGGGCAATTGTGGATCTAAGACTTGCAGCAAGCCAACGACGCGAGGACTTCCCTTATTGTGGTATTTTCTGATTTCTTTTCTCATTTTGGATCTGATTGCTCTAATTGTGGTATGGGTTTGTGGTATTTTTGTTAATATGCTATGGGTTTGTGTCTTTGTGATAATGATAATATGTATGGGTTTGTGTTTGCTTTGTTAACATGTTATGGCCTTATAGGTACTGATTTTAGTGTTAATATGTTATGGGTTTGTGATTGCGGTGTATGTTTGGTTTTTATATGGGTTTGTAGGTTAATGGAGAATACTTCTAGTTCTAGTGGTTTTGGTACTTCTATGCCTGATGGTAATACTCATCTATGGACATATGTCACAAAAATAGAAAAGAGTAGTGGAGGCGGGGGAAACAAGAGTTTTAAGTGCAATTATTGTCAAGAAATTTACAAGGGTTCCTATTCTAGGGTCAAAGCCCATTTTTTAAAAATTGCCAATGTTGAGATTAAAGGATGTCCTAAGGTGACAGTTGAACATAAGTTAGAAATGCAAAAATTGCAAGATGCGGCTAACCAAAAGAAGATAAGTAAAGAATCTACGATCCCTTTACCACCCGAGGATGGGGTGAAAGTATTAGTAGTAGTATGTTTGGGGTTAGGAAGAGGAAGAGGAAGTTGACTGGGAAATCTCCTTTGGAGAGGGCATTTAATAATGGTTGTAATGAACATTTGACAAGTCTAATTGCTAGGATGTTTTATTCTGGTAGCATACCATTTCACTTTGCGAGGAACCCACATTATGTTAATTCTTATAAGTATGCGGCTAACAATATGATTGTGGGTTATGTGCCTCCGGGGTATAATGCTTTGAGAACAACTCTTTTATAAAAAGAAAGAGTCAATGTTGAAAGAATGTTGAAACCTATTAAAGATGGTTGGAAAGAAAAAGGTGTAAGTGTAGTATCTGATGGTTGGACAGATCCACAGAGAAGGCCTTTTATTAATTTTACGGCTACATCTGAAAGGGCTCCGGTTTTTTTAAAGGCAATTGATAGGACAAATAAGTACAAAGACAAGTATTATATTTCTGAGTTGTTGATGAATGTTATTAAAGAGATTGGACCTGAGAAAGTTGTTCAAGTGATAACTGATAATGCTTATGTGATGAAGGTTGATGGATCTCTTATTGAAGCTGAGTATCCTTATATCTTTTGGACACCATGTGTTGTCCATACTCTTAATCTTGCCTTGAAGAATATTTGTGCACCAAAAAATACTGAAAGGAATGCAGTTACATATGCTGAATGTAATTGAATTGCACAAATTGCTGATGATGCATCTTTTATACGTGTTTTTATCATGAACCACTCCATGAGGTTGGCAATGTTTAATGAAATTTATCCTTTAAAATTGCTTGTTGTTGCTGATACAAGATTCGCATCAATATTGGTCATCCTTAAAAGGATGAAGCTAATAAAAAGAAGTCTGCAATCCATGTTTATTAGTGAACAATGGACTTCTTATAAGGAGGATGACGTTGGAAAAGCTACACGTGTGAGAGATACTATTTTAGATGATTTGTGGTGGGATAGGATTGATTACATTATTCTATTCACATCACATCTCTATGACATGCTTCGAGCAGCTGACACAGATAGGCCCACTCTTCATCTTGTGTATGATATGTGGGATACAATGATAGAAAAAATGAAGGCAATAATATTTCGGCATGAAGGCAAGCAAGAAGGTGAGGTCTCCACCTTTTATAACGTGGTGTATGACATACTCATTGATTGGTGGACCAAAAATTGTACCCCACTTCATTGCATGGCTCATTCTTTGAATCCTAAGTAAGTACTTTCATTTATTTTAGATTTCTCTCATTCCTTTAGTAAAATTTAAAAACATTGATTCCTCCCTTGTCATTTTATTTTTTAATTTTAACTAGGTACTATTCCACCAAATGGCTTGAGTTGTCTCCAAATTGTGTCCCTCCGCATCAAGATCTTGAAATTTCTAAAGAAAGGAACAAATGTTTGGAGAGATTCTTTCTAGATGACCATGAAAGAATATTAACCAAAACTGAGTTTGGTAAGTTTTCGAGAGGCATAATTGGAGGTAAGATTCACGTTGCAATGGTTAAAGATAGGTCGGAAATAGATGCCATTGATTGGTGGTGTTGCTATAGAGCTTATTTCCCGAAGCTTCAATCCATTGCCTCGAAGCTTCTTGTACAACCTTGTTCATCCTCATGTTGTGAGAGGAATTGGAGCACATACTCATTTATTCATTCATTGAGGAGGAACAAAATGATTCCTGCACGTGCTCAAGATTTGGTATGTGTGCACTCTAATCTTCGACTTCTATTAAGGAGCAATGAGAAGTACATTAAAGGACCAACAAAGATGTGGGATATTGCAGGTGATAGTTGGGAGGACCCATATGGAGGAGTTGGGATGCTTGAGATTGCAAGTCTTACACTTGATGAGCCGGAATTGGAGGAAGAAATTATGGGGGCTACTAGTGAAACTGTTGGTTCTAATGCACCTGCTGATAGTGAAAGTGTTGGAGATGGGGATGATGAGGAAGATGTTGTTCTTGGATAATCTTGAACACTAAAATTTTATTTTATTTTTAACACTTATTGCATTTATTCTTTTGAATGCTGAACACTTATTGCATTTATTCTTTTGAATGTTGGTTTGTAATATAAAGACAATTCAATAGCAATGGATATATCTTATTATCCATATTTGTTTTTAAGTTTACATATATTTAAAAATATATGTATAATAATATATAAAAATATATAATAAAAAAATACCCCGCCGTACCCGTATCCTAGTTTTTTAGGAATTGGAGTACCGTCGTACTGTATCCATACCCGAAAACGTACCCATGCTTCATAGATACTCAAGCCAAATACTAGAGAAATTGGTAAATTTTCTCTAGTCTAATTGCCGCAAAACGGCACCAAAAAAACTCCACCAAACCAAAGCAAAGGAGTCAAAACATAAAACCAAAGAAGCTGTACTGCTCCTCAAAAGCTCTCTGCCACAAACAAAACAAAAAACAAGTAACCGCATCACTCGGCCACACGCTAAACCAAAGTGCAAGTATCTGCCGCAAACATCAGATAACCAAAGCCGCAACCATACCAAAACAGCACCAACGAGAGAGAGATCTCTCACAAGCTGTGCGGCAAACTCACAGCCTGTGGCATGCTCACAAAGAGCCAAAGAACAAAGCCGTCCAGCAGCACACGACCACACAAAACAAATTGCCGCAACCTTTGTTTGCTGCACCCTTTGAACTCTCCTAGACAAAGCCTCATTATATATACTGATGATAAGTTGGTTAGATGAAGGAAAGGTGGCCTATCAAAAGTCGGTTACATCTACTATTGCCGTGCATACAAAGGACCAAAGTCCAACTTGTACCAAAATCTTTCAAGACACTAACTGACTTTGAAATTCAAGCCAATTTCTAATAATTAGTAGCTTGCAAAATGACATTAAAGTTGAAGGCTGTGCTGTGTTACTGTGTACCCAAGATTAAAACGCAATGGTGGCATTCTGCAAGTGTCTGCACGTTGGCATCACTTCTTTCTCACAGATTATCTCGGTATATACTATGAAATAATACTTTTTATGTTCACAATAAGGTCCTGTACAATCTTATTGCATCGAAAGGAATAAGATAAATCGCCAAATCCAGGAGTTATAATGGTTCCCTGTTACAAGTGCTAGCGATTTGCTAAATTTAATAGCCACTTTAAGATCCCCTAACATCTGTACTACCCCATAGGAGAGCCTCATAACTCAATTTCAAAGAGCACCTTAAATTCTTCTGTTTCCCACATAGATGTTCAGATTCTATGCAATTCTCTTTAGTAATTAGTACCCTGCTAGGTGACAATTCCCAACCACAATATGATCCAATAGAAATAGAAAAATGATCGGAGAACTTTGATGCATTTTTTAAATTCTAAATTGATGATATTGAGCAACAAGTACTCCATTTCCAATATCTCAAAACTCACAAGAGATCCTTCCTCAAAAGTTTTCTTCTAAGACCATTTCCCATCGGTTCACAAACCAAACCATCTGTGTAAATTTCTAAAGGAATATAGGGTTTGACTTGGTGGTGTTTAGCCGGCCATTTCTAAAGCTAAAGCATAAAGGGTATTGTATATGCTCTCAAGCAAGTAATCCATCCGACTGTCGACAAAAAACAACCAACTGTAAAAGGTATGGAAGCAATTAATTTAGTATCCCGACCATTTGTTGGATGCACCAATTTTATAATGCGTCAAGCTAGTTCATAATATTCTAGAATTTGCAAGGGAGATCTGCATAGATGGAATTTTATACCTCTTTTACTTTATAATATAAAAAACAGTTCATGTCGACCTGGGAAAAGACATCAATAAGAATTCTTGAATAAAACTAAGCACAAAAAACATAAATATATCAGCAATTATAGGGACACAATTATCAAGCAAAAAAAAAGCCCTTTTTCACATGTTAGTAAGTGGCAAGTTTTGATTGCAACATCACTTTTACATATTATCTTTATTATGTGAGTACTACTTTTTGGATGGTTTTATGTGCTAAAGTTGCCTGAGAGTCAAGAGAGAAAGAGACAAATATTCTGCAAATAACATGAACTTCCATTATCATGTAATACACCAATAACCATTTACACTGCAAATGAAAATTTCAGCTTGGAAACATTAGATGCCACTATGCAGAGCACAAGAGCTCAATGGGAGAAAAATATTCAATATGTATAGACTGGGCCAGGTCCAGTAGGACCAGCCTCCTTGCTAGTACCCTCTTCAGCCTTGTTGTCATCCTTCACAGCCAACAAAACAAGAATTACTAATAATGGATAACTAATTGTAGTAAGGCCCCAATTCACAATCAACTGGGACATGAAGGATAGATTGTGTGTATCAATTTGCCAAGCAACTGCTGCCCCAGCACTCTGCACTCCTTTATAAAACCCAGCATACCTGCAGTACAATAACACAACACAAATTTTTTAGCATTATATACTATAGACAATGCTATACAATAAGGACCTGTAAATGCATTTAAATCCATTACCTGCTAAGGATTTCAGAATCATCAGCCAAGGCACCAATTACCCAATAAACCATACTCTGAAACATGGCATCCAGCAATCCAAAACTAAAATACAAGACAAATGGTCCAGCAAAAGCCCCACCCGAGTCCTTAAAATCCAAAGTCTGTAGCGTTTTCACCGCGTGAGTACTTGAGCTGGTTGGCAAGCCCACCACTCCAAATAGCAGTCCCAAATAGAGCAACCACACCGATTCCCAACAAACCCTCTCTTCCTCCTACTTTTGAAAACTGAAAATCCATTATGTATCCAATTCCAACCGAGCCGAACATCTGTGCACCCCAGTAGAACACATTGTTCAACCCTCTAGTCCTCAAATTAAACAAAACCCCATTCACATTATTGAAACTGATACGTATATAAAAAATTACTAGACCAAGCAGCAGGCACTATAAGCAGCAACTTCCAGTTCAAGAACAACTTAAGAATCTCCACCACCTCAGTCGAAACATTAGAGTACTTGATATTACTACACCGAGTCCCATCATCACGAACCACTTTACTGGGTGGCAAAATAGCTAAAGAAAGAAGCGTCCCAGCTGCCATGAAAGCCATGAAACCAATATAAGTTCCATCATTAACCGAAGCAGCCTCACTACGATGATAAGTTAAGAACGAAAGGAATAAGGCCACCAATGACACCACCCATGTTGAAAATACTCCAGAAGAGCGAGATATAAGTCCCTTTACGATGAGTAGGTGGGTACGAGGTCATTATAGCGCCTTGACCAGCCCAGAGAAGACCTGCACCGATACCCAAGAGAGTTCCGGCGACAATGGCGAAAGCTTGGTGCTTGTGATGGTTGTAGTAGAGGAAAGAGCCGGCGTAGAGGATGTAGGTGGAGCAGCCTGTGAAAAGGGTAAGGTGGGGACCGAGGATGTTGTAGATGCCACCGCCGAGGATGCCGAAGAGAGCGAAGGTGGTGAAGAGGGCGGTGTTGGCGTTGTTAGCGGCGGTGTGGTCGACTTGGCCGCCACCACCCATGCCTGAGAGGGCATTGTACATGCCGGGACAACAGAAGCAGACAAGGCCTATGAGGCTGATTTGAACAAAAGGTGAGTTGTACCTGAATTTGGTGGTGGGGACTTGAGAAACTGATTCTTCATCCCCTTCCAAACCCATCGAGATTGTGTGTGTGTGGTTTGGTTGAGGATTTAGAGAGAGAGAGAGAAGTCAGAAGAGGATGACAGAGAATTGGGGATCAGAGAAACAGAGAGACGAACTGATTGATAGCACACGACCCGGAGTCTTAGGATGAATGGAAGCAATGAAGTTCTCAATTTAAGAAAAGTCCACTTAGGCAATACCGTTCATTGAATTAAATATAGGATAGAGTTTACCTCAATCTCAATCCGGTTGGAAAAAATCTTCCTTCAACTCAATACGTGATAAGTAAATAGACCATTTATATATATATTTTAAAAAGTCACGTGACTCATTAAAATTCTTCCAACTGAGAGTTGCATATTAAACATTAAACATTAAAATGAACATTGAGAAGACAAGATTTTGAATGGTGAATCCTTTCTTGGTACAAAAGATTATACATAACATTTCACATTAGGGATGGTAAAAAATTTCAAAACTGTCCTGATCTAAGCTGACTTTTCTCGTACCAAAGAGGTGATGGGAGGAGGACTAGTTTTGCTCTCACCAACCCCGAATGTGTATATATATTTTTTATTTAATATATATTTAAATTATTATATGCATAATTGATTTTGATTTATATATATCCTATTAATAATTTATTTTATTGTAAAAAATTTATTATCATCCATCAAAACACTTGTTGTCTCTTTCACTCTTAATACTGTCACAACAATTGCCCCAACCTATTCTCTTTTATCTCAATCTCATTAATTTTTTTTTATTTTTTTATTATAGTCAACGATAGAATTGTACTAAGGATCTTACCTAATTTTTCGTGTGAACAGTCTGAAATCTGAAGCCGCAGTGCATAAAGCCATCCTGTGATTTTGCTCTGGCGATACCTTCGGCATTGGGCAAGATCTTGGGGGGATTAGAGCATTCCTATCAGCCTCAATATTCGGCTGAAAACAACAAAATTTGAGGAGAAGCTCCGCAAAACACACAACACCAGACTCCTCAATCGGGAGAAAATCTGAAACTGATGAACAATAACTCGCCCAACTCAAGGAGTTACTGTTCATCATTCGGGGGAATAAAAAAGGCTTTTTTCTCTCTCTTGCAGGCTGTCTCCCTCGTTTCCGAAGCTGGAGTTCGCGCCAAAAATACCGGTGCTCACAGGGAGAGGAAGACCAGCAGCTCCAGTAGCCATTCTTGAGGTATTTTGCTTCAATTTTCCCAAATTTCTTCAAGCTCCAGTAGCCATTCTTGACAGACGACTTGTGAAGGAGAAGTAAAAAACAAAAGAAAAAAGAAAGGGGACGTTGTGCTGGAGAAGTAAAAAAGGAAAGAAAAAACAAAGGGGAGGACTTGTGCAGGAGAAGTAAAAAACGAAAGAAAAAAGAAAGGGGACGTTGTGCTGGAGAAGTAAAAAAGGAAAGAAAAAACAAAGGGGAGGACTTGTGCAGGAGAAGTAAAAAACGAAAGAAAAAAGAAAGGGGACGTTGTGCTGGAGAAGTAAAAAAGGAAAGAAAAAACAAAAGGGAGGACTTGTGTAGGAGAAGTAAAAAAGGAAAGAGAAAAAGAAAGGGGAGGGGGGTATGTGGGTGGTGGGAAAAAAAAAGAGTTGGTGTACGTGGGTGGTGGGGAAAAAAGGAAAGAAAAAAAAAAGAGAGGGCATATACAACGTGAAGAGAGGAAGAGGGAAGAGAAAAATGAGAAAGGTTGGTATTTTGGAAGTTGTGAAAAAAATAATAAAATAGGATAATAAAATATATTAAAAAATGGAATAGTAAAGTTAGAATAGGGAGTCTGATACAGTGGAGCTTTAGCTAAACTAAAAAAAGTGGGTTTTTTAAAACCTAATTGACAAAAAAAAAATAGGGAAACTGATAGAAATGCTCTTAGAAGATCAAGGGACATCCAAATGGCCCACCAATTAGACTACTATAATTTAATAAACAATTAATGTGGGTCTGCTTGAAGATTCCTTTTTGTTTTTTAAGGTAAAACGGCAAGATTCTTATTTTTCAACTTGCTTGAATCGTTATAAATGAATTTTTAATGCAGTTGTCAATTTCATAGCTTGAATGCGTGATTAAAAATATTCCCCAAAGCCAAAAAGTTTCCCAAAGAAAAAAACAAAATGTCTCGGAAAAAGTCTATAGACAGAAAGTCTTAGTGCCACATTTTTCTTTATAGAGTAATGCTTTCTCATACATGTGTCACTTCTCCAATTTTGTCATTCTCCTTTGGCAGTATTGAATTTTTTTATTTTTTAGAAATAGGTAGTATTGAATTGATCAAAGGAATGGCCGGCTTAGTTATATATTTTTTAATCCTTATAGTTTAAGTAATTTGTAAACAAGTTAAATTTTATAATTAAAAATAACAAATTAAACTATAAGTTTTCAAAATATAACATATTAAATGAGGTATTCAATTATAAACTTGTAGTTGGGGTTGTAAACGAGTTGAACAAGCCTAGTATTAAATGTTGTAATTGTTTATTTAATTATTTCGAACACAAGTTAAACTTATGCTTCTTCTTAACGAATTAGATTACATATTCAAGGTTGATTCATTTTATTGTCAAACAAGCTTGAACTTGTTCACAGCGTACTTGAATAAATTATTTTTTATGATATATAGTAGATACTACGACTAATTTTTTATTTCTATTTTTTTATCTTTTCACAAATTTATACTAATAATTATTAAATAAATTATAGTTAAAATTATATTATTTGAGTTACTTAAATATAATGATTTTTGTTTATGAACTTATTAAAATTAGATTTACTAATCTTCTATTCTGAAAAATTATATATAATTTTTACAATGAAATAGACTATTTATATTATTAATAAATTACAACAACTACTAATTTAACATCTTAAGAATTTATTTATAAACTTACACAATCTAATATCAAGTCTATATAAATATATTTTATATATGTATATATAAACACATTACATATATTTAAACAAACTTTATGTTCACGAGCTTATCTACGAATCCATTATTATATTTGAACTCAACTCATTTACTAATTAAACCTAAACTTATAATTAAATTTGACTTCATTTACTAAATAAACCAACATTAACAAGTTTTTTTCTTTGGTCGTAATTTTTCATAAAAGAAAAACTCCTAAACCACTCGTTAGAGTCGTTACCCTTTTTATCCAACTACAACAGCTTTCCCTCTTCCTCGTCCCAACGGTTTCAAGTTTCAATAGGAAAAACCACAGAAACAGAGAGATGAATTGTTGTGCATTATTTCTCAACCCCATCACTACTATATCTATTTTCTCAATTACCATTACCAAATCTCTTAGATTCAAAAACCAATATTCGGATAGACAATCCTCAATCTCCGCAAACCTTTGTATTAGCAAACACCAATCTTCAGTTCACCACGACAGTCTCAGAGTTCTCGAATGGGACAAGCTCTGTGACTCCGTCGCATCCTTTGCCGGAACTTCCTTCGGCCGCGAAGCCACAAAGGTCTCTCTCTATATATCTCTTCGTCTCTGCTAAAAATTCTCAGTTAATGTTTCATTATGTTGCTTCTTTTTTTTTTTTTTTTTTTTTTTAAACTGTTTTACTGTGATAGGAACAACTGTGGTCTTTGAATCAAACGTACGAAGAGAGTCTGAGGCTTTTGGAGGAGACCAATGCGGCCGTGGAAATGAACAAGCACGGTGGTTGTAGCTTGGACTTCAGAGGCATTGATGTTGTTCTTGTTAGTGCACTGTTCTATTTCTTTTAGTCAATAATGTTATGGTCCCTGAGTTTCATTTTGATTGCCCACCACATGCATGATAGTTGTTCTCAAAGGCTTTGAGTCTGATCACTCAGGAATTTCATTGAGGCATTCATTCATATATGTCATGTCCTTATTTTCTTATATCTAGAATTGGGTACATTGTAATTCGTTCGACATTGTCACAAGTGTTTAGTTTTTATGGAATTTTAAGTACTCGGATGTCTTCATTTTATTTTATTTGTTAAGAAGACACCAACGCATGCGCCAAAGAAACCTAGTTGTCTTAATTTTAGTACGTATCATGCTGTTTGTGAAGTAAAACACCTCAATTTGTACCATGCAATTGAGTTATCAACTTATCATAGTAATACTTGTTCTATCAACAGTGGTTCTTACACAGGAATGTGAATGTTTGTGCTTTTTATTTATTCATGGACTTGCCCTAAAAGTGTTTGCTATGTTGTCCTTGAAGGTGAAATCTGCTATCCAACATGCTCGGAGAAGTTTACCATTGGATGGAAATGAGGCAATGGCTGTTGCAGCTCTACTACAGGTTTGCGAAACTTTGCAGTTAAATCTAAAAGCTGCAATCAAGGAAGACGCTGATTGGTACAGACGTTTCATGCCTCTTACAGAAGAGGTAAATAGAGCATTATGATTCAAATTAATTGTCTCCATGTTTATTGAACGCTTTCTTGGCTTTACGTCTTCCCAACTTTGCATGCAGATAATGGGATTCGTTATAAATCGATCATTAGTTAAGTTGATACTGCAAGTTATAGACGAAGATGGCTCTGTTAAAGACTCCGCGGTTTGTTCATTGTTACCTCACAGATTTTCTGCCATTGCTGTTCTATACATATTGTGACACTGGCAACTTTATTGATTTCCTCTAGTTGAGAGATGGTTTCTGATTTTTCAGATAGCAGTTGTTTTATTGAAAAAAGTTTTTGAACTTTATATATCTGCTTTTCTGCTGCACAACTTTTTGTTGTTATTGTTTTTTTTTTTTTTTGTCGTTGTTGTTGTCATCATTTTTCATGTTGAAATGTTCTATCAGGAGTCTAATTATTTGCATATTGTCTAGTCTTATTTATTTTCATTTTTTCTTCCCTGTTTTAGAGTTCAACCCTGAAACGATCACGCAATCAAGTGCGGATGCTTGAGAGAAAGGTAAAATCTGGTCTTTTATTTAGATTATTTCCAAGTGGTGTCTTTGGTTAGATGGCAGAAACCTCTAGTTGTCACGAGCTACTATTTTATGGGGGCTAGCAAGAATATTGCTTAATCAAGGTAGTGTATTGCAGTCATCAGCCAGCAGATATGATTAATCATTTTGACACTGAACATAAACGAAAGATCCACATATCCCAATGTCTCCCTTGTGGCCCTTGTCACTGTGCAAAAATGTTACAAGTGCTTCAAGAGGTTACGTGAAAGTTGAAACTTCTAATTCACACATATTGCTTCTATCAATTTGATTGGATTTAGCCGTTTGGATTTGCATGGTAGTGGGCAGGGAGCTGTTTTGTTGCTCATCTTTATATTCTTGGCTTTGAGGGTATATGGATATGCAGGGAATTCAAGGGCCCAACCAAGGGTCAAGCAGCACATTGGGCACGTAGCAGGGCTTGTCGGACCTGCTTGCAGGTTGGACAGCCCTTTGGGCCTTCTTTCAGGCATATATGCTGTCAGCAGGGCCTGAGAGCCCAGCCCACTGAGTTTTGGGCAGCCTTTTGGATGTAAATATTTCTGCCAAAATGTATAGGACGATCACTTTTATACTTGCTTGCAAAGTTCTTATTTTAATATGGATTTATGTACTCTCTATATTTTACATCCTACTTTCACAAACCTGCCCTTCTTATATTTTGAGTTGCAGTACCTTCTCAGTGGGTTTAAGTAATTAAGTTGGCATATAAAGCTTAAAATCATCATTGCTCTATGTTCTTATCAACAATTTTATCTTAAAATCTTTAATTGTCTTTTTTCAGATATATAATTTGATGGACAGCTTAATTAGGAGTGAAAAGAATGAAGCATCACTTCTGGTAAGAAGCACGGGATCAAAGATGTATTTCTTTTGCATCTTCATGATTTTCTTTTTCCCCTAATAAAATAGTTATACCATTACTGGTTCAGGAAGTGAGCAACGTTGATGGCAGGTGGTGTATAAAATCAGGGGCTGATCAGCTTACAGATGTTAAGGGTCTACTGTTATCCAGGTCTACAAAATTTTGTTGTGTAACTTCCAAGATCATTACACATGCAAACACATTCTGGTTGAATTTTTTACAAGTCGTAATTCATATGTTGTATTCATTTTCCTGAGAGATGATATGCTGTTTGTAGTGGTTCTGGCAGAGGAAGCATTGTAGAGCCACTCTCTGCCATTCCTCTAAATGATGAGTTGCAGCAAGCAAGAGCATCAGTGGCAAAGGCTGAGGCGGATGTGCTTTCAATGTTAACAGAAAAGGTTGCTGTATTATGTGATGAAATTTCTTTCCATTGGTCATATAATCATTTCATTCTTATGTTCTTGTGTCGCTGTTTTCTGCACAGATGCAAATGGATCTTTCTGAGATTGAAAAGTTGTTGAACAGTATAATCCGACTGGATGTGGTAGGTGTCTGTCACCATTCTTCTCTTTCTCTCTTCTCTCTCTTTCAAAAGAGGCCAGCTACTCTGCTTACTCTATGCACTTGCTTCTTGAATGACATTAGGTACATAATGGATAAAATTAGAGTAGTAGTTTAGCCAATTTTAAAAGTTTCAGCTGTGGTTTTGTTAAGGCGTGTTGTTGGATCTCTTTAGTGCTTATTTAGGAATTCGTAAAAATAACTCTGCTAAAACATTCTATATATAATGTATGATTGACATACTTAAGGATTCTGCATCAAAGATAGAGCACACAAGCCATGTGCCATGACCCTTCAAGATCATATTTTTAAGCAAGCCCCAGAGTCCTTGCAGATGTTTCATCTTCTGATTAATCTAGTTGGTTAATTCCTTAGTTGCTTATTTTGTGGTTCTTAACATGTAGGTCAATGCTCGAGCAACCTATGGTCTTTCTTTTGGAGGCACATGTCCTGATTTATTTCTACCAGAAGGCAATGACTCTTCTACTTCTGTTGCGTATCTATCAGGAAACAAAAATTCAAATGCGTCATTCCCCATTAAGAGGGAATGGACATTGTATCTGCCAAAAGCTTATCATCCTTTATTGCTTCAGCAGCATAGGCAAAATTTGCAGAAGGCCAGGAAGGATGTCAGTAATGCTACTTCTGTAAGTTATGCTGGACCCAAAAGCTGCTGACCAGTCTTTTTTTTTTGGGGGGGGGTTTTGAATTAAGAGCAAGTAAATTTATGTTAAAGTACTGAAGTTGAGGTAGGATTTTTGTCCCCTGAATGCTGTGGCCATTGACTTATTTGAAAAAAGAAGTTATTCAGCTGGTTGTCACTAGTCATTATTCCCTTAATTTCTCATTTATGCTAAGTGTTTATGTTGCACGTGGTATTAAACAACGTTCTTTACCTCAGGAAATCAGGAGAAAACAGCAAGGTGAAATTATGGCACGAAAAGGAGAAAAAGATATAGATCTTCCATCCTTAGATATGCAGGTAACGATTTTATAAATGAGTCGGAATTTCATATCATCAGTTGCCTATAAATTTTCATTTGTTATTGTACTTCCCAAATTATAATAAAAATGATGTGTTTCAAGACAAATGCATTTCTGGTTGTCAGGTTACTGTGCTGGAACAAGCTCATCCGGTTCCAGTTGATTTTTTTGTAAATCATAAAACTCGAGTTGTGGTTATAACTGGCCCTAATACCGGGGGTAAAACCATTTGCTTAAAGACTGTTGGATTGGCAGCTATGATGGCTAAATCAGGTTCATGTAACTTCTCTTTTGTTTTTTTTATAGTTCGTATTACATGCCCATGGAAATCTAAATACAGATCTCACAAGTCACAATTATGTAGAGCTTCGTATTCCATGTTAACTTAATTTTGCATTTCGTCTATTTGAGACTCTTGATATTTAGACATTCATGGTAAGCTTGATACATTAATAGGAAATATAAACAGCTTGCCATACAGCAAGGTGTCGACTATTTTTTAATTAAAAAATTAAATCCAAGATGCAACTTCCAACAACATACACCAAGTTTTCCCTGGACTTGCTGACTAATTTTTGCTGATGATAGAAACTTTGTGCAATTATAAATCCAGCAATTCCAGCCATGTGGCTAACAAATAGTCCAAATAAGTTGAGTTAGTGAGAACAGCTGAAGATTTGCACTAAATGTTCTACTAAATTTTCCGTTTTTCATTTGTCATTTGCAGTTCTTTACTCTACCAACCACCATTGTAATAATTTCTTAGTGTTGCAGGTCTTCATGTTTTAGCTTCTGAATCTGTTAAAATCCCTTGGTTTGATGCTGTTTTTGCTGACATTGGGGATGAACAGTCCTTGTCCCAGTCTTTGTCTACCTTCTCTGGCCACTTGAAACAAATAAATGTAAGGATGATATGCTTCCCAGAACATTTCTCAGCTCATTAAATCAATAGTCTGTGTTGATTAAAATTACTAGCTAGGGCACTATAAACTGCTTACGAGTTCCTTAAAATTAGATATATGCCTTTTTCTCAATGCAATCCTCTAGCAGATTAGAGCAGCCGTTTAAATCAAGAGACTCTTGCTTTTTTACTAGATTTCAGTCAAATACTTTCTTGTACAATGGTTGATTTTTATTTTATATATTACAGTATTTACTTTTTCATATGAAACGTTTACATGCAATTTCTTTATAACATCTTGCAGGACATTCAATCACACTCAACAAGTCAGTCATTGGTGCTACTAGATGAAGTACGTTTTAAATTGGCTTGGAAATATAATTACCAATTTGCAGAAAAAAAAAAAAAGAGAGAATAAAAACTTATCTTTACAACGATTGTATTTGTATATGAATTTTATTCTTTTTATATTTGTTAGGTTGGTGCGGGAACAAATCCCCTTGAAGGAGCAGCACTGGGGATGTCACTACTGGAATCTTTGGCTGAAACTGGTGTTTTGTTGACAATAGCTACGACACATCATGGTGAACTCAAAACCCTGAAATACAGGTATTTGGTGTACATATAAAGATGAAACTAACGTGTTAACATTGTCATTTTTCAGTCACATAACAAGTCTAGTTGGAACAAGAAATTTAGTCTTACTGAAGTTAATTGAACTAAGTTATGCCTCAACATCGTGCTTTTAATTTGGATGAGCCCCAAAGACTATTTGTTGCCTGCAGTAAATACATGGGATCATGTTCTTGAGATTTTTTTTTTTCTTTTTTTTTTTACAGTAATGACACCTTCGAAAATGCATGCATGGAGTTCGATGACGTGAATCTTAAACCAACTTTCAAGATTCTCTGGGGAGTACCAGGTTTTCAATATCAGTTTTGGACCTCTTTCATTCATGCTGCTACCTTTTCTTTTTCTTTTACTATTTTTATCTGCTTGTCATTTAAATGTTAAAAAGAAGGGAAGAGCCTAAGAAGCACGGGTACGTTTTAGGGTACGGGTACCTGGTACCGGTACGGTACGGCGGTACGACAATTCTTAGAAAAGTAGGGTACGGGTACGGCGGGGATATATATTTTATTAATTTTTTTTATATATTATTATCCATATATTTTTCATATATTGATAAGTATATGTCAATTTAAGAGCAATTATAGATAATAAAGTATATCCATTGCCATTAAATGGTCTTTAAATTACAAATCAAGATCCAAAAGAGTAAATAAAAGAAGTGTACATCCATATAGTTCTACCTAAAGTTCATGTTTCCACCACTTTCACTACTTTTATCTATTTTTGTGACATATCCAAAAGAAAAAAGTGAAAGAAAACGATTTTTTTTTTTGAAAAATTTGGGTACGCCTGGGGTACACATGCAGAAGTACCCCAAGAGTACGAGTACCCAAAAAGTATCCGGTACGGGTACGGCTTCATTTTTGGAGTACCCGTGCTTCAAAAGAGCTCAATTCTGAAGAACTACTTTATCCTGAAACAATTGCAAAAGTTCCAAATCTCAAAGAATGAAGGGCCCTACCTACATACATGCTTGATAGAATAACTTCATTTTGGTGCCCAGGGAAGGGATTGGTCAACTTGACGCAGGAGAAGCATGAGTGCAGTCCAATCTTGTTGGCTCTTTAAATAAGAGTCTCGTGTGAATGTCTTTTTCTACATTTAGAAATGGAAGCTCTCATGTATTTAGTAATAGCTTATCATGTTCCAATGAAGTCACCCAATTAATGCAGCACCAATTTTACCAATGTTAGTGACGTGCAGTGACTTGTGTTTTTATTCCACATAGCATAGAGTATATTACAAATCGTACAAATCATGTTATTGTCATCTCTAGTTTGTGGAATTGATAAATGCCCATATTTGGTTTCTTAAAATGGAGTTGCATTGATGGCGCCTACTACTAGACTACTAGTACTGGAAGCTGAAGCATGATAGTATAGTGCAGCATGATGAATGGGTAAATACCATATGAATTCCTCAGGAAGTATGTGATTATTTAGTGTTTAGCCTGTTGCTAACGTTGGCAATGACTTGGTAAAGTACTCCTGGCAGTGATTGTCATCTCTAGTTATATAAATAGAGCTTCCAATTATTATAGTTCTACTACTAGAATCATAATTGTAAATTTTTGGGCAGCATGCACTTAAGACCACATTTTTTCACTGGTCAAGCAGTGGTTATTTGGTGTTTTCTTTTATGTTATTTTTTTTTATGATAACATTACCGGCTACAACTC
>OU015763.1:42197748-42240124 GCA_907173295.1 Fagus sylvatica | reverse complement strand
TGAATACTTTTGGCTTTAAAACTCTCACATTCTTCTTCTATAAATAGAAGAGGAGTCTACAATCCCAAAGGTCCTAGAATTTACCTTTGAGAGAGGAATTCTAGATCCTTATACAAATACTTTCTCAAACAAAAGCTGTGGCAGCCATACAAGCCTCTTGAAGAGACTTTCACTGGAGTAGCTTCAAAGTGATCAATTGGAGTACAAAATTACATCTACTACAACAACCTTTGCAACCCACATTTCAACACTACAACATCTATTTGCAGCCAACTGCAATTCTCTTATTACAATTTTTAAAGTTAATTTTTTTTATAGCAAATAATCTTTTCTATTTGCCATTACTAACTATTCTCTTATTGTAGGAATTAAATGGACTTCATTACAACATCTTGAAGTTATCAAAATCGAGGTGACTAGCTTCCTAGAATAAGAGATTAAGAAATGATTTGGGTTTAAGTTCTTTGATTACTTTTCATTATTCTTGTCCTCTCTTAAATAATCATCTTACAGATGATATAGAGGAATTTCAAATACTAGATAACACATAAATAATTCAAATACAAGATAACCCACCCATAAATAATTCAAATACAGACTCCTAGCAACCGATATATAATAGATGTAGTGTAGATTCAATTCCTTCAACAATAGGGATTTATTTATAATTCCTATATCTCTTAATTGTATTCAAACTCTTGCAGCTGATCCTTATCTTTGGAAATGGCCGAGTACATGACTTCCCTGTCAACTCGTTGCTTTATTGTGTCACTTGACCGGGTCATAACAGACAACACCCCTCAGGCAAATACTATATCTGAACGGAAGACATACTTTACACCCTTTTCAACATTACGGGCTTCATGCATCATACACTTATCCCCATGAAGATGTAGGAGAGCCATCCCTTCAGTGGGTGCCACCTTCAAAGTTAAAGTTACATTACAATGCATATTCCAGAAAATGCATGTAACAGAAAAATGAATCCAAAAGGAAAAAGAAAATTAAAGCAAAAAAGGTTGGACAAAAGAGACAATAAACATAGGAATTTACCTCAGCTACAATAGCATTCCTCGAATCGTAGAAGACCGTCTCTCCTCCAACTAGAGGCTCTGAGGAATGATCATTGGAGCTGCTCAGATCATTTTTGGCTTTGGGTTTAGGACCACCATTTAAATATACTAACAAAGTAAAACGGGTGCTCTTTCCCTCTCCAAGATCAATGATTGCATCATAATGTTGTCCAAAGCATTGACCAACCGTGTACCTGAAAACTCAAAGAATCCAAAATAATATGAGTTTCAAGGAAGAGGGCAAAAAATTTTGGCTAGTACTTTTTTCATAAAGAATAATATATAAAGGAAAATTGAAAGTGATAGAAATCCTTCGTCTAGATCAAATCCAAAATAGTCCTTCCTATGCCCTTCCCTATTCATAGAGTTAAAGAGATGATTTGCTATCATCAAATAAGTCTCATTACTAAATGATTCTCCTTAGCAAACTAGTTAGATATGCATTTATATCATCTCTACATGAGAAACGGAGCCTGCAGTCATGGAAATCTTTCAACCAACCTGTAGAACCTGATATTTGGATTCAAGCCAACGGCGACCTTTCCTCCAATTTTAATATCAGAAAAAAGTTTGTGTAGTCCAGTCTCCCATATTGTTTCTGCAAGAACCGAATCATTCACAGAGATTCGATCCTTATCTCTATAAGCATCACCTTCTGTTGGATCAGGACTTCCTTGGTGGACAAAACCAATAGACTCCGCAGCTTTAATGAATTCCTTTGATTCAGCAGCTGTGAAGAAATTCTGCACCTGGATATCTTAAACATAGTAGAAATATTACAACCTGTAAAACTTAAAAATTTATTAAATAATCATCCATCGTTAGAACAATTCAATTTTACAAACATTTATAATTAAAAAAAACACATCTTAAACCTAAATCCCTGTTCACCACTTTCAATCAGGGGTGGAGCTAGAAATTTAGTTTAGGGTGGACACCTTTGATCTCAAACTTTAACATAAATAATATATATATATTTTTATATACATATAGTTTGATAAATAATATATTCATTAACACAGACAAGGTTAATCAATAAAAGGTGATGCTTATATTAAATTGATACCAATTATTAAGATAACATAAATATAGTACTAAATTGGAATATATTAAATGAAATAACTTGATATATATAGCCCTTTTTTTAGTCTCGATTTTTTAGTTCAAATTCATAATATACCCGTACGTCCGACTATTTGCGTTTTTTTCATTTCCGTTTTTTATGCTGTATTTTTACAACGTTTTTTTACATCTTAAACCGAATGAAATGCGTACGTTTTACATAACATATATATTCCGTCCCATATATTACTAACTATGTTATCTATTTGTATTAACAAAAGATAAAAAATTAAAAAAAAAAACACAATAACTATTTCTTAATATATTGCAATGCAATTATCTAATAAAATGAAAATTGATTTTTTTTTTTAAATTATTGAAATCATCTATAATTGATTCCGTATTAAATGTTGTAGAA
Organism: Fagus sylvatica; assembly: GCA_907173295.1. NCBI lineage: Eukaryota > Viridiplantae > Streptophyta > Magnoliopsida > Fagales > Fagaceae > Fagus > Fagus sylvatica. The sequence goes on along the minus strand of OU015763.1, from coordinate 42,237,571 downwards.
AATAAAATTTATATTTATTGTCTCATTATATTATATAATAATATTCTAACAAAAAAAAGGGTTCATTATTATTGATATTGTTAAGTAACAAGAAACCAAGAAAATGAAAAATCCAAAACCAAAAAAAAAAATGTGAGTATAACTTAAAATGAAGGAAAATATTTTAATTGAAAAGATAAGATAACTATTTATAAAACAAGACAGGTTTGGAAAAAAAGAAAAACATAACACAAAATGAAGGAAAAATTCAAAAGGGGTGGAAAAAACCAAAAAAGTGGAAGAAAGACAAAAGAAAGAGAAGAAGAACTGAACAAGTCGTCTAGTTTGTGCCATGAAAGAAGAAGGGGCTGTGAGCTGAAGGTGCCAACTGTCAAGGAGTATATTGTTTTTTCTTTTCTTTTTTCCCAAAATTGAGGGTAGCACGTGGTTATAGGTAGGGGTGGGCAAAAAACCGTAGAACCCGACCCGCCCGACCAATCCGGCCGACCCGCTTGCCCGCCCGCCCGCCCGCTCGCATATATACGGACGGATACGGATACGGATATTTTAAATATCCGGATAACGGACGGATAACGGTTTTTGAGAATTTTGGTCGGGTGGATACCCGCCCGCCCGACAATATATATATATATATAAAGTTATAAAGTTATAAACCCACTAACCCAGTACCCAAAATCCCCATACCCGCCCGCTGCTGATACTGCCTACCCGTTCACCCATGACCCAATAACTTTGCTTTACTCTTTAGTCTTCTAAAGTCTAGGGCAAAATTGAAAAACTCCCAAACCCAATTTCTCACCCCTGCTCTCATTCTCTCTCTCACCGCACGGCGCAGCCTCCACGCCTCACCTCACGGCCTCTCGCCCTCACCCTCACCCTCACGCCCTCAACCTCCTCACCTCACGGCCTCACGCCCTCGACCTCACGGCCTCACGCCCTCGACCTCACGGCCTCACGCCCTCGACCTCCTCAGTCCTCACGAGTCACCTCACGGCCTCACGAGTCACGGCATCAACCTCCTCAGATCTTTTCCACCGAGTGGTCCGAGTCTATTCAAGCAAAGATCTCGCCGGATCTAACGAGTTCTTGCCGGATCTGGTGAGATCTCGTCAGATCTAGCATGATTCTCGCCGGATCTGGTGAGATCTCGCCAGATCTAGGCCGATTCTCGCCGGATCAGGTTCTCCTCCAACCGAATAGATCTCACCTGATATTTGATTTGTTGATTGTGTATTAGGTGATTTTGTATTTGGTGATTTGTGTATTTGTGTATAAAAGATATTTGTGGAACACTGTACTTTGAGTTTTGGAAATCTGATGAGATTGTGTGTATTTGGAATTGTGTAAAAAAGGATATATGAGTCTGTATTTGGAATTTCAATTCTGTGTTGGAAATGTGTTCAGATTTGGACTGATTTTTTAACTTGGTCTAAAAAACACTTGCAAGCCCATTAAACCCGACCACCCGCCCGCCAAACCCGCTCAACCGACCCGCCCGTCCGAACCTATCAACGGACGGTTAGCGGACGGATAATCCGTTAGCTTATTTTCTACGGACGGACAACGGATTTGCCCAATACCCGAACCGCCCGACCCGAACCCACCCCTAGTTATAGGCTGGATCTGTCAGTGCCTTCCAGTGATGTAAAGGAATTACTTGTCATCTCATATGGCAAATAAATCTCCACTATCCACTCCAACTCCACTCCTTTAAGTAATCTTGGTTATAATTACATTGATTACATGACACTCATGACCTCTATAATATAAAATCGAAGCTTTTTGATTTTTGGTTATAATGTTACACCACATAAGGAATTTAAATTTTATTCTATTATTAAACCTTCCATTAGAATTTTGACACATCATATTTTCTTTAATATAAGAATATATTATTCCATTTAAAACACAATCATAATTAATGTCTAATACTAAAATATATTCCATATATAAACACAATATAAATATCTTTTAATAATAATCATAATTATCAATTTTCATCAAGTATCATTTGTAAGAAACCATGTGACTTGAAATGAGTTGTGAAATTTTTTTAGGTTTGATCATATAATCATCATGTATTTATTTGTCTTTCTTTTTATTTTAAGTATCATTTATTTTATTTTTGGATGGAAACATGATCCATATGGTAAATATAAACATGAATCACTATATTCAACTTATGCCAAAAGAAAAATTACATTATATTAAATTTTAATTATCCTATGGTAAATATTTTCTTAGTTATTTTTTTTAAACCAAAAAGTAGGATTTATCCTAAATTCGATTCGTAAAATCTCTTTATCGATCTTGCCTACAACATTTTGAATTAAAAAAAAAATCAACAAAATAAGTAAAAGAAATCAAAATTAATTTAGATTTTATTTTCAATAATTTTCCTATGCATAACACAGGTTTGCGACTAGTATATGATATATTCAACTCGTTTGACAGATAAACGAGTTTGAACAAGCTTCTAATGAATCCCGATCGACAAATAAAAGCGGGTTCATTTTCACGCACTATGATAAACATCCTATTAATTAAAAGTATCCACATCCCAAACTAAGAAATTACTCATTCATGAACTCATTAAAATGCAATTGGCCGGGCATCATTGCAATGTCAAAATTTACGGTAACATGGAATACCAAGCCATTTCCTCCCTTCCAATCACCATCCTAGAATAATTGAAAGTAACCCAATTGCTAATTATCCTTAAAAAACTGAATTTAGTGAAATTTTATATTCCTTGAGCCTATAAAATTAAGTATCCAGGTATACAATTACAAGTGCTAAAATTGATACCAATAACATGACACAACACCCTTCTTGACCTGGAAGGTTTGAACACAAATCACAATAGACAAACTAAAATACAGCAAGCTCATATGCTGGCTTAAACACAGGCCACGCATGGATAACAAGTATTCAAAACAGATAAATAAATAAGAAGAAGAAAAGCAAGTAAGAATATGGGATGAAATATTTCTTACAGCAAACATATCCGTATCTTTGAGGTGTGTAATCTGGAGGTTTTGTTTGGGTTTGATGAGTGGCCATTTTGTTGTTGTTAATGTTGGTTTCTTGGTATCTGCTTCTATTTTCTCTGCCATTGTTATCTTTTTTTTTTGTTTTTTTTTCTCTGATGTTTCTGCCACACAACTCTCTAACCAGTTTTCTTTTGGGTCAATTTTTTGTTATTATGTTTAGCAAGAACTGCGCCTAATACATGCGGCCTATGTGAGAATGGCAGAAAGAAGAGAGGAGTGAAAAGGGAAAGGATAGAGAGAATCTTGAGGAGAAAAATCTAATACTCTGATTGATTCTCTGTGTTATGTTGCAAGAATGAAATGTTATCTGTTCTTATATAGGAAGCAAGAGTACTTCACTGTGCATAACTGAAATGTAAAGCATAACTGCTTTCACTTTCAATCTAACACGTCACACGTCGGCTATACTATACATACCACGTCATTTGGGTTACGCGGCGACAAATTAATATTAAAATGACGTCTTGTATATTTAAATATTAATTAAATAATAATATATATTTTTTATATTATAATATTTTTCATTTAACATTTATTCTTCTAGTTTTTTTTCGAAATACAAAACTACTAATTAATTTTTTGTTTAATTACTATTTTGGTCCTTAACAGATGGCCTTTATGTTAAAATGATTCTTAACGTTTTAAGTTGATTCTTAACCTTTCATTTTTGTATCATTTTGCTCATTATCTTTAAGTGGTGGATGAAAAATATTGAAGTGGTATGCCAATTAAAAAAGAAAAGAATGAAAAAAAGAAAAGAAAAAAGAGATTTAATTACCATTTTGATCCTCAACCTATGGCTTTTGTGTTAAAATGGTCTTTAACCTTTCAACTGTGTTAAATTGGTATTCAATCTTTCATCACTGTGTTAAAATGATCACTGTCGTTAAGTAATGGATGAAAAATATTAACTTGGCTAATGGTTTGATTTAAATTTAAAAAAAAAAATTGACATGGCATGCCAACTCAGGAAAAAAAAAAAATCTTAATTAAACCGGTGGCTCTTGAGTGACAATATTTTATTTCTTCCCAAGCCACAAACCCCAAATTCCCTCAATTCGTCTAACCCATACCAGTTTGCATAATCACTCAATATCTAAGAAGCAAAGGTACGTTTTCGGATACCGGTATAATATAAAGATACAATAATTCTTAGAAAAGTAGGGTAAGGTACAAGTACGAAGAGTATATATGTTTTACTAAATTTGTTTTTTTTATAAATTATTATGCATATATTTTTCTTATATTGTTAAAGCATGTGTGAATTTAAGAGCAATTATGAATAATAAAGTATACCTATTACTATTTAAAAAGTATACCATTAAATAGTTTTTAAATTACAAACTAAGGACCAAAAAAGTAAATAAAAAAAGTGGACACCTATATAGTTATATCTAAAATTCATGTCTCCACCACTTTTACTTATTTTTATGACATATCCGAAAGAAAAAAAAAATAATAAATAAAGAAATTTTTTTTGGATACGCTTAGGCTGCGCAGACATCAGTTCCCCAAATGAGTACGATTCCATTTTTGGAGTCTGCAGTTCCCCGAATGAATACAATTCCATTTTTGGATTTAACGTGTTAGACCAAATGAGTACAATTCCATTTTTGGAGTCTGCAGTTCCCCATATGAGTACGATTCCATTTTTGGATTTAACGTGTTAGACCAAATGAGTACAATTCCATTTTTGGATTTAACGTGTTAGACTCAACCTACACATACAAAGAAACGGTGCATTAAATTTCAACAATAGAGGCCACCTTACACAAAAAATACAAATTGTCAACTCTAAATTCCTTCAATCTATCAAAATTTTCAAAATTTCCAGCTAGGGTTTGAGATTTGAAAAATATGGCAACTTTTTACACTATTCAAATAGTCAAGAGATGCTGCGCCGATGCTTTATTTAAGGGAACATTTGCCTAGTTCATATGCAGAAGCACCAGTTCTTCCTGGTAATATGATGATGTATATGAAATCTGGGTCATACACGGATGCTTTGGCTGGGAATTCTCAGCAGCAAAACAATTGCATGGAAATTCCAACATTGGGTGCTTCAAATTCCCTTAAAAAACACAAACCCATTTGACCGAAACAATAACACTGAAAGAAAATGAATACGAAATGAAAAGAGAGCATAAAACAAAAACATACCCAATTGATTACAGTTAGAAAAGCTTGCAGTTTTAAGTTTTAACTAGATCTTGTGGGAAACACAAGGAGAGCTCAATCCCCCAGAGAGAGAGAGAAACAGTGTCAAAGTGAAATGGGTCTGTTGGATCCAATAGGAAGCAGATCTCTCTCTCAGTATTAGGGAGCGGCGACGAGGGCCTCTGTGTGGGGCGGCGAGGGGAAGCGAGTGGCTCAGCGTGGGGTGGCTCGGGTAGGCGATGGGTCGGCTTGGGGCGGCGTGGGGCAAACAAATTGAGGGACATTTGGGGTTTGTGGCTTTCGGGTAAACCCCAAAGAAAGAGACATTGTCACACACGTGCCATAGATCAGTTTAAGACTTTAAGTGATATTTTTTTCTTTGAATAGGAATGCCCCCTCAACTTTTTATTATTATTTTTTTATTCAATTAGCCAGCTAGCTCCAATCTACTACGTGACGACGAGTAACGACTAATAAAATCATCCACTAGTATTTTTAGTTACATGAACTGTTTAATGAGTCATGTGATTTGTTTAAATAATATATATGGATGGTCTTATGAGTTACCGTGTAGTAGGTTGTAGCAAGCTAGTTACAAATTTGTTTTGGAAAAAATTACAAAAATCAGCAATTCCAAGTTACAACTTTGGACTTACATTCCGTTTGGGAGGGGGGAAAAAAAAAAAAAAAAAGAATATTTTAAGAATATTCTCTCATTTCCTCTGTTTGGAAGTTTAAGTAGGATAGAAGGGAATGGAAAGGAATGGAAAGACCATTCCCTTGTTTGGGAGTTTAAGTGAAGGGAATGGAATGGAATACTCATTCCTCCCTATTCCCTCAAAACCCCAAATTTTCATTCCCCAAAAAATTGGGAGAAATAGAAGGGAATGGATTTAAGTTTAATAATTTTTTCACCAAACGTCCCAAAATGCCCTTAGTATTTTTGTAAAATCCTAAATTACCCTTATAGATTTGACATTTTATTTTTCTCAGTTTCCATAGTATTTTTATAATATTGTATTTCTAAATGACCATGCATGGACCTTTAACAATGTCAATTTTTTTTTTAAAAGTTTATTTTGTGGACAATGAATTTCGAATTTCCATTTATTGGGATTATATTTTAGTTTATATTGCTTAGATTTTGTACTTATTTATAATTAAGCAGATTTTATACCATCTGTTGTCCTATACTGGTTTCTTTCTCTGTTAGCAATGACCAAAAAAATATAAATAAACTTTCATGGTATTTCTATAATATTATTGTGACACCACAAGATGTCATATATGTTGTGGTAATTCTATAGTATTATTTTATAGATTAATCTTACATTTTATAAAAATAAAGGGTATTATAGTAATGTTATTATAAAATGATTCATTTCTATTCATTCTAATATTATTCCCAAATAAAGTTACTTACATTCCATTCCATTCCATTCCTCTATTTTAAAACATTCAAACAAGATTACTTAGTTTCATTTCATTCCATTCCATTCTATTCTATTTCATTTCATTCCATTCTATTCCATTTTATTCTATTCCCTTATAGTTTATTCATTCTATTCCATTCCATTCCCCTCAAAACTCCTAAACGAAGCTTTAGTGATAATGGTGTTTAATCTCTCACAACTTGCCACTTTAATAAGCTGTAAAAATAGGTAATTATTCATTAAAACAGAAGAATAATCACATTAGTTATGTGATCCTCTCAAACAATAAACAAAATTATTTCTTATACTTTACTAATTTTAAAGATCCAAATAATTATTCAAATACACAATGATTTATTTGCATTGGTAAGAAAAATAACAGTGTATGCTACTACAACAGTAAGTACAAATAATTTCAAATGGATTCGATTTTAAGCATGCCCCTTAAATTCAGACCTTCCATTCTCCTTAAACTAGTGCCGTGTGCTATCTCTCTCTCTCTCTCGCTTTCCCAATTCTCAGACACAAAATCTCGATGAGTTTTAATGGAGAAGAAGAATCAGTTTCCCAAGCCCTCACCACCAAATCCAAGTTCAGGTACAACTCACCTTTCGTTCAAATCAGCCTCATAGGCCTTGTCTGCTTCTGTTGTCCCGGCATGTACAATGCCCTCTCAGGCATGGGTGGTGGCGGCCAAGTCGACCACACCGCCGCTAACAACGCCAACACCGCCCTCTTCACCAGCTTCGCTCTCTTTGGCATCCTCGGCGGTGGCATCTACAACATCCTCGGTCCCCACCTTACCCTTTTCACAGGCTGCTCCACCTACATCCTCTACGCCGGCTCTTTCCTCTACTACAACCATCACAAGCACCAAGCTTTCGCCATTGTCGCCGGAACTCTCTTGGGTATCGGTGCAGGTCTTCTCTGGGCTGGTCAAGGCGCTATCATGACCTCGTACCCACCTACTCATCGTAAAGGGACTTATATCTCGCTCTTCTGGATTATTTTCAACATGGGTGGTGTCATTGGCGGCCTTATTCCTTTCGTTCTTAACTTTCATCGTAGTGAGGCTGCTTCGGTTAATGATGGAACTTATATTGGTTTCATGGCTTTCATGGCAGCTGGGACGCTTCTTTCTTTAGCTATTTTGCCACCCAGTAAAGTGGTTCGTGATGATGGGACTCGGTGTAGTAACATCAAGTACTCTAATGTTTCGACTGAGGTGGCAGAGATTCTTAAGTTGTTCTTGAACTGGAAGTTGCTGCTTATAGTGCCTGCTGCTTGGTCTAGTAATTTTTTATATACGTATCAGTTTAATAATGTGAATGGGGTTTTGTTTAATTTGAGGACTAGAGGGTTGAACAATGTGTTCTACTGGGGTGCGGAGATGTTCGGCTCGGTTGGAATTGGATACATAATGGATTTTAGTTTTCAAAGTAGGAGGATGAGAGGGTTTGTTGGGATCGGTGTGGTTGCTCTATTTGGGACTGCTATTTGGAGTGGTGGGCTTGCCAACCAGCTCAAGTACTCACGCGGTGAAAAGCTACAGACTTTGGATTTTAAGGACTCGGGTAGGGATTTTGCAGGGCCATTCGTCTTGTATGTTAGTTTTGGGTTGTTGGATGCCATGTATCAGAGCATGGTTTATTGGGTGATTGGAGCATTGGCGGATGATTCTGAAATCCTTAGCAGGTAACGGATTTAAAGCATTTAAGGTCCTTATATGTATAGGTATTTAGCAGAGTCTATAATGCTAAATAAAAATTGTTATTGTATTGCAGGTATGCTGGGTTTTATAAGGGAGTGCAAAGTGCTGGGGCAGCAGTTGCTTGGCAAGTTGATGCACACAATGTATCCTTCATGTCCCAGTTGATCGTGATTTGGGGCCTTACTACAATTAGTTATCCATTATTGATGATTCTTGTATTGTTGGCTGTGAAGGATGACAACAAGGCTGAAGAGGGAACTACCACAGAGGCTGGACCTACTTCAGCTGGTCCATAATAATACTGATGTGGAGGGGTTGAATTTTTTTCCGCCATTGAGTTCTAGTGTTCTGCATAGTGGCATCTTAATGTTTCCAAGTTAATTTCCATCTGGAGTGTAAATGGTTATTGTTACTGTCATTAATGGAAGTTCATGTTTTGTCACCTCAAGCCTTTATAACTTTAAATTCAAATACCATGCGATATGTCCTGATCGTTGAAAAAGAACTTATGCTTAATTCTGGTATATTTCTTGAATAAAAATACGATCAGTTTCATTTCATCTATACTATATGTAAACTCAAAGCTTTGTTGACTTTTATTTCTTTTGTTTGACTTCATAAAAATTGGCCACATCATCTTTTCCCACCTCTCAATTTTACACATCATTATAGATTTTTTAAAACCCTTAATAACAATTTTAATTTAACAATATAAAGATTAAAAAAAAAAAAAATTACCGACTTCTCCTCCTCTCTCACACGATCATTCCTCTCAATTCTACATCTTTCTCGACCTCTCAGTTCTGTCTCAGTTATGGGTCTTCCTCAAATCCCCACTTCTCTCTCAATTTTGGGTCTTCTTCAAATCCTCCACTTCTCTTTAATAATCCCTCACTTCTTTCCTCTCAATTCTGTGTCTTTGTAGAGCGAGCAAGCTTATTAAATTTGCAGAGCACATCAAAGAGAGAAAGATTTGGCACTTCAGCTTCACTTTTGCGAGGGTGACTGGCCTTCATATCACGATGTTGGGTGAGCAGTCAGCCAGTCACGGAGAAAAGATCAGCAACGGAGCCTACGGTTCCACAAACTCAACAAGCCACGGTTTCACAAAGTATATAGATAAATACTTTGAATGCTGTGTGAGATTAGGTAGTGAACATTGGGTGTTAGTAATCTGTTAGTTTCAAATTTCAGGGAAAGTATATTTATCTTACTTTTTTTTCTCTAATGACCAAGTTCTATTTATGAGTTGCTTGCTTTGCTTTTGAAGCGTTCGACAAAATGTGTTGTGAAAATTAACTGTTTGCGCAAGATTAAAAAGAGAGAAAGAAATCAAACACACAAATAAAGAACACAAGAATTTACGTGGTTCAGCAATATGCCTACATCCACCGGCGGCGACAGGGAGAAAGTTTCACTAATAAAATAGGGAGATTATACTAGTGGCACTAGGACTCTCTCAAAGAACCCAAACCCCAATTACACTCTAGCACTCTCTCACACCAAGAATAGACCAAGAGAAAACCTTTCTCTTTCTATTCTAATGTTGCTACTTTTCACCCACACATTATTTGCCGCAATACATAGTATATATATACTAATCAAAGTTGGTTTATTGTGTGGTGTACAAGCATAGAACTAATAGTCTCCTATTACTACTAGAACATGACATTGGCCACCGACTTTGTATTCCAAAGTCAAGCCATGTCACAACAAATCTCCACCTTGGCTTGACTTTGATCAGGCCTCACGAACTCCTCCATCGCCGCCACCTTAGCCCCTAAGGGCTTATCACAAACTGCTAACATTGACCAAGTCCAAGCAATGCTTGAACTTGGCAGTGGTAACCGGCTTCGTCAACATATTAGCTGCATTCTCTGAAGTGTGCACCTTCTCCAGAACAATATCTCCTGTAACAATCAACTCTCTTATCTTGTGAAACCTAACATCGATGTGTTTCGTCCTAGCATGATAAACCTGATTCTTTGCCAAGTAAATGGCACTCTTACTGTCACAATGCATCTGAACTCCACCTTGATTCAAACCAAGCTCTTTGACTAGCCCCTTTAACCACAATGCTTCCTTTGCAACTTCAGCTACAGCCATGTATTCAGCTTCTGTAGTGGACATGGCTACTATGGATTGTAATGTAGATTTCCAACAAATAGGTCCTCCTGATAATGTAAACACATAACCTGTAGTAGACCTCCTGTCATCCAACTCACCTGCGTAGTCTGCATCCACGTATCCTACAACTAAATTTGTCCCCAGCTGTTTTGAAAATAAGATCTCATGTTCTGCAGTGCCTTTCAAGTATCTGAAAATCCACTTCACTGCATTCCAGTGCTCTCTCCCTGGGTTCGCCATGTAGCTGCTAACAGTACTCACTGCATGAGCCAAATCCGGCCTGGTGCAAACCATTGCATACATTAAGCACCCCACTGCACTAACATATGGAACCTTTGACATATTTTCAATTTCTTCCTCATTCTTTGGACACTGACTACCAGATAATCTGAAGTGATTCGCCAATGGTGTGCTCACAGGCTTAGCATTCAACATGCTAAATTTTTCAAGCACCTTCCTGATGTAGTTTTTCTGAGACAACCACAGCTTTCTTGCCCCTCTGTCTCTGCGAATCTCCATACCCAGAATTTTCTTAGCAGCACTCAGGTCTTTCATTTCAAACTCTTTGTGTAGCAAAGAGTTTAACCTATTAACCTCACACATGCTCTTAGCAACAATTAACATATCGTCCACATACAGTAGCAGAAAAATAAAAGAACCATCTTCAAGTATACGAACATATACGCAGCAATCATATTCACAACGGGTATAACCAATCTGGATCATATACGAATCAAACCTTTTGTACCACTGTCTAGGAGACTGCTTAAGCCCATAAAGTGACTTCTTCAATCTGCAGACAAGATTCTCTGTACCAAGTTGCTTGAACCCCTCTGGTTGTACCATGAAAATCTCTTCCTCCAAATTCCCATGAAGGAAAGCTGTTTTCACATCCAGTTGTTCCAATTCCAGATCCTGATGTGCTACCAAAGCCAATACCGCTCTAATAGATGTATGCCTAACTACAGGTGAAAATACCTCATCGTAGTCAATCCCATGTCTCTGTGAATATCCTTTTGCTACCAATCGTGCCTTGAATCTTTCCCCTTCTTTTTCTGATACTGCTTCCTTCTTCTTGAACACCCACTTGCAACCTATAGGTTTCTTTCCTTTTGGAAGTTCCGTTAACTCCCAAGTTTTGTTCTTGCTCAAAGACTCATTCTCCTCCACCATAGCTTCCATCCACTTATCCTTTTCAGAGCTTTCAATTGCTTCCTGAAATGTAGAAGGATCCTCGCTACTGGTAAGTAAAGCATAAGAGACAAGATCCTCGAAACCATACCTGACCGGTGGTCTTTTGTTGCGTTTAGGCCTATCTGATTTGGTGCTATCCTGTTCTTGATCATTACTGTGAGGTTCCTCATCTGACTGAGACTCCAATTCATCAAGCTCCACCTGCACCGTTGATCTACCAATGTTATTACTGCTTTCTGCTGCTTGAGACTTCTCTTCCTTGAATGCTTTTGTCATTGACTTCTCATCAAACACTACATCCCTACTGATCACCACCTTCTGCGCAACTGGATCCCAAAGCTTGTACCCTTTTACCCCTTTCTTAAAACCAAGAAAGATGCACTTCTTTGATTTTGGATCGAGTTTTGACCTGTCTTCACTTGAGATATGAACATATGCGGGACACTCGAATATTCTCATGAAAGAGTAATCAATTTCTTGTCCTGTCCATACTTCTTCAGCGACTTTCTCATCAAGTGCAACTCTAGGTGATCGATTGATGATATAACAAGCCATATCCACTGCTTCCGCCCAAAAAATTTTAGGAAGCTCAGCATTCAACCTTAAACATCTAGCTGTTTCTGTGATGGTCCTGTTAAGTCTCTCAGCCACCCCATTTTGTTGAGGAGTTTTCCGTACTGTGAAGTGTCTCTTGATACCATGCTCTTCGCAGAACTTCAAGAAATCACCATCCCTGTACTCAGTGCTATTATCAGTCCTAAGACACTTTATCTTCCTTCCAGTCTGATTTTCCACTTCTGCTTTCCAAATCTTAAATTTAGCAAAAGCCTCAGACTTGTTCTTCAAGAAATAAACCCAAGCTTTTCTGGAATAATCATCAATGAAGCTCATAAAATATTGAGCTCCTCCTTTCGAAGGAGTTCTCATTGGCCCCCAAATATCTGAATGCACGTAGTCCAATATACCCTTTGTCTTATGTGTGGCAGTTTTGAATCGCACCCTACACTGCTTTCCCATAATACAGTATTTGCAGAAATCTAATTTGCATGACTTAATCTCAGTCAATAGATTTCTTTTGTGCAATTCCCTCATACCACGCTCACTCATATGCCTTAGCCGCATATGCCACAAGCGTGTATCATCATCCTCAGATTCAGCTACTGCAGCAACTCCACCTAGAATGGTATTGCCTAGCAATTTATAAACATTGCTACTTATCTTCTGACTTGTCATCACAACCATAGCACCCTTTGAAACTTTCATTATCCCATTCTCAGACTTATAGCTATAGCCTTTTGAGTCTAGGGTTCCTAATGAAATCAAATTCTTTCTCATATCTGGAATATGTCTAACCTCTTCTAATGTTCTCACCACACCATCAGACATCTTAATTTTAATTGTTCCCATTCCAATAATTGTGCATGTAGCATCATTACCCATTCGAACAGAACCACAATTAATTAACCTATAAGTGTCGAACCAGTTCCTGTGGGGAGTCACGTGAAAAGAACATGCGGAATCCAGAATCCAAGAATTGTTCAAACCGTCAGTGCTTGATGAAACAGAAAGCATGTCGCCATCAGATTCTGAGTCTGCTACTACGTTGACAGATGTAGAGGACTCTTCCTTCCCCTTATTCCATTCTGGACAGTCTCGCTTCATATGCCCCTTCCTTTGGCATTTGTAGCACTTTACTGTCTTGCTCTTTGATTTAGATCTTCCCCTAGCAGATTTTTCATCCTTGTCTTTCTTCCTTCCACGATCTTGATAACTTTTACTACTAGCCCTTCACCAGAACTCTCAGTTGAATCCTTATGTTTCCGTTGGTAGTGATCCAACAGGGCTCCTGAAACTTCTTCTAATTCCAGAGTTTCTTTTTCGTAAAGTAGGGTCGTCACCAAGTGTTCGTAGGAAGCCGGGAGGGAGGTTAGGAGCATCATCGCCTTATCTTCATCCTCGAATTTTATATCAATTCGCAACATATCACTAATGATTTGTTTGAAGGTATTGATGTGCTGACTCAGGTCCGCACCCTCTGTCATCTTAAGCCCATACAACTTTTGCTTTAGATGCAGTTTGTTCGTGAGGGATTTGGACATATATCTTTTCTCTAGATTCAACCAAATCCCTGCAGTTGAGTTCTCCTCCATGACATCGTACATGACTTTGTCTGCCAATAATAGCCGAATTGTACTCACCGCCTTCATGTCTAGTTCTTCCCATTCCTCGTCTGTCATCTTCTCTAGTTTCTTTGTCTTCCCGTACAAAGCCTTCACCAAACCTTGCTGCACTAACAGATCCTTTACCCTTCTTTGCCATAGCCCAAAGTTACTAGTTCCGTCAAACTTAACTAGGCCTACCGTCGCAATAGAAGCATTAATTGCCATTGTTTCGACCAACAGCTCTGATACCAATTGTTGTGAAAATTAACTGTTTGCGCAAGATTAAAAAGGGAGAAAGAAATCAAACACACAAATAAAGAACACAAGAATTTACGTGGTTCGGCAATATGCCTACATCCACCGGCGGCGACAGGGAGAAAGTTTCACTAATAAAATAGGGAGATTATACTAGTGGCACTAGGACTCTCTCAAAGAACCCAAACCCCAATTACACCCTAGCACTCTCTCACACCAAGAATAAACCAAGAGAAAACCCTTCTCTTTCTATTCTAATGTTGCTGCTTTTCACCCACACATTATTTGCCGCAGTACATAGTATATATATACTAATCAAAGTCGGTTCATTGTGTGGTGTACAAGCATAGAACTAATAGTCTCCTATTACTACTAGAACATGACATTGGCCACCGACTTTGTATTCCAAAGTCAAGCCATGTCACAACAAAATGTCTAAATGAAATCTGATTTAATAAAACTTAAAGGGTGAATGCACTTATAAATAATGACATTGATCAGAATATCTGAGTTAGTTTGAATTTCTATTTGAATTCATGTCTATCTTTTGGTGGGTTAAAAATTGGGAATTGACATTTATTTTTTAAATTCTGAATTTAAGGTTAGCTAGAGTTCTGAATATCACAGGTTTAATTAAATCTTAATCTGAAAACAGGCATAAGGAATTTGGCAGGCATAATGTTGCTGGAAGTTTGATGTTGAATTTAAAGTTTTGTGTGTGTGTGTGTTTTCCTACAGTTCCATAATCTCAGCAAGCCACGGTTCACAGAGTCAGCAACCTTTTCAAGTATTAAATGAACATTTGTTAAGCCAAGATATATCCAAAGAGATTGATACCAATCAGGATACGTTGTCATCAGTAAATATGCTACCAGTACATACATCCTTTGGTGTATAAATAGAAATTAAAGCACCTGAGAAAACTCAAGAAAGAAAAGTCAAATACAAAGTTCTATTAGATATTCTTTGACTAATTATTTCTTTTCTTTCATTAGTTTTGTATATTAGTAGTTTGTTTGACAAGAAGTACTAATAATTGCTGAGTGTCAATTTTGAGTATTTTTTGAAACAGGAGTAAAGAGATATAAATTTGCATATTTTTTTTTCTTCTTTTGATGATATAGGAAAGTTTTTTAAAGAAAAGCCATTTAGACTCGCTTGTAAAACCTATGGGCAACTCATCCCACCCGTCAGAATCAATTTAGCTCTTTTAAAATTCCAATATTTATCGGATAATATTCTATTTTTGTGTTTCAATTTATGCAACGGACTTTTACTAAACTTTGATAATATGATGATTGAAGCAATCTTTCCAAAACAATAATAATAACATATGTTCAATCGGAAAAGAAAAATAACATTATTCTTTAAATGTCATTTCAATAACTTTTCCTGTGCATCGCACAGGTTTGCGACTAGTTATTATTTACGTGGCAAGTCATTCTTTAAAAAAACACTAGGGAGGTTATTGGTTCAACATCTCCAGTTTGTTTTGAAGTTCATAAAGCAATTAATAGACATTAGAGAATCCGCGCGATAAGTTGTTAATATTAGTATGATTATATAAGTGATAGGTCATTTTTTTCACCTTTTGTTTTGGTAAGAATTTAAAGTAGATGGTTGTATGTGTTTTGAGGATCTATTAGTTTTAGTTTTTTAGAGTTATAATTTACACGAATTTGGTCTCTTGAGGTAATAAAAGTTTATTACAAAATATGAATTTAGTACTATGTTATTGCTCCCATTTGAGATTAAGATTATTTTTTTGTTAAACATTGAAATTTCATTAAGCAGAGGAACATACTAGAGATTCTCTCAACCGGGCCTAAAAAACAAAGGGAGGGAAAGACTTCTTATTACAACAAAAAACACAATTTTTTGGACAGAAGAAAACTTGGCCAACACATGAGCCATAGTGTTAGCTTCTCTCCTCACCCAATAAAGATGTTGATAATTTCTTTATTCGACAATGTGGGATGAACCTGAGCTGCCTTCTCTTTCCATCTTTAAGCAAAATCTCAAAAAGTTTCTCCACCTTTCTTCTCCATGTGTAGGAGATCGAAGCGATTCAGGGCTATCTCATATTAAGGCAATTCAAGTTTGGTTGGAAAACTAATTCAAAGGGATACAAATTCATGCTTCACAAGGATTTCCAAATTTTGACGTTTAAGGGGTGTACTGGAGGTAGCTCCTTAAAGTCGAGATCATCTTGATGTGACCATTTAACCATGACATCTTGACTGTAGACATGTTTTAAAAGAAGAAGGAATTTTATCTGTATGATATTTGAGGGCATTTTCATTGTTCCAAGGAGCAGAGCAGGCCAATGTCGAGGCAATCTACTTATCTTATGTGTAGAAGAAATAGCTAAAAAGATTGTTAGCATTTGGTGGGACCCTTAATGGGGGAGCAGCCTTAGAACAGAATTAGGTTTCTCTTAGAGTTCTTTTCTCAAGTTTTAGAGTTTTCTTTTGTCTAATAGCTTGCTAGAACTTTTGCTAAGGCAATGGGTGAAGCCTTAACCTTCTATTGGAATGTTCTTAACAATTCCTTTATGTTTTTAATTCCTAGTTTTTATATTTTTGATTGCTTTATTTATCTACAAAACTGTTTGATTCTACATAATTCTTTGATTTGACGTAGACTCCGAGCACGCGTGTTAAATGCTTGAATTTGCCTGCGAATTAATTCACAATTTTTTTTTTTTGCCTAAAATCAATTAAACTCATAGAATTATTTTTTAGAAAATTAATTTTTTTTGTTCTTATTGTTAAATCATCCGACTAATTAAGAACATCATTTGTATGATTTTTAGTTGTGTTAAATGCTTGAATTTGCCTGCCAATTAATTCACAATTTTTTTTGCCTAAAATCAATTAAACTCATAGAATTATTTTTTAGAAAATTAATTTTTTTGTTCTTATTGTTAAATCACCCGACTAATTAAGAACATCATTTGTATGATTTTTAGTTGAGTTATAAAATAAAATTGTTAGAACTATCATTAGATTTGTTGTGTGTAGATCCCTATGCCTTAGTGTTTTAAGATATTTATTTTTTCTTCGAATTTCGTTCTCTCTAAACCAACCAAATCACAAATCTTCCTCAATTATATTTGATTGTTTATTTAATTTTGTCTTTTGAATTGCTAATCAACACTATTTCGTGTGGATTCGGCATCAGGCTCACCAAGTTATTACTTACCAACAATCTTGTGCTTAGGAGCATTGTTAAAGTCGCAACAACTACCTAGGGTTCAAGTTTAGTGAAGGAGTGATGGAGTTTTGGTGTAGGAAAGGTGAAGATAAAATATGAAAACCCTTGAACCTCTTGCTTTGCTCGGCTATGGAAGAAGAAGAGAAAAGATGAAAGCTTCTCTTCTATCCTTCTTTCTAAGTCAAAGTGTGTACTCAAATGAAAAACTATCTAAATCACAAGGGGATTCGGCTATGTGAGGGATTCGTGGAAGACTTTTTTGTGTTAAAAAGGACCAAGAATGACTAAAGATGAGATGGTTCATTAATGCTTAGATGGAGTGTGGATCTATATTTCCATGCAAGTGGATGGAAGACTTGGAGAACTTGGGCTTGAGAGATAGGCATGCAAGTGCGTGGGAGATTCATGATGGATAAAGAATGCAATGGTAGGTTCGGCCAAGGCAAGGATGCATGCTTAGTCATGCATAGACTAAGTCAAACAAAGGGGCAAGCCAATGCGAATATGCATGTGATGGCGTGACTTGGTCAAAAGATTAAACAAAGGGTAAAACTTAAGTACAGTTACTTAGATTAGGTACATTAGGTTTCCCAATTGAATTCAAACACATGGTTGCATTAACCAATGAAACATAAACAATGTTATCTTTTTCAAGAATATTTAAATTCAATGTATTTGAATTAAACTAAGAACTTAATATACTTGACCTAAGGAATTATACCTAAGTTTTACCCTTAAACAAAAATGAAAGAGCATGAGAATATGCATGTGATGGCATATCTTTGTCAAAGGATTAAACAAAAATGAAAGACCAACCCGCGGAGTGCGGATCTATCTTACCATGCAAGTGCGTGGGAGATTCATGATGGATAAAGAATGCAATGGTAGGTTCGGCCAAGGCAAGGATGCATGCTTAGTCATGCATAGACTAACTCAAACAAAGGGGCAAGCCAATGAGAATATGCATGTGATGGCGTGACTTAGTGTGAGAACCACGACCCTTAACCCAATGTAAAGGTTTAAACATGATTCTCAAAAATGGTGTTTACACTGTTTTCCATCCTAATGTTTAGGGGAATTTACAATGGAGTCGCCACCTAACTTTTATAACAAAAAGCTAAGAAAGAAGTGCTATCTTTTATTGATTGAATAAATAATACAATAGTTTGGAAAAGAAACAAATTACAATATTTTGCCCTAGATATAATCTAAGAAAATAAAATACAAGGCTTTGGTCCTAAATACAATCTAAAAAAGAAAGTAAATAGGATACATAAACTAATCTAATCATCCCCTAAGATTAGGATTCGGGGGCTAGGGGATTGGATGAGAATGTGTTAGGCACCCATCCAACTTGACCTAGGTCAGTTTCTAAGGTTCCATTAGTCTGAGTTCACAATTTTAAGCAAACTATACTCGCATTTGATTCATAATATCACAACAGTACATGCAATGAAAAATTAAACAGTGATTAATCATCAAGCATTTAAAATCATTTAATCACACATCTCACATGAAAAAGAAAATTTAAAATTGCTATAATTTTAGTACAAAATGTTAGAAAAATCATATTTGCATCATTCACAAAACATAAACTGAAAACAAT
The DNA here is from genome assembly GCA_907173295.1 of Fagus sylvatica. Taxonomy (NCBI): domain Eukaryota; kingdom Viridiplantae; phylum Streptophyta; class Magnoliopsida; order Fagales; family Fagaceae; genus Fagus; species Fagus sylvatica. The sequence continues at coordinate 42,218,657 of OU015763.1, read as the reverse complement.
GCAATCTAACAATTGTGCATTAAAAATTAATCAAGAAATTAATATTAAAACCTAATTATACATTTTACATAATTAAAGTTGCTGCATTAAATTAAAAAAGAGAGGATTGTACCTTTTGGGATGCAACCTCTTGAATGAGTGTCCCGGATTGAATTTGATTGTAGTGGGTTGCGGCCTCTTGATTGAGAATACCACCGTTCCTAAAAATTGTTTCTTGAGAAAAACCGTTAAATATGATTAAAAGAGATTAAAAATGGAATTGAAAGATTGGAAATAAATATTACAAAAAATGGCTTTTGTAATCTCTAGACTTGAATATAATAACACACTTGTGTTCTTATTCCAAAGTCTAACCCTTTGCAAAAATTCTCTTGAATTTTGCTTAGGATTGCTCTGACTAATTTTTCCAACCTCCTTGTTAAAATGAGAATATTTTTTTATTTATATGGCAGCCCTAAAATGAACCTACCCACGTTTTGGACCTCATGGGAGTGCATTAGAGTTTTGAAAATTGGATATACTTCATGAAAATCCTGAAATTCTGATTGATTTTTAGGCTCTAATTGCGGGCCTGTTTTGACCCTCTAAACATTCGAATTTGGAGATGGTCATTAGACACATAGTTGTAGCCCATCATGTCAGCTTTCCAACCCAATTTGAATCAATTTATTAATAATTAATATAATAATTATTGGTCAAAATAATTATCTCATTAGTTAAAAATAAATCAATTTAAGAATTATCCTTTGATGAATATCTTGTGCATGAATACTTACCATTTTAAAGTGTTCTAAACCAATAGGAATTATTTATTAATTTATTTTAATTTAATTCTTGAGAAGACCAATCAAATTAATTAACAAGTAATCCTATACATGTGAGCTTATGGTAAATATTATTTCAACTAATCAAATTTATTTTCTTAATAAAATCTTGGTTTTTGATCCGATTTCCAATCCAAAAAATGCACTCTCATTCTTAATTCAATTTTGATCACTTAAAATATGATTTTAAATTTATGGACCAACTTTGAATTTTTAAGCTTGTGAAATTATCATTTTACCCTTCATGTACTAAAGTGTAAAAAAGTAAAATTAATGGTTGTAAAATAGGGTATCCACTTAGTTAAAGAATTAAACAAAAATGAAAGAGCAACAAGCGGAGTGCGGATCTATCTTTCCATGCAAGTGGATTGAAGACTTAGATAACTAGGTCTTGAGAGATACGCAAGTAATTGCGTGGGAAATTTATGATGGATAAAGAATGCAATGGTAGGTTCGGCCAAGGCAAGCATGCATGCTTAGTCATGCATAGACTAAGTCAAACAAAGGGGCAAGCCAATGAGAACATGCATGTGATGGCGTTAATATTTTGTTTTTTGCTAAATAGGCCTTTCATTAAACACAAACGTACAAGGAATTCAGCCTCTAGCCATTCCAAACTGCACTGAGGAGGGATAAGGAATTACAACAAAAAACAGGGCGTGACTTAGTCAAAGGATTAAACAAAAAGAAAGAGCAAAAAGCATGATAATTCTGACTAAGTGAAGGGGAGATAGATATATGGATGAATGTTGAACCAACTAAAATCAAAATGAAAGTGCTAGAAAAGTCAACAAAGCTTGCTAGTCAAGTTAGTGTGAGTGTGAAGTCTAAATGGAAGGCTAAATACTTATAAAAAAAAAAAATGGAAGGCTAAATGGTTGACTGAATGCATGGGTGGATAGGCTCATTAAATGGATGACTAAAATGAGTAACTAGATGCATGGGTGGATAGAAGAGTAAAATGGATAACTAAAATGAGTAACTAGATGCGTGGGTGGATAGAATAATTAAATGGATGATTAAATGAGTAACTAAATGAATGGTGATGTACTGATGTAGGACTGTCTTACTCTGTTATTTCTATAGTTGCTAGAGATTGGAGAGAAAGCTTTGTATCTGCTCTTTCAAAAATGATAAACACCAATATCCGTGTCCAAGTGAAGCACTGAGATGGTCTATGCGGATAGTTTTAGACAGAAAGCTGAGAATGTAGTGTTTGAAAGTGGTTCTCAAATCTGTTTTAATTCTATTTCAATGTCTAGATCCAAGCCCCCCCTGGGAAAATACATGGTCTTATTTCAGATATTGAAGCTGCAGCAAAGCGTATTCTTGGTTCTTCATTTAACTGGGTTTACAGAGAAGCTAATGTAACTGCTCATGAGTTGGCTGTATGATCTATTAAAAATGCTTCTTTTTTTTTTTTTGTTCATTTGATGTTGGCTGTGGCCCATCCAGTTTTGTCTCTGTTATCTTGATGGAGGCTGTTTCCTCAGCCGTTGCATGGCTTTTTCCTTATGGTAAAGTGAGTAACTAAATGCATGGGAAAGTTGACTAAATGGGGGCTGCAAGAAATTATTTGGTTCTTGTACATGCCTATTTTTTAACCAACAATTTGAATGGACTCCCAATAAAATAGTTGGGCTTAATTGATTATTTGGTTAATCAGCCCAATAAGCCCAGCCCATTAAAATACTCTAAACAACTTCCAATAAATTACTTGGGCCTATTTTTAAAGTGCTTTGACACTATTCTAGAAGCCCACAACCCGAAACATACAGCCCAATCCATTAAAACACCCCATACAGCACCTAAAGAACCATCTGGGCCTATTTTTTAAGTGCCCCAGTACTGTTCACAAGCCCAAAGGAAACCCACATAAAACCCATGAACCCAAAGTATGCTTATAATATGATTATTGAGTTTAAACACTATTGGATTCATTGAGGAAGACAGCTGGAGCCCAAATACTAATCAGCCCAGCACCTAAATAGCTGAAGACAGCTCATCCGTGGGCCCCAGGAAGTCAGAAACTGAAGCTGACTGCATATCTGCTACTGGTGGAGCCCACGCCATGTCCTATTTTACTAAAAAAGAGAAGAGTAGCAGCATGTCATCTTCTCCAACGTGACAAGAGCAGCTGAAACACCATTTTTAAATTACTCCAAGCATCTCCAGCTAATTCCAGCTCTACACTCCACCGGAAACCATGAGTTCTGGTACTGTTCACGCAGCAGACTTCTGCATAACAGCTCAAAAACTACTGGCAGCAACCAAGATGCATGGAAAATGGAGAAATGTGATAGAAAGCCCATAACCATGCCCATTCCGGTCCTAAAAGGACTCAGGGAGTAGCTCCCACGGCCCAGACCCGTGAGGAAGCTACTCTCCTTATGTTGATCTGACTTGAGGAGTGTGGTTTGGTGGAGGGGAGTAAGTCCCAAGATTTTGGTAGCCATTGAACTGCTGTCATTAGGTCTGCTAGGAGGCACAGTGATGAGTTTATGGAAACCAAAGTCACAAGAGACATGCATAGCCTGACTTGTCATAAAAAACCAATCCATTAAGCATAAAAGGACTCTGAAAAAGCTATTTCAGAGGAGAAGAAGGCCTTACCCTGACATGAGGGAAGGACCATAATCATTTTTACTTATACAATACTCTCTTTGACAAAACATGTCATAGAGGGTTAATTTTGAAAGTCAAGGGGCTTAAGGGAAACCATAATCTCGGTTTTCCCATGAGTTTAAGCCACCTTAATCATTCCCATAAATAGGACTGATTGCATTCTTAATGCAACAGATCCAACAGATCCAAAAACCAGAAAACCAAAACAAGAACAATACACTCAAGAAAAAAGGCTTTCTCTAAAAAAGCCAACTAGTTCACTTCCGTGATTCTCCAAGAGAGGACCTTGAGAAATAAGTGTTTTGAGGTCATTTCCAATTTAGAAATACCAATCAAAACCCAGAAATACAATCCCATCTGAAAAGATTAGGATTCATCACTTAACCCCTTTTTCCCCAGAAAAAGCTCTCCTGGTAGATGTCTGGGTCAAAATCCTGAAATGCCTTTATAAGGATCACAATGGTTTTCCACCACTGATTTAGCTCCACAAAAGGCTTAAACACATTTTTCTCTCACCCTTAGGCATGTCTCATCGGGGCTGACTCTCTCCCACCAAGCCAACTCTCTCTTTAGTCTTAACAAGTTTATTATTTATTAGAAGTCTTGCAGCAGATGTCAGCAGAAGTATGGAAAGCTTGAATTTTAATCATTTTGATTAAGGTTATTTTGTTTCAAACCCGATCCAGCTAAGGAACAGTAAGAGGCTCGGCCCAATAATTGTTCTTTGGATTTCTCATCGGCAATATCACCTTGGTAAGACTTCTTGGTCCTTGTTCTCATTTTACTTGGGTTTCCATGATCTTGGCTTTCAGTTATTTTTGGAAGATACCCCATTAGCCCTTGGGTCGAGCTTTAGGCCCTTGGTTGAATTTTGGGTTCGACTACCCCCCTTTAGGATTCAAGTCCATGTCGTGATCGCCCTCGGCACGCCACGTGGCACCATCACAAAAACACCCCTCACATTTTTGGCGACTCCACTGGGGAGTCGAGAAAGCACTTCCTAATGACAAAGGCAAGATCATCGCCTTCCGGATCACAGTCCCCATCTTGGGGGCTATTTCTTCAAAATCAGCGACATCAGTCACATATCTATACTTATATTCATACATTAAGATGTCATCAAGGACTTCAGCTATGACTGCCGTGGAAGCATCCACGACTTGATCTTTGACACGGGTTTCACATATGATGGGAATCTCATCTACAACATGAACCTCTTTTGTGTTGAGAGTCTTGCTTAGGAATCATCCCTACGGCAATAACATCGTTTACAGCTGGAATTTTATGCATATTGGAAGCATTTTCAACAGTTTCTGCTATAACTTCATCAACAACTTTTGCTACAACATCAGTAGCAGCTTCTGCTACGACATCGTAAACAGCTGCTGCTGTAACTCCAGCAACAATTCTTTCACTAAATAAGTTTCAAGCAATCTTAGAAAGTGTTCAAACATGAAGTCAAAATAGAAGCACACATTTACAAGCTATTGTGCAACATTTTTCCAAAGATCCGAGCCTCAAAAATGACATTATGGCTATAATTTTTTCACATGTGCCAAACATAGAGCAGAGGAGAGTCAACATGGAGCCTCTTATGTACACACCAAGCTTAAGGAATGCTAAGCAGCTGCCATATTTCTTTCACAAGGCTTCTAAGAACCGGACTCCTCATGGCACCCGAGAGCCATGAAATTCAACTTTTACATCATTGAAGATCCAAAAATATTCAGCATGACGAGAACTAACCGACATCTGGTCGAACTCTCGAAAAAAGGCATCCATCTCAGTAAGTATAGACGATCCCAGTGTGGCAGACCTGGTAGCAGATAATAGCCCTGGCTGACCCCTGGCGGCAGACTCCACTGCTACTATCTGATGCCTTCTCTCTTCCGCTACAACAGCTTCATTGCCGCTTCCAACTGCAGAAAAAAAAATGAAAGAAAAGAGGAAAGAGTCAATTAAGCAAACACAACAACACAAAAGTGAAGGCGAAGAAAGTAAACAAGTGAGTAAAATGCTTATTAGCGCTCCTTTACTAAAAAGCCATACTAGTTGTAACTTATTCTTAAAATGGTTTAGTTAAATCATTTGGGGAACAACAACTGGGCATTAACCCAGGTTCACCCAATGGGGAACAACAACTGGGCATTAACCCAGGTTCACCCAACGGGGGACGACAAATGGGCATTAGCCCATGTCCACCGGTTTACCTAATGGACCTAATGGCGAACAACAATTGGGCATTAACCCAGGTTCACCAAATGGAGGACGAAAAATGGGCATTAACCCATGTCCACCGAGCTCAGCCAATTAGGCCTAGATGGTGAACAACAACTGGGCATTAACCCAGGTTCATCGGAAGGGGGACAACAAATGGGAATCAACCCATGTCCATTGAGCTCACCTACTACACCAAACGGAGGACAACAACTGGTCATCAACCCAGGTTCACCGGATGGAGGACAACAAATGGGAATTAACCCATGTCCATACACAATGGAGGACGACAAATGGGAATCAACCCGTGTCCACCAAGCTCATTTTATTGGGAGTATGCAGCCACAAAACAGTGGGCAAAAGATGGGATAATGCTTACAAAATCCATTGATGATGGGCTCACATAATCACGAAAGGGTGTAGTCACAACATGATGGACAACAAGTGGGAATCAACCCACGTCTACTAGGCTCGCTTAATCAAAAGAGGTGTGAAAACAGCAAACAATGGGTGGGAAGTCATCCTATCTCTACTAGGCTCATGCTTGCACAACAGCAAATTTAGAGCCACAAAACGGCAAACAACAAATGGGCATTAACTCATGTCTGCCAGGCCAGTACAGCAAGCAACAACAGCAGCAGACAGCAAATGAGAATCAACTCATGTCTGTTGCATCTATCTAACCTTGGTTTTGCAGTCATAGACAACAAATGAGCATCAACCCATGTCTAAGCAGTTCATGATCAAGAGGCAAGAGATATATACACAAGTTCTATGCATGGCAAACAAGCAAATGATCAAAATTGGTCTATACATTTCAAGAAATCTCTGCCATCAAGCAAGAGAACAACAAAATATTGATAAAAAGCCAATTACTTGTTTTGGTTGGGCTTGTATGAGCTGTTATAAGAGCAGCAACCTCCAAATCTGCTGCCTGAGTACCAGCTACATGATCTCCTGTTTCAGCCAAGATTGCATTGTAGCTATCATTGGTATCTACCATGTCCTCCATGGATATATTATCTGCAGGGTCTTGGGCAAATGTCTCTTCTACTACTGGGATGTCACTGCCAGGCAGAACATCTGCCATAATAGGATTTTTACTAACAGCAGCTTCTGCACATCCAATTTGAGTCACACTTGTACCAAAGTCAGTACCAACAACAAGGTTCTCATCAACTGGTGTGTCCCCAACAATATTACCTTTTGGGATATCAGAAATATGCACAAGAACCTCTTCACTACCAGGAGTCTCTTCAGCAGCTGCTGGTACAGTCTCATCTTCTTGAACAGTAGTTGCAACAGATACCACAGCAGCTATGACTACGAGTGTAGGAGCAGTACCACCAGACTCGTGAAGAGGACTTAAGGGTGTTGGCACCCTAACAGTGGCTGAAATAGTTCTCTCCGAATCTGTAAACACTATACTTCCTCTCCGAGTCCTCCGAACATAATGGCGAGTTGAGGGGCTTGAATCAAACAACAAAGGGTCCGCATGGCTGCCACTCCCAGAAGGGTTGCCTTGTGTAGTCCCACCACTGCTGGTTATGGTAATTGGTGTGGTCTCAACAGCTCTCACAGCACTGGTAACAACTCCAACAGTTGTATGTTCATCAACAATCCTCTCAACAGATCTGGGGTTACTGGCAGATGCAAGGGGAACATCATCAAAAGAAGCTTCTGCAACTTCCAGTTCATCCATGGACACTACATCTTCTTCAGTACTGGCCTCTGCCACCATACCCTCTCCCCCAGAAAAAGCACCTGAAGCAGTTCTCTCATCAGCAGAGTTAACTTCTGCTGCCACAGTTTCTGCATCGGAGACAGTTTCTGCTGCATCAATCTCAGCATCTTCATCTTCAATTTCTTCTGCAACAGCTCCAGAAAAGCTACTCTTGTCACTTTAAGACAATGAGCTATCATACTTCTATTGGGTTCATTCTTGATGCCACAAATAGTAAACGACAAATGGGCATCAACCCATGTTTGCTAGGCCTGAACATTCTTGGTGCCACAAACAGCAAATAACAGATGGGCATCAATCCATATTTGCTGGGGCCGACAACATGGTACCATAACTTGGCAGATGGTTGAATTCCTGCCAGGTCCACGTAAAATAAAAGTGTGCTGTTCCATTATATGGCAGGAAACAAGTTTGAGGAATTCTCACCTATTCCTGTTGGGCTCACACTAAACAAATGCTCCAACGAGTCATACTACAATGGCAAGCAAACAAATAAAAGCTAAGCCTACACATCTTGAGATAAGTTATTCTATTCATCTTATCGACTCTTCATGAAAAATATACTATATGAAGCTCATTAGTTTTCTAAGAAAACGCAACATATGAATCTTATTGATTTTCAAATGCTTGTTACAGAAGCATAACCAAAATAGCATATTATTGATTTTTATGCAATCAATATTGAATATATGCAGCAAAGGCAACAAGAAACTAACGGGAAACTAGTTTACCTGTTTTTGTTGTTGGGCTTATATCATTTGCTGCAGGATTTGTCACCTCTAGATCAAGAATTTTGGCTTGGGTATTTTTGATCTCTAGCTATCTGCCAAAACAACATCATAGCTATCACAAACATCTGCAGTGCTCTCAACATTTTCCATGGAAGCATTTAGGCCCGAATCTTGGGCATGAATTTCTTTTATGATGAAAGTCTAGTCCATAGCAGAAAATTCCTCTGTGGCAGACATTTCAGCTCCAATTGAAGCCATATCTGTGTTAGGAGCAATTTCAAGAACCGGAGTCTTTTCCGCAATGCAAGCTTCATTGACATTGATTCATTGGCCAGCCAACTGCTTTTCTGCAGAAGTTAATAGGAGTCTTTTGTGCCTCCAAACATCTCTTCCTCCATATGGATTTATCTTGAAGCAAGTAAGGAAACATACTCCTAACGGCTCTTACAGCAAAAATACTCTGAATGAGGGAAGAAAGCTTCATGGGAGTTACTATCATCAAAAGTTTCACTCACATTGAATTCAACATTATTAGTAGTTTCTGCTGCAACACCATAAGCAGTTTTTGCTGTAACTGCATTAGTTTTTACTGCAGCAACAGTATGATCTCTACAACTTAATCAACAACTCTTGACGTAACATTAGCAAATCCTGCTGCAATTTTGTCAGCGGTTCCTCTTGCAACATTATTGGAAGTGTCTACAGCAACATCTTGAGCAGTTTCTGCTATGATATTATCAGAAATTTCCATTGAAGTTTCAACACCAGCAAGTGCTGCAGTAGCCCTACCAATAATTCATGCTGCAATTATAATACAAGTTTCTGTTGGCAGCTTTTGCTACAATCTCTTCAACAAACTCTGTCGCTACCTCTTCTTGAATTGTAAAGGGAAATGGTTCAAGTAGCCACAACCAAAGTTTACCTCAAAATGAGTATAGACACACACCTCCATCATAATAGGAGTGTCACTGATCTCACTTACTCTACATGTGGTCCACAACAAGTGAAGTAACTACCATTCATTCAAAGAGATCATACATGACAATAAGCAAAGCATTGAGAAGTCTCTTGGTAAGGATATCCTACATAAAGAGGTTAGTACCTAGCCTAACATCTATGACTTCTATTTATTCTCTACTCTTGAAGAATGGGGTATCTTTTGTTGGCCCACCAAATGCCAATACTACAAATCATTTCCAAGTTGTCCACCACATGTGCATCAATACTTGGAAAGCTTTTTCAGCTTTATCTAGATTTGAACAAAACAAGCAATAGAAGCCTTGTTAACCCATGAAGACAACAATGGGGTTGAACAACCCGTTTATCACACCAATCAAGAATGTCAAGACTTCCTACTTGGGGGCTAAAAGGGCATGTCTAACCCTGATTTATGCTCCTCAACATCTTTAACATTATTTCTTGGCTTACAAAAATATATGATAAAATATCATATGTTCAAAAGTCTGCTGCAACGTCCTGTTCATTGTGCCAAACTTACATCGTATCTGCCACGACCATCTGGATATGAGATTATCTTTGAAGCACCAGAAGCAGTAAAAAGGCAGTTCATATCAGATCTTTTAACTTGTTTTCCTTGTGAGAAATGCTCTTCCATTCCAGGTGAAGCACCCGGGGAAGTATATAAGGTGCTTCTAGCAGACTTAACAAATTTAGCTCAAACTCTAAGTTTGGTCTACTATTGCATCAATCAATGATAGAATTATGCTCTTGAAACTAAAGAGGCCATAACCATGGCTTTCAAGCTTGATTTCTCATGCTCCAACAAATATGAGGCATATCTCATTGGCCTAACAATTGCCAATGAGATGGGCATCCAGCATTTGAAGGATATTGGAGACTTCAACCTTGTTATTTGTCAAAACTTGGTGGAGTTCCCACTTGAAGAACCATCGCTAGCGCCAATTAGAACTTTGATTCAGAAGCTAGAAGACAAATTCAACACTTTTGAGATCGAACATGTACAAAGAATTTAAGAACCATTATGTGGACCACCTAGGGGGGCCTTAGCAAGGTGTATAATTATTCAAAAGGCAGAAAACAAGTTGCTGAAAGTACGTGAGCACACTCGCAATATTGGCGGAAGAACATGTCTCTACAGCAGACTTCAGTGGCTGGAATGCTTTAATCCAATTTAAATAAAGGAGTAACAGACTTTTGAAACCAAAGTCCACCTTATCAGCACGGCAAACCATGAGGAAGATCACAGCAGAGTTCATCAAAACATGTCACATTTTCCAAGTACAAGTCAACTTGATCCACACATCCTACAATGCCTCCAAAGTATGACTACTTCAAGGCATTCTCATAAATGAGGGCTAGCCAATTATTTTCCCTCATGACCATACTACATTCAACTGCAGGGATTACTGTTGAAACAGAAAATCTGTCATTAAATTAGAATATTACTGCTGAGCCTTACCGCAGAAATTGGTAAACAATGTTACTGTAGATTCGGTTACCAGCCTTCTTTTATTCAGCCGGAAGCAAAACTATCAAAATTTTGGAGTATCAAATTCATGTTCATCACTAAGGTGTTGTGCTTCATATACCGTACTCCTTACATGTTCAAGATTCTTCATTCCATGTAAGTTGTGGAGTATCTTCACCTTTACATCAAGTCATTTTACGGTTTTTTATGCCCCACGACTTGCTATGCTACAATTTTGAGGTTGATTGCATTCCACATACTTACGGATAATTGCTCCTATGCATTCATATTGCTTGTGGACTCAAGTTGAGCCTTAGCATGACATAACTACTATTGGATGCAATCTTTCATTGCTTTCTTTGGCTTTCTCATTAAGCCAAATGTTGTTGCCTATCCTACTATCAATGTTTGTCATTGCTGAACAAGCCATCATCAATATTTGTTTACTGTTACTTGTTGCTGAAAAGTCTGCCACCATAGCAGAAATTGAGTCAGCAGCAGAAATTTCATTCTTGACTTGCTTCATCATCAACACATCCCTTATTGACTTTATAATTATTGATGGGGAATAAAGTTATACATGGATTTCTCAATCTATAATGAGATGAGTTAATTTTATAATAGAGCTTTCCCATTGGCTTTAAAGTTTCAAGACATATGTTGTACATTCAACAATGGAGCAGCCCTTATAACAGAAAATTGAATACCATCTGATGGTGTTCACTTGCAATTCAAGAAGCCAAGCTACCATGAGAAAATTATTTCAATTACAAGCCAAGAGCATGTCATTTGACTCTTAGTTCACCCAAAATAAAGAAAGCATTTATGAGCTTCTATTATTTGGAGATCCGTCAACGCACATGCCTTATTGGGTTGTATTTGAACAAATGGAATCTACCGCTGAACAAATTATACACACGGTTGAACTGAGCTGCTCTTTGAAAGAAACATCACTTCTCTTATCTCAAGGATATAACGGGCAATTCATCAAGTGTGCTCGTCTCTTTACTTCCTCAATATGGAAGGAGCAAAGCCACTCAAATGCGGCCAAGACTAACATTTAGTCAAAAGCCTATCTTCGCCATGGAATAAAATCCAATATTGTTGAATTTCATCAAGACAACTCAAATGCAAATAAAGGAATCTACTACAGAAACCATACCACAGACATAATGTCGGTATTCTCTCTAGACCATTTCACCAACTCAGCCACATTGCTCATGCTAACATCAATGCACAAGATAAGATTGTGTCTTCAAGCCCATCTCTTACATTTCAAAGATCCGTGAAAGCATTCTTAAATGCCTAAGCACTTGGGTCATATTCTTCAAGGATTCAATAACATCCCTACTACAAAAAGGGAAAACTCATTGTGAACAAAGAAGTACTAGCCGCCCATGATTCCTCATGAGTGTTGCTGTGGCAAACTTCATTCGTGAGCGTATCATTACACAATTTGGCATACTCTACAAGATCATCAATGACAATGGCATTCCATTTGTGAATAACAATATCCGAGAAGTGCTAGTACATTACCTAGTCAAGTATTATCGCACCACGCCTTTCTAGCCGTAAGGCAATGGGCAAGCGAAAGCTATACACTAAAATGCTCATGCAAGATAGTATTCAACTATGGCAGAAATGGGAGTTCTCACTTAGCAGATGCTCTACGAATTTTCCAAAGTCTGCTGAATACCAAAACAGGTTTTGCTCATTCTCTCACTTGTATGTGGTACTAATATCATTATTTCTGCAAAAATACTTTCACTATATCAAATACGCAATGCATATATGTTGCCGAAGTTATGGCAACACAAAGCACCAATAAGCCTGCTGTCAGTAGTATCAGCAGCAGATGGAAAACGCACATGGCAGAAGCAAGAGGCAATTGTATTTGTGGCAAAATCAAGCAAAAAAGAATTCCTACAGACCTAAGTTGTCCCATTTAAATTCAAAAGGCAACAAAGGATCTCCATAGAATGCAAAATGGCCAATTCCATGGTCAAGAATCAGGGGCAGCTATGGTCACATTCTCATCAACAAAACAAGTCAGATTTCATGATTCGCAAAGTGCAACAGTTATCTTGCTCACACGTGCCTCACCACAAGTAAGCCACGTGCTCGGGGGGCTAAATGTACATGCCCATTTTTTAACCAACAATTTGAATGGACCCCCAATAAAATAGTTGGGCTTAATTGATTATTTGGTTAATCAGCCCAATAAGCCCAGCCCATTAAAATACTCTAAACAACTTCCAATAAATTACTTGGGCCTATTTTTAAAGTGCTTTGACACTATTCTAGAAGCCCACAACCCGAAACATACAACCCAATCCACTAAAACACCCCATACAGCACTTAAAGAACCATCTGGGCCTATTTTTTAAGTGCCCCGGTACTGTTCACAAGCCCAAAGGAAACCCACATAAAACCCATGAACCCAAAGTATGCTTATAATATGATTATTGAGTTTAAACACTATTGGATTCATTGAGGAAGACAGCTGGAGCCCAAATACTAATCAGCCCAGCACCTAAATAGCTGAAGACAGCTCATCCGTGGGCCCCAAGAAGTCAGAAACTGAAGCTGACTGCATATCTGCTGCTGGTGGAGCCCACGCCATGTCCTATTTTACTAAAAAAGAGAAGAGTAGCAGCATGCCATCTTCTCCAACGTGACAAGAGCAGCTGAAACACCATTTTTAAATTACTCCAAGCATCTCCAGCTAATTCCAGCTCTACACTCCACCGGAAACCATGAGTTCTGGTACTGTTCACGCAGCAGACTTCTGCATAACAGCTCAAAGACTACTGGCAGCAACCAAGATGCATGGAAAATGGAGAAATGTGATAGAAAGCCCATAACCATGCCCATTCCGGTCCTAAAAGGACTCAGGGAGTAGCTCCCACGGCCCAGACCCGTGAGGAAGCTACTCTCCTTATGTTGATCTGACTTGAGGAGTGTGTTTTGGTGGAGGGGAGTGAGTCCCAAGATTTTGGTAGCCATTGAACTGCTGTCATTAGGTCTGCTGGGAGGCACAATGATGAGTTTATGGAAACCAAAGTCACAAGAGACATGCATAGCCTGACTTGTCATAGAAAACCAATCCATTAAGCATAAAAAGACTCTGAAAAAGCTATTTCAGAGGAGAAGAAGGCCTTACCCTGACATGAGGGAAGGACCATAATCATTTTTACTTATACAATACTCTCTTTGACAAAACATGTCATAGAGGGTTAATTTTGAAAGTCAAGGGGCTTAAGGGAAACCATAATCTCGGTTTTCCCATGAGTTTAAGCCACCTTAATCATTCCCATAAATAGGACTGATTGCATTCTTAATGCAACAGATCCAACAGATCCAAAAACCAGAAAACCAAAACAAGAACAATACACTCAAGAAAAAAGGCTTTCTCTAAAAAAGCCAACTAGTTCACTTCCGTGATTCTCCAAGAGAGGACCTTGAGAAATAAGTGTTTTGAGGTCATTTCCAACTTAGAAATATCAATCAAAACCCAGAAATACAATCCCATCTGAAAAGATTAGGATTCATCACTTAACCCCTTTTTCCCCAGAAAAAGCTCTCCTGGCAGATGTCCGGGTCAAAATCCTGAAATGCCTTTATAAGGATCACAATGGTTTTCCACCACTGATTTAGCTCCACAAAAGGCTTAAACACATTTTTCTCTCACCCTTATGCATGTCTCATCGGGGCTGACTCTCTCCCACCAAGTCAACTCTCTCTTTAGTCTTAACAAGTTTATTATTTATCAAAAGTCTTGCAGCAGATGTCAGCAGAAGTATGGAAAGCTTACATTTTAATCATTTTGATTAAGGTTATTTTGTTTCAAGCCCGATCCAGCTAAGGAACAGTAAGAGGCTTGGCCCAATAATTGTTCTTTGGATTTCTCATCGGCAATATCACCTTGGTAAGACTTCTTGGTCCTTGTTCTCATTTTACTTGGGTTTCCATAATCTTGGCTTTCAGTTATTTTTGGAAGATGCCCCATTAGCCCTTGGGTCGAGCTTTGAGCCCTTGGTTGAATTTTGGGTTCGACTACCCCCCTTTAGGATTCAAGTCCATGTCGTGATTGCCCTCGGCACGCCACGTGGCACCATCACAAAAACACCCCTCACAGTTCTATAAGAGGATCACGTCACTTTGCTCAGCTGGTTTACCCAACCAACAAACAGATGTCACATGTTCACATGACTCACACTGTTCTAACCACACAATTAAATTAAATTTAATTATAGTTAAAGAATAATTAAACGAAAAAAGAAAAATATATATGAATAAAGTTTAAATAGCAACTTTAACTAAGGCTTTGTTTGTTTCGCTGTAAAATATTTTTCAAAAAATATTTTCAGATTTGTAGGTGTTTGTTTCGTTATAAAATGGTAGTCAAACGGAAAATAATTTTCGTTGACCGGAAAATCCTTTGTTAAAATTTGAAAAATGATTTACGATTTTTTTTTTCATAAACCATTTTCCAAAAATGCACGCCTTACCCCACCCCTTCTGCTCTATCTTTCACACAATACTGTAAAATATTTTTTGAAGCATTTTCCGAAATGCAACCAAATACGGAAAAAAAATCATTTTTCATTTTTCACCTAAAAATATTTTATAAGGAAACAAATGGAGCCTAAAGTAAATCTTTTATTTTGAAATTCAAACACATCACTCATCAGTTCCTCATCTCTTGCTCTTTTTAATTTGTATCTTAATTTTCCTGTTCCTTCGCCTTTCTCTCTCCAAAAACACAAATCAACAGCCAGAGCATCGACACTTGCATTTTCCGGGGGGCTAGTAGCAAACGTTTGTGAAGGATTTTTTTAGTGAGGGTTGTGGTGGTCACAGTTAATTGTGAGCAGTGGCAGCGCCACGTTGAACCTGGCTTTCAATTTTATTTTATTTTTATTTTTTTAATAGATAAGTAGGTATTGAAAATTCTCAAAATAAATTTTAAACACCCTCAAAAAAAAATTTTGGAACACTCTGAATTTTTTTTTTTTTTTTTTTTTTTAAATACTGAGTTGAGAATCTTAAGATCCCAATATACTCAACCCATTAAACCCCTAAAAGAAAAGCTCAAATAACCCAATCAAATTTCATTCAAAATATAATCCAATTATTTAGCCAGCACGATAAGTTTTGATTTAACATTGGCTTAATAAAAAATAAATATAAAACCCTACTTACCATGTCGAATAGAGAGAAGCAAAGACATAAAAATAAATAAAATTAAAAAAGCCCCTAAATTGCAAACCTGAGTAATTCTGCAATACCTACACTTTTGTGTGTGGGTACGGTACCTTTAATAGATAAAATCTCACATTGATGATACCAATGTCACTCATGATGGTAATTACCTCACATATGATGGTATCTACCATCACATTGCTTGGTACCCTAAATTTTTATTTTTTATTTAAATTTAATAAATATAAAAAAATTAGATAGTACCAACATCACATTGGTTAATATCAACATCACATATGATGGTACTTACATCACATTTGATGGTACCAATTAAGTGGGTACCATACCCACAAAAAGAGTGTGTGTATTGTAGAATGACATTGCAAACCCACTTCCTAATAGATAAATAAATTATTAATAGTTGTTAATTAAAAGTTTAGTAAATTATTAATAGTGACTCAATTAATAGTGATTAATTATCAGATCATGTGGTGTTTAATGACTAATGAGTTGTGGTTTTGTGGTCATTGTGAGTAGTTAATTAATAGTTTAAGTGGTTAGTGCATTTAATTTAATTAATAATAAATTCGTAGTTTAATTAAATTTAGTTATTTTTTATCTATTTGTCCTCATATCACATATGCAATGCCTTATAGTTTACTAGTACTATATGGACAAATTTTTATAAGGAAATTACTTATATTGCAAGATTCATCTCTTACACAAGATTATTTTGCATGTTTTTTTTTTTAATGTCTATATATTCAAGTTTTTAAATGAATTTCCTGGAAAAAAAATTACTTGAGCTACCACTGATTATGAGCTTCGCCTTGTTAGCTTTTGCTAGGAAAGCATCAAGCATGCACCTGTGATGAAGTTCTCATTAAGGGTGTTGATAGGTGGCTGGATGGCCATGGGAGAGTAACTTTTGGCTTAACCAAGCTTGTTGGTTCCGCTGGACTATATATAATGATAGCAATTTTTATTTATTTACTTATTTATTTATTTATTTATTTTTATGCTTTCTTTCTTGGTAGATCTTTCAGATCTTGTACTAGCTGTTGATCTTTATTAGTCCAAAGGAGACATATGCAATATTAATCTTTGTACAATTAATTTCTATTTATATTATAATTTTGAATTACTCTATTACAATTAATTTCTATTATGACAACCTATCCAATTGAGTTAGTTAGCTAAGCTATCTGTTGGAGTCCTAAAATTTCAAACTAGGTCATAGAATTATAGAACAACAAGATAAGTTATAAACCATCACATATGAATATGATTCAAAGAAACACAACAATGGATTAATAATATGAACATAGTTTGGCTACAAATTGGTATGTAGTCAGCTTGCTATAATTCACTATGTGGCAACCAATAAGATCTTTCACTTGTACTTTTAGTTACATGACCTATTTAATTTGTTATGTGACTTGTTTAAACAATACATATGGTTGGTCTTATGAGTTGTCACGTAGTGAGTTATAGCAAATTGGCTACAAATAGTTTGTAACCAAACTTTGTTCTTTTTTCCATCCATCACAATCCGTCACTTTGACAAGTTGTGAATTTGGATGTGTATTGTACACGTAGAGTTTTTCATTTTAGAATAGGTATTTTATAATTAATTTATTGAATGTGGTGACTCGTGACTTGTGAGTGTAGAAAATAACAGTAAGTACATCAAGAAAACAATGGTAGGTCCAGGTCCATTTAAAAATAATTGTTCATCATTTATATTACAATTACAATCTACCATTTTCATAAATTCTAACTAAAATTTTAGAATTTATTTTACCATATCAATAATTAAAATAATTATTTATTAATTTTTTTTGTGATCTACCTAAATTATTAATGGTATAATAAAATCCAAA
Source organism: Fagus sylvatica (assembly GCA_907173295.1). Taxonomy (NCBI): domain Eukaryota; kingdom Viridiplantae; phylum Streptophyta; class Magnoliopsida; order Fagales; family Fagaceae; genus Fagus; species Fagus sylvatica. The sequence continues at coordinate 42,200,979 of OU015763.1, read as the reverse complement.
ATTAATTAGCCATTTCACTATTGTAGTTTTAAAAAATTTAAGACAGAGTTATAGTCATATAGTGTACTATGGTTAGGAACCGCAAAACAACATATGACAAATGGCAATATAATTTAGTATTAAGGATTATTTACTTGGAATATATGTTACTACTCATAAACTTTAGGTCAAAATCAAACTCACTCCAAGTTATAATTTGAAATTTTTAAATCCTTAAACTTAGAGAAATGACCATATTAATCATTATGGTTATGGTTAGATAAGTGGATGGAAAATGCTATTACATGCCATGCACGTGAAAGTATGTTAATACAAAATTATTTTATAATTAAAATGAAACATAAAATTGTTTAAAAATCTTTTTAAATTAAAATGTAATAAATTTTTAAAAATATAGAAGCATGCTTCACCTTATAGATTCAGATTAGGTGACACTATGACAGGTTTATGCGAAACACGAACCAACTACACTTGTGATCACCCCTAAAAACATAGAAAGACGGACATTGCCTTTGTAGAGCATAATGTGACTAAATTATACTGTTGACATCTTTTATATTATAAATAATATATATATATATATATATATATATATATATATATATTATATATATATATATATATATATATATATATATATATATATATATATATATATATATATATATATAATATAATTGTTAAACCCATCATAATTTCATCCAAACAAAACAAACCAAAAATTTTCCAAAGCCTAAACAATTTCTGGCACTGTTTTAGGCCTCTAATCCGAGGGTCCCCAAACAAAAAAAGAAAAAAAGAATAATCATTCTAATCAAAACAAAACAAACAAACCAAAATTCCTCCCCCCTGGTCTCTCTCTCTCTCTCTCTTGCGTCTGATAACGTTTGGACAGTTGGACTCTTGTGAAGTGTTTAGTAACTTTAGTTTTGTAGTTTAGTTGACAATTAAGCCACCACTCATTTGCTTTAAACCACATGGTCCACACATTAATTTAGATTCTTTTCTTTCCTTTTTCTTTTAAGCCACACGTTCCAAACATGAATTTACCTACCTTTCTTTTTTTCTTTTTGCTATGTGACACATCCATTTACTTTATAAATGGTTAGTTTATTGTAGATTCTTTAGTTTTTATTAAATTGTTAGTTTACTGTAAATTCTTTAGTTTTCATTGTTTAATTTGTTTTTGTGGATTGTGGGAACAATCTGGCAGGTAGTGTGTGGGTAGATCTGTGGATGGGTTGTGTTTTTATAATTTCTAACACCCTTAACAAATTAGGACTCTCTGACGTCTCTGGTATTAGTAGCACTTAGACAAACTCTTTTATATTAAAAAGTGGAGGATTATGACTTCCTGTTTATTTGATTATCATGAGAATAATGTGAAAAAGTAAGTACACATTGTCTTTCCCAGGGAATTTAATTTCACATTAAACTTGCACATATGATGCACTGCTTAATTACTGATATAAAAAAAAATGATAACACTACACTTCAGCATTTATGTTCTATATACAAAAGCACTCCTTTACCTGAAGTTAACTTTGGATTTTAAGGACTCGGGTGGGGATTTTACTGACCCATTTGTCTTGTATTTTAGTTTTGAGTTCTTGTGTCCTGCGATAATGGAAGTTCATGTTTTGTGTAGAATATTTGTCCCTATCTCTCTCGACTCCTCTCTATCTACTTTGACTTCCGGGATAGCTTCAGCACATAAAACCATCCAAAGAGAAAGTACTCTATCTTATCTATTTAGATTTACAATAAATTTGATGAAAAAATTGATACAATTGGCAAATTATAAAAATAATGTTAATAATGGATCAGTGTAAAAGGGGAGCATATCAATTATCAACTGCAATTTTTGAATATATAATCTTTACTATATGTAAGATGTGACCCAATAAAAATAATACATATTAACTAAAAATACCAACTAAGCAAATAAAAACCAACTAAACTAAATGCATTTTACCTTATACTTGTTACCAAACAATCTCACATCTCCCTCACCAATTAGATCTGCTGTTATGCCACCACACAAATGGAAAATTATTTTTACTCAGCTCTTCAGTTCTTTCTAATTTCAGATCTTTGTCTTCTCCCGAGAGCGGAATTTCCCTTAGTTTTTTTTCATATCATTTTGTCCATCCTTTACATGAGAGGGAATGGCTTTATATATCTACATATGGAAAGAGGGGGAGAGATGGGGATACATGGGTAATTGGCCTTAACTCTATAAGTTAGGCCCTACTGAACATTCAACCCCTCCACATCAGTAATATTGTTGTCATGGACCAGCTGAAGTAGGTCCAGCCTCCATGGTAGACTTGGTAGTTCCCTCAACAGCCTTTATGTCATCCTTCACAGCCAAAAATACAAGAATCACCAATAATGGATAACTAATTGTAGTAAGGCCCCAATTCACGATCAACTGGGACATGAAGGATACATTGTGTGAATCAACTTGCCAAGCAACTGCTGCCCCAGCACCCTGCACTCCCTTATAAAACCCAGCATACCTGCAATACAAATATACATTAACAATTGTTTTTTAGCCTTTTAGACTGCTCAATTACGATACATATAAGGACTTCAAATGCTTTAAATCCATTACCTGCTAAGGATTTCAGAATCATCCGCCAAGGCTCCAATCACCCAATAAACCATACTCTGAAACATGGAATCCAACAACCCAAAACTAAAATACAAGATGAATGGCCCAGCAAAATCCCCACCCGAGTCCTTAAAATCCAAAGTCTGTAGCTTTTCACCGCGTGAGTACTTGAGCTGGTTGGCAAGCCCACCACTCCAAATAACAGTCCCAAATAGAGCAACCACACCGATCCCAACAAACCCTCTCATCCTTCTACTTTGAAAACTAAAATCCATTATGTATCCAATTCCAACCGAGCCGAATATCTCCGCACCCCAGTAGAACACATTGTTCAACCCTCTAGTCCTCAAATTAAACAAAACCCCATTCACATTATTAAACTGATACGTATATAAAAAATTACCAGACCAAGCCGCAGGCACTATAAGCAGCAACTTCCAGTTCAAGAACAACTTAAGAGTCTCCACCACCTCAGTCGAAACATTAGAGTGCTTGATATTACTACACCGAGTCCCATCATCACGAACCACTTTACTGGGTGGCAAAATAGCTAAAGAAAGAAGCGTCCCAGCTGCCATGAAAGCCATGAAACCAATATAAGTTCCATCATTAAC
>OU015763.1:42153316-42197648 GCA_907173295.1 Fagus sylvatica | reverse complement strand
TTAAAACAGTATACTTATATACACTACTCACGTGAGTAAAAAAAATCAAACCCACACAATTATAGCTACACACCACACTCACTATTATCCTTTATAAAATAATATAATCTCATATCCTATTGCCAATACAAATAAAATTTCAAGAATTGAGAAAGAAAAAAAAAAAAAAACTAATAAGTTTACGTGGGGAGGTGGAACTATCACTTTTGTGGCAGTCGGCTCTGCCCAATGCCTTTGGCTAAACTAAAATAAAATAATGTGTAGAAAAAAAAAAAAAGGGCTTTGTCTTGTTCGCTCCTTAATTTAGCAGTTTTGGGATTCAAAAAGAAAGAGTAAAAGGAGAGAGAGTAGAGAGGAATAAAGGAAGAAAGAAACAGAGCGGCGAGAGAGAGAAATAAAAGAAGAAGAATAGTCAAGTGAAAAAAAGAGAGAGAATGAGGGGGAAAATTGCTGGAGATGGAGAGATGGTGTCAGGTGTGAGAAATCTGTGATTTTCTTCTCTCTCTTGTTTTTTTGTTTGCTCTGGCAAGTCCTCCCGTTCTACTCTACGACCGTGTTTGCTTTGGCAAGATAGCAGATTGTGATTTATTTTTTTGGGCCTTTTTAAATTTTTTTTTGGGGCCTCAAGCCACTACTTAATTCACTTAATGGATGGGTCGGCCTTGAGTCGCCCTAGGAATCCTTTACTATTTATATTACTTGTAGTCGTCAAGAAAATTCTATTTTTGATTAACAATATTTCAAAAAGAGGTTTTCTATTTATTGTTCTGTATTCCTTGTGGATTTCAAGGGCCCTTAGTGGATTCTTGAGTTTTATCATTTAAAGAAGATGGACGTGTTCCTATTCTGCTGCGTAACTTGCATCATGTATTCTATTATTTCTCCATCATACTTTGTTTTAAAAATGAAATTGAATCAATTTATACGGTTAGGTATTACAAAAATGTATTGAAAAGGAACAATCAATTTTTTAGACCAAGATAATTTTTTTCATTGAAATGTATATTTGAACTAATAATAATTTTTTATAAGAAAAATTTTATTAGCTTTAAATGGATTACAAGTGGTTTCAAATAATATTTAAATCGAATGGTTAAGAAGTTATTTTAGATGGACGTAAAAATAAAAATAGTTTTAAATAGGTTAGAACTTAGAAGTATTAGACATTCAAAGTGTTACATAGAAGGATAAGAAATTCTAATTGAGTCTTTTTATGTTTTTTAAATTTAGATTCAGGAATTTTCGTTTTCTTTCAAAGAAAATAAAAATAAAAATAGATTCATGAAAACTAAATTAATATATATATAATATAAGATTGAGCTTGCACTTTTAATATATAATATAAGATTTGTTATCGTACTAAACTATAAAGTTTTAGAATAAAATTTTAATATATATATAATATATATATATATATATATATATATATATATATATATATATATATATGTATATATATGTTTAGTAAAACTTAAAATAGATTAGCTATTATGTAAAATATCCTATTGCTAAAATAATTAAAATCAGCCTTCGGAATAGCCTTTAACCATTTTTTTGAATGTTAGTGGTATAGGATTTTCATATCATTTTTAGACAACAGGACATGTATGTTTCCTCGGAGTATTCATAACTTGATTATATTCATTCACCATTGAGGGTGGTGCCGTGGTGATCTAGCGGTAAAAAACGTACTCCAAAGTAATTTGGGGTGTAGAAATCTCATATTTGAATCTCACAATGGAAAGCGTATGGAATTAAAAACTCCATGATCCCCATTCTGATCTGTTAATATCCTCGTGGGGCTGGGATTAAAAACTCACAATCCCGCTCTGGATCGTGCAGATAGGGTAATACTTTGATCACGTCTAGATAGGGAAGTTACTCTAATCACCCCTCCTATCTCTTTATATATATAATAAATAAATAAATAAACAAAAACTTGATATATATCCATTCTTGAAATGTATTTTAAAACCATAGCATAATTAGTGCTTCCTATATCCCTATCTCTCATTTTTCTCACCAAATTTGTCAGTATTGCTACTCTGTTCGCCCATTGGTCAAACATCTTTTCTCAGACCTTTCCAAGTACTAGGTCACTGTGTCAGTGTGAAACCAAAAAGGTCCTAGCGTTTTCAGTAGAGGCCGAATCTTTGTACTAATTGAAAGATCAGGTAAGATAGGAATCTGTGTCATTAAGTTATTCCAAACCAGTTTGAAAGGATAAGAAGTGGTGCAATTTTATGATTGATGAGAAGTTTCTGGAATTCTTAGGAATTAATTGTAGTTGTGCTTGTACTTGCACTATAGAGTTTATAAAATCATCTTGTTCTATTTTAAAAAGAGTTTTAATTAATTTTTGCACTATGTTATTTTAGAGTTGATGAGAAGCTTCTAGAATTTTTAGGAGGATAATTACACTATAGAGTTTATAAAATCATATCGTTCTATTTTAAAATTAGTTAATTAAATTTTACAACACCATCAATAATATAAATGAATACAAAAATATTGATAACCAAATTTTATTTAAATATTGATTATGTGATAAAATACCGTCTACTAATTTAAAAAAAAAATTTAATAAGATTTTAGAAACTTAATTTTAATCAAGAACATTTTAATCTTAACTCTTTTAACATTTTTTGATGTTCTTTAAAGAAAATATCTAGAGTTTAAATTCCTCCTCCACCAACTTAAAAAATAAAGACCCTTAACTTTGAAGGATTCTAATTCTAATGGAATAATTGAAAAATCATCTTTCTCAAATATTTAGGAATCTTATTAACTTTGCGCTATCTTATATTAAAAATAAAAAATAAAAAATAAAAAAGATACACTTGTAAAGCTGAAAAACTGAGGGATGGAAAATTGTAGTGCAACATTACATATAATTCTACTACATTGAATAAAGACTAGGCTTGATATCTCTAATACTTAGGTCTTGATAACATCTTCTATGAACATTAAAATATAAAACAAATTAAAAACAAAACCATGTTTCCTAAAAAATTAATCCAATCATATTTTAAAAATAAAAATAATAAGGCTACGGAAAAATTGATATACTTTTGATAAACTTGGTATAACTAAATGGATTAAAAAAAAAAAAAAGAACATTGAAATGATCAAATACAATCATTAAAAATTTAAAACCAAATTAAAACAAAAATCAAAAGGTAACGAGTATATATGTCATTACATTTTCAGTATGTGGACCAATTTAAATATAGATAAATTCGTTTTATAAGGGACGTTGTTTCTTGTTTGGTCACTCCAATCAAATCAAGTTGTGTAGCATGCATATCATCTTTTTCCCTTCTTCTTTTGTTTTGGTCTAACATTTAATTTTTTACTCATTATATATGACTTTCAAATGAGTGCATGCAGTGGTTCCCGTCCATAAGAGGCATTGTGGTTGCCCAAGGAGAGGAGGCCAAGAAGGTTTTGATCGATCAAGTGACTGAAGGGCTTGTGCTGTTGGAGGAAGTATATGAGAAGTGTAGCAAAGGGAAGGCTTTCTTTGGTGGAGATGGAATTGGTTTCCTTGATATTGCTTTTGGCTGCTTCTTGGGCTGGCTGAGGGTGATAGAGAAGATGAATGAGTTGAAGCTGCTCGATGAAGCAAAGACTCCTGGGCTGTCAAAGTGGGCTGAGAGGTTTTGTGCAGATGGTGCTGTTAAGGGTGTTATGCTAGAGACTGTGAGGCTTATAGAGTTTGCTAAGGTTGTTCAGGACAAAAATGGGAGAGACTACTCCTCCTCAACAATAAGTTTTTGTGAACAACTTGATCATGCCCAAGGTTGTAATGATCGGTCTCCCGCTTATCCGTTTCTTATTTAGCACCAAAATAAGTCAATGAGTATGGACATAGCTCGTGGCCTTTGTAATTAATGTAGTTTGTTACTTGATAGAGTTCTCTATTGGTCTGTAGTTGGGTCCCAAATCCCGAGTGGATGATCAATAAAGTTTTATTCACTTTAATTTATTTTGTGAAAACACTAGTGTATTGTGGAGGTCTAGAATCCCTCTTAAGTGTACATTTTATCAAACTTGAAGGTCTTCATTCTATTGAAGCAACTAATAAAAATGTGTACACATAACAATTGGTATTAGAGCTGGGTCTATGAGATTCAGACATATTTGGTATTAGAGCTGGGTCTATGAGATTCAGACATATTGGGTGAAGGATTTGATATTTACGTTTAAATTAAGAAATGAAGGGATTTATAGATTAAAAAAAATCTCATTGTTTAAAATCCCAATATTTATAGATTTCATTGTTCGGATCAAGATCAAATGATGGATTTTAAATTTAAATTTTATTTTGAAACAAGTTTAGATTTTCATCTTCTTCTTTTGTACACCATACCTAGCAAAGGTCATATCTATTATATAAACTAATAGGTGAAGCTTAGAGATTTTTTTTTGTCTCCTCCCAAACTTGCCACGTCAGATTTGCTCTTCCCACATCATTCCCAATCTGATAGCCCACTTTCCTTCTTATTTTGTTGGGCTTTTGTGATCCGGCCCACTTCCTTTTTTATTTTGTTGTGCTTTTATTATTGTAACGTTTTTACCCTAAGTTTTCTCTCTCATCCCACCTTTTCTCTTCTCTCTGCCTCACCTCCGCCTCCACATCTTCAGGCGTTAAACTCCCCCCATCTTCCCGTGTGATTTTTTGACTTCCCCATTAAATCCAACTCGCCGTTTCGCCCCCCCTCCAACCCTCTCTCTTTCGACTCTTCCTCTCCCCATCGTTAATTCCCTCTCTTGCCGGCCCTCATTAAAATCGTAGAGGTTTTCTATTTAAACCCACCTTCTCTCTTCGATTTTCTCATGCTCGAAGCCTTCCCCATCTCTCAATTTAGGTTCGTCGGTGGGTTTGGACATAATCTTGGCTATGGGTCGTGGGTCTCGGTCAACAGTGATTATCGGTGGTTTGCGGCACAAACATGTGAGCAAATATCGTTTATGTTTGATATCTTCAAATCAATTGAGGTTATTTTCAATTGTCTTTTATTTTTCTGTCTACTCATTTTGTTTGATAAGACTAAGAATTCTGTCATGCGGTTTGAAACCTTTCAGATTATTTTAATAATAGCATTGGAATCAAGTCAATAAATTTATATGTTTTTCCACTTCTTCCTCTTCATTTGTTTTGCCTTTTATTTCCTGAAAAGCCCACATGCCTCCTCTGTTTCCTGGCTTCTATATTACAGTAGAGGGTTCTATTCCTTTGATGGATTTGTGATGGGGTTTTTTTTTTATTTTTTTTATTAAAAACCTTTTCAGTGTGTGCACGTTTTGTGGTATGGGTCGTCATTTTGTGATAGCTTCGGCTTTTTAGGCCAATGGATTGAGCTCTTCTGATATTGCTTGCAAGATGTTTGTCAAAATGCTTGACCATTCCACAACAACCCAAGGTGAGTCTTTTTTATTTTTATTTTCCTGCGAATATATAACTATTCGCCTGTTTGTTTGGTGGCTAGATCTTGACAACGACCGTGACACAAACTGGGGATGCTTGCTAGCTGAATAAAAAATTATGTGTCCATTGCAAGCTCGGCTTGAAGTCTAGAAAAGATTGGTACACAAACTCTAGAAAACCACCTTCTTTTCTCTCTCCCTCCAATTACGCATTATTATTTTGGTGTAGATGAAACTACCAAAACTTTTTGTTACACGCATGCAATATGTTTGATAAAATAGCTGAGTGCTTTGTTATTCTTTTATAATTTGATTTTGTTCTTTTGGTGGTTGTAAAATTGGGTTATATGTCCGGAGAATAGAGTCAGTGCCTTTTTTCCGAACTTTTAGAGTGAGTAGTTATTTATTCTCAAATACCCATGGCTTATTTACTTACCCCAATTTCACTGATATCTATTCCTTTGATAGGTGAATAGAAATGTGGTTTGTTTTCATGTTCATATTTATTTTCGGCTGTCTGCTTTGTAAGCTTCCAAGTAAGCCAAATAAGAGACAACTGAACATGATTTATATACTAAGATGAACCTTCAGCCCAACTATAGACAAAAAAAAAAAAAGATAAAATTTGAAGTTGATCATGTAAGACCACAAGACTATGCTTTATGATAAAAGATTTTCCTCATTTTAATGGAATTTTGCTTTCTAATAATATCTTTAGCTTTCATTTGACAATTCTTCATTCTTGCTTCAATATTCTTCAATATCTCACTAACAGAAAGAATAGATAGTTAAGAAAGGACAATTCTTGGTCAAATTAGTATGAAAATAAATTACACATAAGGGGCTGTTTGTCTTACTAAATATTTCTATATTACCTGAACCCAAAAAATTCTGTTGGACAAAGAGGACATTTGCAGAACTTTGAGCAAAGACAAAGAAGTTTGGTCCAGGAACTTGAAGGCTCTCAAGGTATGGGGGAGGCTATGAAATGAGGAGTATATGTTTTAATGTAAGAGAAAAGACCAACTTTGATCTTAGTGTCAGAAGTGAGGTTGAATAGGTCTTTTGAGAGCAATAGATTTTGCAATAAAGATCTTTAGAAATTCCATGATTAATCATGTGGAAGAAATGTAATTTTTTTCTGTACCCTTCTGCTAGGGAGGACAAGAAATATGGTTGTAATTTCTGACAAATATCTAAGATAGGATGCCTATAGAAGTTTGGGGTTCAGACCTCTCTCTTTCCATTCCCTCTTTAGAGTATCATATGGACAGAAACCTGGATCCATTGGGGTGATTGCTTGCATATACATTTGAAACCAATCTCCTTCATGATAATACATTCAATAAATCATGTTGTATGTAGCTTTGTAAGAGAAAATTATATTAAATAATTGCAAGCATTAAGTTAATTGAGTAACTATAAATCTAATTATAGTAAAAAGGGTGTGTTGCCACTTTAAGATAACTATTGAGCTATTTGATAAAATGCGCTTGAGCCACACCTTTTGTTCTGATTCTGGAATTGTAGTACATGCTTTTTATACAATTGTCATTTTGAAGGCAAGATGTTCATGTCATGTAAATCATTTTCATGCATAGTTAAAGTGCAACCAAACTTGCATTCATCCTTTTTTTCCTTAACAAATCTTGGTAAAATTCTTAATTTATTGAATACTCCCTTCTTTTTTTCTTTTTTTTAAATAATTCTTTTATTCCCAGGGACAAATGTTTATGGAAAAATGTAGCAGCATGAATGTAGTAGGAAGTACTTGGTACTAATTCTGAGGAACATCTTGCTCTGTCCTATCTGATTGTCAACTACTTGCAGGCATTTTTTTACGTTTTCTTTATGAACTCAAAATCGTAGGATGAATTTAATTTGGAGCATTCATTTAGTTGTAAATTATTTTTAAAAAGAAATACATGAAAGATAAATAACATAGCTAAAAATACATGAAAATACAAAGAATGTAGATCTTTAATTCATATGTACCATTTTAATTCATCTATGAAAGTATGCTTTTAAAACATAGATACCATAGCCTAATTTCTCCACATTGTAACAGTAGTGCTGCTCTCAACAACTTAAGCAAGAAACCAAATGGGACATTGCCCTTCTCTGTGAGCAGTAAATGCACTATTGTCTCTTCAGAATCTGTATCAAGTTGTACATTGTCTTTTTTGAGCGAGTTTACATAACCGATTTGTAAAATATATTCTAGAAGTACTTATAAAAAAAATATATATATATATACTCTGGAAGTAATTGTTGTGGTTTGCTTAATTACCTTGCCTTACATCCCATGCTAGACTTCAGAAAAAGAGATTATTGATGTATCTTCTTTAATCATAGTGGTGGTAATTTTTAGATGTGAGTTCTTGGTTGAAATTATGATGAGCAATTGGATTAGAATATTCTGCATGCTTCTTACCAATTTAAGTTGAAAAACACAATTTATTTACCAACAATTCAGGCTTTAGTCATATTTGAGTTCTGCACTATTTTAATAGAATAAACCATTTATTAAAAACTTCAAAATATTATTATACTAAAAAACATTTGGATCTTGAACACTCTTTTTTAATGGTTTCATAACAGTAAATGGTTTCCATAGGTCATTAGATAGCTCAAGTTGCTTTCTTTTTAATTCAATTTGTTTTTGACTTATCAATCTTAGTTGATTTGTTTCAATTGCATTGGCACAACAACGAGGCAAACAACATAAATTTAGCTTCCTATCGCTACTTTGCACTTGGAGCCATATGGTTTGAGAATTCTAAGCAAGGGTACCCCTAATTAGATTTTCATTTTGCTCAAATCTTTTCATGGATGCTTTTAATTGTGATGTAGTATACAGGTCAACAGAAGCCAAACAATTAAATCACTTGCACCCATATTGTGTGGGGCATATTGTGTGGGGGGCAAAAATCAAATTTGGTATTCAAGGTGATCTTTTTGTGGAATGTACTAAATGGGTTTAGTGTTTCAAAAAAAATATTGGGCAGCAGACTAATAATAATAATACTAAACTACATACTATTACTATTACTAAAATAATCAGGTATTCTTTGCTACTTTATGATACAATTTACATAAGTGTATGTGTTCTATTATATTTAACAAGCTATTTTCATTGTAATGTATTTTAATAAAATTAGATTGAAAGTTCTTTATTTGACTCTATTATTTATACATCAATGTAATGTCATTTGGATTTTTTTTTTTTTAATGTACAGCTGCAAAAACTACAATCGTCTTACAAAAAAAGAATTTGTACTTAAAAGTATCAAATTAGACGGACTCATGCAACACCCAGTATTCTTAAGAAATGATGAACTCATACTACTTCACGACTGTTTCTTGGCTGGTAATACACAAGCAAAGTTTGTTATTGGAGCTTTCAATTACTTCTTACTGGAAAAAACTACAATGGGGAAACAAATGCTACATGAAGCAAACAAAGAAGGAGAAACAAACGCACAATATGGATTAGCAATTGCATTAATATGCGAATTTAACGACAATGGAAAACAACTACTCTTATCAATACTTAACCAACCAAATGGAAAGCATCTAATACAAAATTGTCGAAGGATCCTTCGTCATACTACTTTAGGAACAAAAAAATTCCGTCTATCCAACAAACAAGAATGCAATAAGGAGGGAGTTGGTCATTGGGACCGTGATTTTCCATACCCTTATGGAAATGATGAATTATATGTCAAATGCAAGATGTGTTCAATCGACTTGGAAATTTATAAATTAGCAAATAAATTATGGTAGGATTTAATGTAACCTTATGTTATGTCTTGAATTAGAATGCTTTATAATGTGTCTGAATAATTCACTCTTTATAGCCCATTGCTTTTTTATTGGAGTTGTAATTTTTATTAACTACGTAAAATATAGATATGAATAGTCACTTTAACAAATACATTATTAAGGCGGACTATTGATTTTCCCATATGAAAAAAAATCCGCGCATCGCGCGGGTCCCACGACTAGTTAAGAAATGAAGCCTGAATTTTTGCCCCCCAAATTCTGGTTCTTCCACAAATACTCTATCCAAACTTTTTTTTTTGTTGCTAAATTACTCTATCCAAACACACGGTTAGGGAAATCTGAATTAAATGGTATGCCTTGCCTATTAGATATTGTATAGATTTAAAATAAAAATAAAAAAAAAAAAATAAAAGAAAAGAAAAACATGACTAATAAAATTATATTCATTCCACCTCAATGTTACTAATGCATCTCTCTTTCTTGACTACTCAGGTGTAGTGCCAAGATTTACTATCTCTTCATCTGCTGCAACCTCATCACATTCTAAATACTCTATAACACGCAATGGCAACTTTAACTTGTACTTTGATATCAAAAAAGGGCTCTGTTTGCAAAATTGCCCAACGCTTTTTAATCAATCCAAGGCACGTTCAATAATATTTCTTAATGAAGAATGTCGATAATTGAACAGTTCTTTTGCATTAGCAGGTGGATCAGGGATGGTAATTTTGCACCGACCTGCCCCGCTCGGATTTTACACCCCGTAGAGGTGGCGGGGAGGGGACGGGGCAAGACTTTTGCCCCGATCACCGGGGCGGGGCAGGGTGGTAATGGGTATTGGCACCGACCCGACCCGCTCCGATGAGCCTGACCCGCCCCTATTTTTAATAATATTACAAAAATATTGGTTCTTATTATGTGATCATAACATTTTGGGTAAAACCAATTCAAAGTAAATAACCTTTGTTTGTGTTTATTAAAGAGAACCTATGTTAGTTGAATTTTTTAGATTTGGGTTTCATTTTAATTGAGGAATACAAGTATTTTTTTTGTAAATTCAGGGCGGGGTGGGGTGAGGCGGGACGGGGCGGGGTAGGTTGCCCCGACCACCAGGGCAGGGCGAGACCGGGTCACATGTTTATAGTTCGGGACGGGTTCGGGTCACCCATGATCCGGTCCCGATCCGCCCCGTTGCCATCCCTAGGTGGATGTCCTTGGCGTTCAACAGAGGTTCAGATCAGTGCACATCTTAATCCACTACTTGCACACAATGTCACTCTTTTTGCCCTTGCGCATGTAACAATCACAATGGTATTAATGAAACTATTCATTGAGTAAGGCATCTTTCAATTTTAAAAGTAGAGTCGCTGCACACTGCATAAAATGTTTATTACCCTAAAATAACTTACCAATATTGAAGACAAACGATGTATCAAATTGTCTAAGAGTTTTGTTGTAATTGTCCCACAATCTTTGACGTTTTTGGGATTATTCAACAATAACTTGAATTGGTTGTCAGTAGGAACATGCTTAAGAAGAAGCTGCCAAGTCAACATATATATATATATATATATATATATATATATATATATATATATATAAAATCAAAAGCAGGTTCGATTGGATAGGTACACTAGCGAAGAAGAAAGGCAGGGATAGATAAATACATACTTTCTGTTGTTTACCGAATCGACGAGGAGCTTTAAATTTTTTAACGGCATCTTGAAATATCGTTGATACATTACCATCAGGATCTTGAACATATTTTTCTAGAACCAGATGTACGAACTTTAAAAACCTGAAATAATTTACAAATATATATTGTGAATGGTATATGAGTGCATATAGCATAGGCAAGAAGTAAATCATCAATCATAGTTACTACCTCTTCAAAACATCGATGGAAGATCTGTATGTTTTATCGACATCTTCTATTATCGACACCAATTTTCCATATTTCATTTCATTTTCGAAAAACTTTAATTCCACTTTCTGCAACAAGGAAAAAGAAAATTAATACTCATTGTCATTTCTATCTATCAATGAACAAATGTTTATAACAAATACTAATGACAAGAAAATTAACCAGCCAAACAAAAGATAAATCTGGATTGCAGATTGCAATGGATAAGATCACTTATATTGAGTAGGCCAAACCTGGTATTATACCATATTTGATGATTTTAGGAGTATATTGGCCATTTTGGTGTTTTTGAGGATATTATAGTCATTTTGGAGTTTTCAGTATTATTCTAGTCATTTTGGTGTTTCCGGGAGTATTTTGGCCATTTTGGATTTTTCAGGGTTATTCTGATCAATGTGATGGTTCTGACTTTTGAGTATTATGGTCATTTTGGAAGAGGGTATTTTGACAATTTAAGAGGTTTTGGGGTATGAAAGTTTTGAGATTATTTTGGGAATTTTAGAGGTTCTGGAGTTATTTTAGTCATTTTAGGATTTTGGGGTTATTTTGATCAATTTAAAATTTTTGAGACATTTTGGTTATTTTTGAGATTCTTGGTTATTTTGGTGGTTTTACTGGTATTTTGATCAATTTATAGGTTTTGGCAGTATTTTGGTCTTTTTACTAATTTTTTGTGTTTGTAATGATATATGTGAATGTAATAGTCAAGTAAATGGATAGGTTGAGTATATTAAATGGGTTGGGCGGATAATAAATATTAATTATTTATTTGGACCAATAATAAATAGATATATGAATGAGTAATTATATACCAGATTCATTTATGACCTGATTCCATTCAAAACTCACTCAACCCCCATTTGCCACACCCTAATAAAAGGACAAGTTTGATACAGCAAGGAAATTAATAGAAGAATTTGGAATTGCAAGGATGTATATGTATATATGTATTGTAAAAAAAAAAATGTATGTATGTATTGCCAAAAAAAAAAAATATATATATATATATATATATATAATATATATATATATATATATATATATATATATATATATATATATATGTATATATGTAGGATGAACTTACATAAATATTGCGTTCGATCGAGGTTAGAAGTTCTGACACAGCTTCAACATTGCCGGCTATATGTAATTGATGGTTCGCTGTTATCATAGACAATGTTAGTTGGAGGAACTTAAATTAGGACGAATGAAAGAGCTGACCAGGAGATTGAATCCGAGCACCTTTGAGATTAAACCGAGTAGATTTCCTGAGACCTATAACACAAAGTAATCAAAACAGACAAGACAAATGGTTAGCTCCTTGGTCAACCCAGTGGGGGTTGGCCTTTTGCTCTCCGATGCCTGAGTCAGTTTCCGGGAAGAAGATGATAAAAGAGTATATGAAAACAACGAGATACAATTCTGGAGTGTAAGAGCACGTACCTTTTGCATGTTGAAGCTCCTTCTATTTATACCTGCCCTCAACCAGAGATATTTTCATGATATTTACCAATTTCCCTTCCCAATAACCTTAATTTTGTCAATAGTCAGAGATATTTAGGCTCTCTGATCTATTATCCCCCTTCTGAACATGGGCAATGTCAGTTCATTTATGGGTGATCATCATTCCTTATTACAGCTAATTATGAATTTAAAGCATAAACGTATTCAACACATCTTTGACCAGATATTTCAGGCATTTATGGTTGTTAGAGTAGAAGTCAGTTCAAGGACTGCCACTCAAGTTTTAACTCAGGCGGCGTACTTTAGGACCTTTGCCCAGATATTTTTGGCATTCAATGCAGGGCTCTAATACGATCCCAGTTCGATCCGGACTACCTAGTCAGGGTTCCAATCGGTCATTTCCCGAACAGCATCTATATCCGAACAGATCTTTGATCCTGTTCGGGCATATCCGAGCATATACGATCCTTGGTCGAGTCCGAACTAGGGGATGACATAACTCAATTAATTCCTTAATTTCTGTTTTAAACTTAACTATTCACGAATTATTTTCCCTCCAATTACCCCCTTGCTCTGATCCTTTCAGTCTCTTCGGAAGGGTCAGAGCAAAATACGTCTTTCGAGAATAGCTTTTCGCGCCAAGTGCACAAACAAAAATAAAAAGAAAATAGAAAATAAAGAAAGAAAGAAACTGTCGTTTCTCATTAAAGAAACGGCGGTTCCATTTCCCAAAGCATAGAAATGAAAGGCCTTTGACAAGTTTGGGGAGCGAACGGTCGGATCTAACGAGGGATTTAACCCCATAGACCCAAGGCCCCCATTTTATTTCGTTTACTCCTTTCTTCAAATCTTTCGTCCCTGTGCACTTTCAGAGGCCCCAAAGAAAACCGAGTGCTCCGAACCCCTAAAACCCGTAAGTTCTCTCCCTATCCCTCTTTAAATTTCGTTTATTTCTTGCTTTTCCTTCAATTTCACACCTCGTATCTCGCAAGAATGGCTTCTGCACATAGATTAGCCCACCTAGTCAATTCCGAGGAAAGTATGAGGAGATTTAGGGCAAAATACCTAGTGCCGGATAACGTTAGACTTAGGTATTTCAGTAGTAAAAACCTTCCCCCTTTGAACGGCGATGAGATACTCGTTTCTGTGATGAGTATAGTGGAGGGAGGGGTTAGGTTTCCTCTTCATCCCCTTCTCATCGATTTTCTCCAAACTGTCAATGGTTGTCCCGATCAAATGTCCGTCAACGTATTTCGATTAGTTATGGGAGTAGTTGCCCTAAATCGGTTGCTAGAAACCAACCTAGGGGTTAGGGATATCTTACATGTCTATTCCTACGTCTGTCCGAAGTCGGATTCGGACACTTCATGCTCCCTTAAGGCCAAAAAGGTGAACGACAAACTGGTTACCGCGATGCCGAGTTCCAACAAGGGCTTCGACAACGATTGGCTCGTTGTTTCGGGGAACTGGTATTCGGGCTCATCTCGTTGCCGAAACATGTTCGGCCGTCCAGGTTAGACTTATGATTCGATTTTTGGTTTTTAGGGTTAAGTCCGAACAGACATAGGTTCCTCTTGACCGAATATCATGATAGCTTGTGAGGTATTTATTTAAGTACATAAGAGCCTTGTTTTTACATTTAACGTTTTCGGTTTTTGTTCTGCAGTTCCTTCTCGATTGAATGTTCCGGCTACAGCGGCGAACCTCGAGGACATACGAAAGGTGCTGAGATCCAACATCTGCGTAGACCAATTCGGACATCCGAGGGCGGCCTCTATACTGCTCGGCTATTCTCCTCTGGTTGGGAGCTTCTTGGAGGGCCCCACGATTCCACTGTCCCAAGAGACGCCCGTAGAACCCACAGTTCTATACGTGGCCCAGCCCGCCACTGCCGCCCAGACCGACGATCTACCTGAGCTCGTTCCTGTTGGCGAAGTATCCGAGATGGCTCCACCAGTGGACGTCTTCGAGATCTTGAGCAAGAGGAAGAAAGGGGCTTCAAGCTCTAAGGGAAAAGAGAAGGAGAGAGAGAAGCAGAAGGAGAAAGAAAAGGAAAAGCCCGAGGCCCCTCCTCGGCGTTCGAGGAGGATCATCTATGACACCACCCCTACGGGTCAACCGGACGTACGAGCAGACCTGAGTTCGACACCGGCTCCCGAACAGACGGCACTTCCTCAAATCGTGGAGGAGCCAGAGGCCGAACAAGCCAAGGGGCTCGTCCGTCGGCCGAAGAGGCTGAAGGTGGCCGGGGAGCGAGCTGATGTTCCGGGCTCCTCATCGACTGCTGAGGTCTGGGCCCCGAAGATGGCTGTGGCTGGGGACCCCATAACCACCGCCCACACCGTCTTCGAGACCACAGACGTGGAATTCTCAGCCCGGGTTGCCCAGGCTATTACCAGGGTCTCTTCTCTCCCCGGGGACTCCCTTATATGGGATAACATGTCCTCGGGCAGAATCTTTAGGCACGTTTCCCGCAGTTTGGTGATGGTAAGTTGATGCATATTTGTATTTTGCTTTCTCTCTATCATTCTCATCATTATTTTTCAAATTCTGTAGTGGTTTTCTCACATATGTCTTGCCTGTAGGCCGCCCAGGGTGTCCACGCAGCAAAGGCTAGAATAGCCGGTCTCCATTTAGAAGCGAAGGAAAAGGAGGATAGGGTAGCCGACCTCCTCAAAACTATGAAGGACAAGGAGGCCGAGCAAGAGAAGACCCTGTCTGATGTGATGCGCACTGCTGCTGAAAATTACGGGAAGTTGGAGAAGCAGCTTCACGAAACTGTCAACAAGATGAAGGATGCCGAGGAGCAGGCAAGGAGTGAATCCGAAAAGAGGGCGAAGGCGGAGTCCGAGCTGACGGATTTAAAGGCCCAACTGATCCTCCTGGAATCCCAGATTAGTGAGGCCCGGGCAGAGGGGCTGCGTGAAGGCAAGGCTGAGGGCGAACAGAAGGTCCTTGATGAGGTGGCGGAACAGCTCGAGTTAGTCTACAACAAGAGTTTCCGAGACGGCTGGAAAGCTGCCCTGAAGGAAGCTGAAGTTCCGACCAGCTCAGCCTTGTTCCTAAGAGAGAACACGCCTCTGCCTTATCCTGATGCTGACCTAAAGGCTTCGGATGATGAGGCCGAGGAAGGAGTGGGTGATGAAGGGGAAAAGGCAGAAGTCGAGGAACTCGTTGGTAGTGAGGTCATCCCCATTCTCATTCCAACGGATGACCCTCCGGCCCCTACCCCCACGGTTGCTGCGGATCCGACGCCTGCCCAAACCGGCGAACCTCCTATACAGGAAGAGGCAGCTCCTCTTGTCGTGGCTCCTCCCAACTCACTTCCCAGCAGCAGTTGAAGTTTCTTAGTTTTAGATTTGTAAATTTGTTTCGTTCCAGATTTGTACTTATTTTGTAGGTCTAATCTCTCAGACACTTGAAGTTTTTAACAGTTGCATTTGACTTTCCCTTAGTTCTGTGATTTCCATTAATTAACAATCGTATTTGACTTCCCAAATTTGTTTTTGTAATGTCATGGTTGATCCATTCTCGATCCTTTATGTTTATCATAGTTTATGTTAGCTTTTATTAACTTTTACTTGACGTTCTGCTCGGATGGTAATTCTTTCCGGAAAATAGAGTACTTTATCTCGGACTGAGAAAAACAAGGACATCCGAACACAAGGTTTGGTGGGATAATGTCGAAAGAGGTCTAAACCTAAAAGAAAACGAGCCATACGTTATCCAGATTGCTCCTACGGGATTTATGTTTCATTCCTTTACCAAATCTTGATTTCAATTATCCTGGCTGTCCCAAAACAACCATGAGAAGGGTTAGATGTTGCTTACTTCACCAACATTGGTTTCGGGAGAGAATTATTGGTGGGGAAGATGAGGAGTTCATTTTAAACAAATGTCTGAACATATTTACTTCGGAAATATGTTCGGACAACACATCAATATCAAGTTTTACCTGAGAATGGATCATATACAACCTAACTCTTATCCCTAGAACTCTTAGTTCAAACTTAAGTAATAAGGAGTCCAACCAATTTGTTATTATATAACATTATGTTTGGTTGCATCTAAATCAACCCTCCTTCCAGTACGTGGATTTAGATAAATGACATGTTGATACTAAAAAAGAAATGAAGGGCACAGTAACGTGTCAATATTCCTAAGGAAATCTGTTCAGTTTATGCATCATATCACTCATATAATTAATAATGACTATAACACTGACCTTTTCCGCATTTCTACCTCACCGCTTATACGGCATAACCTGTTCGGGCGTGACCCGTTTTGTTCGGGCACTTTGTTCCAATGAGCTTTTCTTGGTTTCATCGATTTCCTTAGGCTTCCCCCAAGCTTCATTTTCCTTCAGAATATTTCGGATATGTCTTTACTTTCCCCCCTTGAGGTTGTGGATTTTCGGACAAGGTGTTACCTTACTCACCCCCCTTGAGGCAGTAATTTTCAGGTTTTTAAAAGATTTTCCTTTACTCACCCCCCTTGAGGTAGTAGTATTGTTCGGACACAAATGTTTCCTCACTCACCCCCCTTGAGGTAGTGATTTTTCAGGTTTTTAGAAAACTTTTCCTTTACTCACCCCCCTTGAGGTAGTAGCGTTGTTCGGACACAAATGTTTCCTCACTCACCCCCCTTGAGGTAGTGATTTTTCAGATTTTTAGAAAACTTTTCCTTTACTCACCCCCCTTGAGGTAGTAGCGTTGTTCGGACACAAATGTTTCCTCACTCACCCCCCTTGAGGTAGTGATTTTTCAGGTTTTTAGAAAACTTTTCCTTTACTCACCCCCCTTGAGGTAGTAGCGTTGTTCGGACACAAATGTTTCCTCACTCACCCCCCTTGAGGTAGTGATTTTTCAGGTTTTTAGAAAACTTTTCCTTTACTCACCCCCCTTGAGGTAGTAGCGTTGCTCGGACAAAAATATTCCCTCACTCACCCCCCTTGAGGTAGTGATTTTTCAGGTTTTAGAGAACTTTTCCTTTACTCACCCCCCTTGAGGTAGTAGTGTTGTTCGGACAAGATCATTTCCTCACTCACCCCCCTTGAGGTAGTGATTTTTCAGGTTTTAGAGAATTTTTCTTTCACCCACCTCCTCAACAATGATCGACCTGTCTGTAAAGAAAACATAAACAAAGATAATAATAATAATCCGAACATAATATTAACTTTGGTTTACAACAATCAGAAGAAATACTTCCTCAGGTTACAAGTGTTCCATGGTCTGGGGATAGGTTTCCCATCCAAGTCTTCTAGCCGATAAGCCCCATGCCCAGTCTAGGACAACACTTTATAAGGCCCTTCCCAATTTGGTCCGAGCTTCCCATCATTCGGCTTTCTTGTATTGGCCATAACCTTCCTCAGGACTAAGTCACCAACTTGAAACGTCCTAGGCTTGACGTTCTTATTATGCTCCCTCCTCATCTGTTGTTGATATGCTGCCAGACGGACTACAGCTAAATCCCGTTTTTCCTCCGCTAAGTCCAGATCTTTGCGTAGTCTTTCCTCGTTGGTTTGAATAGTGAACTCAGTTGTTCGGATGGTCGGCATCCCGATCTCTAACGGAATGACTGCTTCCACACCGAAGGCCAGCGCAAAAGGTGTTTCATTGGTGGACTTCCTTACTGTAGTTCGGTATGTCCATAATATGCTCGGGAGCTCCTCCACCCATCTTCCCTTTGCTGCTTCCAATTTTTTCTTAATCCCACTCAATACGACTTTATTGGATACCTCGGCTTGCCCATTCGACTGGGGATATCCTGGGGAGGAAAAGAAGTTTCTTATGCTAAGATCCGAACAAAACCCTTTGAAGAGCTTACTCTCAAACTGGGTGCCGTTGTCCGAGATGACAGCCCACGGTATGCCGAACCGTGTGATAATGCTCTTCCAGAGGAAACGTTTTGTGTCTACGTCTCGGATGCTTGAAAGTGGTTCGGCCTCGATCCATTTGGTAAAATAGTCTGTTGCGGTAATTAGGAATTTCTTGTTCCCTAGAGCCCGAGGAAGAGGCCCCACAATATCCAATCCCCATTGAGCAAACGGCCAAGGACTGGACAGGGGATTCAATTCCCTGGCTGGCTGGTGAATCATAGGAGCGAACCTCTGACATTTATCACACTCCTGGACATATTTCAAGGCGTCTGCCTGCATGTATGGCCACCAATACCCTTGAGACAAGGCTCTGTGTGCCAAAGATCTTCCTCCAGTATGACTCCCACAGATTCCTTCATGTATTTCGAAGAGGAAATCCTTGACCTTATCTGGATGCACACATAGCAGGTATGGTCCGGTGAAGGATCGCCTGTATAATTGCCCCTCTTTGGAGACCCAAAATCTCGGGGCCTTCTGTTTGATCATTTTGGCTTCCTTCTTGTCCTCTGGTAGTTTATTGTCTCTAATGTAGCCGAGTATAGGATCCATCCAGCTTGGTCGGATATTGACAGAACATACCGATACCTCCTGATCCTGAAAACTTGGTTGTTCCAGCGTCTCTATGCACACCGTTCTCTGCATATCCGATTCCAACGCCGTTGCCAATTTGGCCAAAATATCCGCATGGGAATTATGCTCTCTCCCGATCTGTGCGACATGAGTTGAACCGAACTCAGACAATAGAGTCCGAGCAACCGTTAAATAGGCCGACATCCTATCGTCCCTTGCCTGATACTCTCCCGAAATCTGGTTGGCCACAAGTTGGGAGTCACAAAATATTTGCAGGTGATAAGCGCCGAGCTTTCTTGCTGTCCAGAGGCCGATCAACATCGCCTCGTATTCGGCTTCATTATTGGTGGCCGAGAACTTCAGCCGAACAGCTTGCTCCAGGACCAGACCTTCTGGTGATATCAACACGATTCCTGCTCCCGACCCTTTAGAATTTGAAGCCCCATCAACAAATAATTTCCATTTTGCCCCATCTGAATCGAACTGAGTCTGAGCAGGAGTGAGCAATGATGGATTGCTTGGGTCATATTGAAATTCGGCCAAAAACTCTGCCAATACTTGCCCTTTGATTGCTGTTCGAGGTCTATATTCTACCCCAAGCGATCCCAGATATACTCCCCACCTGGTGATTCTCCCTGTGAAATCCGACCTCTACAGGAGCATTTTTAGTGGAAGATCACTCAGCACCGTGACTGTGCTGGACTGGAAATAGTGAGGCAATTTCTTGGCTGCATGAAGTAGCGCCAAAGCTGCCTTTTCGAGAGGTAGGTACCTCAGTTCGGCCTCATCCATGGCCTTACTGATAAAGAAGACCGGTCTTTGCTCTTGCATCAATTCCCGAACCAATACAGCACTCACGGCATGGTCAGACACTGCCAAATACAAAAATAGTGGTTCTCCCGGATTGGGAATCGAAAGGTACGGAGGAGTTGACAAATAGACCTTGATCGCCTGAAAGGCAGCCGAACACTCTTCATTCCATTCGAATTTGCTTCGTTTGCCAAGGAGCCGAAAGAAGGGCTTGCATTTGTCAGCTGATCTTGAAATAAATCGCCCCAGGGCAGCAATCATCCCAGTCAAACGCTGTACCTGTTTGACATTTCTGGGTTCCGCCAGATTTATAAGGGCTGCAATCTGATCTGGATTAGCCTCTATCCCTCTTCTGCTCACTACATGGCCCAAAAACTTACCAGAACCAACACCGAAGGTACATTTGGAAGCATTGAGGCGCAGATTGTCCATTCTCAAGATATCAAAAACCTGCAGCAGATCAGCAATATGATTTTCTTCTCGGAGACTTTTGATGAGCATATCATCGATATAAACCTCTACATTCTTCCCTATCATTGGCCCGAACATTTTGGTGACCATTCGCTGATAGGTTGCTCCTGCATTCTTCAGTCCGAACGGCATCACCCGATAGCAGTATGTTCCCCGGGGTGTGATAAAAGCTGTCTTTTCCTGGTCGACAGGGTTCATTGGGATCTGATGATAGCCCTGGAAGGCATCCAAGAAGCTTAACCGAGCATGCCTTGATGCCGAATCAACTAATTGGTCTATCCGAGGAAGAGGAAAAGGATCCTTAGGACATGCTTTGTTCAAGTCAGTAAAATCAATGCATACTCTCCACTTTCCATTCTTCTTCCTCACTACCACCGTATTTGAAAGCCAAGCTGGATACTGTACTTCCCGGATTGCCCCAGATGCCAACAGGCGTTCTACTTCCTCCAAGACTATCGTGGCTCTTTCCGGAGCCAACTTTCGCCGTTTCTGAACCACCGGCCTTTGTTCGGGCTTGATATTCAGCGTATGAGATGCCAAGTCCGGAGATACTCCCGGTGCATCATATACCGACTAGGCGAAAATATCCTGATTATCTATCAGGACTTGCAACAAACACTCTCTATCTACTAGAGATAGCTTCGAACCTACCAAAAAGAATTTTTCAGGAGTAGAGGGAGCGAAGAATACCTTATCTAGCTGTTCGGTCACTATAGCTTCCCCGTCCTCCAACTCCTGGAACTGTGATTGTCATGAACTCCCTGCAGGTTGTGCATCTTCTGCGACCTTCTTCTTGGTGGCAGTCAGGACACATTGTTTCGCGGCAACCTGGTCCCCATTCAATTCCATGATTCCTTCAGCAGTGGGAAACCTCAGCTTTTGATGGAGTGTAGACGGGATTGCCTTCATCCTATGCAACCAGTCACGCCCCATTATGGCATTATAGGGAGATGAAGCTCGAACCACTATGAATTCCGTTTGGAGATTTATCGGACCTGTTAGGACAGGCAGGACGATTTTTCCCAATGGAATAACAGGTTCTCCCGAGAAGCCGAATATGGGGGTTGTGAAATCAGTTAACTCAGCCTCTCCTAAGCCGAGCTTCCCATAAAGGTCCTGATACATCACCTCCGCGAAACTTCCCTGATCAATCAATACCCTTTGGACATCATAGTTTCCTATCCTCAGGGTGACTACCAACGGATCATTATGAGGCAGTTGAACATCCCTCAAATCATTGTCCGAGAAGGAAATCGCCTGGTCCGTATTTCCTCTGCTGACCGAATACATAGGGGCCGGATGAGCTGCATCTTGTATGGAGAAGGACCTCCTGAGGTGAGCAGCTTTTTGCATCTTTGATCTGCAGGATGGTGAAGAAACTGCCGAACACGAAGGATTATGAATGACATGAATGATTCCTGCCGACGGTGTGTTCAAAGATTGAGGTTGCCGAGCATCCGGACCCGTCTCTTTCTTGCTAGACAAGTCCCTATTGATATACTGGTCAAGATGCCCTGCCGATGCCAGCTTCTCCAGGTGGACTTTCAGCAGATGACAATTTTCAGTCATATGGCCTCTCTCCCTATGATAAGAGCAGTATAGATTTCCATCTTTTAGTGCCGGGTTCCCAACCATCTTTGGAGGCCAAACAAAGAAAGACTCTCTCTTGATCTTCTCCATAACTTTGTAGATAGGTTCCTTGAAGACAGTTTCAAAGGCCCGAAAAGTAGGAGCCACAAAATTCCTTGGGGCAGAAAGGTTTCTAGATGTGTTACCGGCCCGAGCAGCAGGTTTTGCTATGGTCACCTTGGGTTGAGCTACAGTCTGACCCACAGGGGTCTTGCGACCATCCTCCTCTATTCGGACGAACTGATCTATCTTGTACATCAACTTTCCCAAGTTCGCGGGGGGATGTTTGACTAGAGACTGGCGTAAGCCTGATTTAGCAGGCAAACCCATTTTAAAAGTGGTGATAGCCACTTCTTCTCCACATGATTCAATATCATTCTAAGTTTCCCAGAATCTGGTGGAGTAATCTTTCAACGTTTCATTGTCCTCTAGCTTCATTGTAAGGAGGGCGCCCATTTCCTTCCTCTTCCTACTGTTTGTGATGAATCGAGCCACGAATGCCTCAGCCAACTGATCCCAAGAGTAGATTGTCCGCACCCCAAGCTGATTGAACCATCTCATTGCGACCTCTCCCAAGCTAGACGGGAAGAGCCGACACATGAGGGGATCGTTATTCCGAGCCAGAGCCATACTCTGATGATAATGGCCGATATGGGTCACAGGGTCTGTCCGACCATTATATATCTCGAAACGAGGGACTGGATATCTCTCGGGCATCTTGGCCTTCTCTATTTCTTTGGAGAATGGAGAGGATGATATCAAATCAAAAGCCTTCCAGGCAGCATTCTGTCTCCCCGGCCGAACAGTTTTTCTTGACCTGGTGTTTCTTTTCTGGCGGGCTCTTCTCTCCATAGAGGGGAGGGCGAGAGCGTGAAGACTTTCCTAGTTTTGACGGTTTATGGGAAACCGCCGGTGGTGTTGGTGACCTCGATTCCGACTGGGAGCTAGAGGTTTCAGAGAGATCATGTTGTTGTGACTTTCGGGACAGGGTGGGGCGCTCTGGGCTTCTTCGTTGCGAGGCATGTGTCCTTTTTGTCGGCCTTTCTTTTGCTGTGGGGTGGCCTTTATCCTTTCGTCCTCTCGCTTCTTGTTTTAATGTTTGGATCTCTTGGCGTAGCTCGGCGATAAGTTCTTGGCTATTCTGAGTCTGTGATGACTTAGTTGAATAGGCAAGGCTGCGCCGAGCATCACCTCTGTTGGGTTGTTCTGGACCGAGCCTTCTTGATGTGGCTCCTTCGTCTGGCCTTACAGCAGACACTTGGTTGGGGTGGGTATGGCGTGAAGGGGCCAGGCTTTGTGGTGGAGCTGGCTGTTGTGGTGGGGCAGGTTGTTGTGGTGGGGCAGGTGTTACTAAGGCTCTTCCTATCGCGACTCCACCAGCAGTCCCTTGTAGTTCCCCTGAATCACGAGAAGGCCTATATGATGTTCCAGAAGAGACTCTGGATAAACTCGCGTCCTCCACCACTACCGAAGGTGGGCGTCTCGACGCCGATGGTGCCCCAGACATTTCTTGCGAATCTCGCTAGTTTTCGGAATTCAATTCTAAAGAAAGCTTTTCCCACAGACGGCGCCAATTGGAGGAACTTAAATTAGGACGAATGAAAGAGCTGACCAGGAGATTGAATCCGAGCACCTTTGAGATTAAACCGAGCAGATTTCCTGAGACCTATAACACAAAGTAATCAAAACAGACAAGACAAATGGTTAGCTCCTTGGTCAACCCAGTGGGGGTTGGCCTTTTGCTCTCCGATGCCTGAGTCAGTTTCCGGGAAGAAGATGATAAAAGAGTATATGAAAACAACGAGATACAATTCTGAAGTGTAAGAGCACGTACCTTTTGCATGTTGAAGCTCCTTCTATTTATACCTGCCCTCAACCGGAGATATTTTCATGATATTTACCAATTTCCCTTCCCAATAACCTTAATTTTGTCAATAGTCAGAGATATTTAGGCTCTCTGATCTATTATCCCCCTTCTGAACATGTGGGCAATGTCAGTTCATTTATGGGTGATCATCATTCCTTATTACAGCTAATTATGAATTTAAAGCATAAACGTATTCAACACATCTTTGACCAGATATTTCAGGCATTTATGGTTGTTAGAGTAGAAGTCAGTTCAAGGACTGCCACTCAAGTTTTAACTCAGGCGGCGTACTTTAGGACCTTTGCCCAGATATTTTTGGCATTCAATGCAGGGCTCTAATACGATCCCAGTTCGATCCGGACTACCTAGTCAGGGTTCCAATCGGTCATTTCCCGAACAGCATCTATATCCGAACAGATCTTTGATCCTGTTCGGGCATATCCGAGCATATACGATCCTTGGTCGAGTCCGAGCTAGGGGATGACATAACTCAATTAATTCCTTAATTTCTGTTTTAAACTTAACTATTCACGAATTATTTTCCCTCCATTAGTAATAATTTAAAATGGAGAGGAAAATTTAGAGAAAGTTGGAAAAATAACGAAGTTTATAAAGAGCTTGAGCTAATGCAGCCTCGAAGAATTCATGTCAAAATGGATAAATATAAATAGAGTTTGAAATTTTTCTAATTCTTGGGGCAATTTTGAAGGAAAGACAGGGTTAACAGTTTCTAAAACAATAGTTGGTACTTTTTGTGGCACAAATAATATTATTTTAAGTGAAATAGATACTTTGTGTGGACTGTGGAGTGGATGGCGCTTATAGTGAATGGGCCAATTTGGGTTGTCTAAGAGATTACATAATAATCTACTTAAATTTCATTGCATCTTTCTCAATTAAAAAGAAAATATAGGTGAACTATCATATACCTATAACGGCAAAAAAATACCGGCAAATTTTTATGAAATACTCCGTCACCACATCATTATCACCATTTTCCGGCATGCAAAGCTTCAAAGTAGCTTGCCATAGACTAAAGAAATCTTCTCCATTCTTCTTGCTAATACAATAACATATACTTGTAAATCAGTTAGTAAATGACAACAAATGCTTTCTATTAAAAAATTAAACGCTTTCAATTAAAGAATACTTCATGATTCAATCCAATTGATATGGATTTGCGCCTCATTGACAAACACTTCAAAATTGAGTATTGGTTATGTGTGAAGGCATCCTTGCCCATGGTATTCATGTTTCATACAATTAATTATGAAAACACTTACTTGTAACGATCCCAAACATCTATGTTCATCGCAGATAAAAATGACATATATCCTATCAACATGTTTGGGAGGACAGCGCTTAAATCCTTATCAACTTGTTCAACAGTTTTCTGTAACAATATAAACAATCTTTAATGTATAGTTTATAGAGTAATAAACGCGATATAACCAAACGATACCAAAGAAGCCCCCATAATAAGTAGTTAAGAGACATACACGTTTCTTTCCATCATTTATGTGCACTATGAATTCCTCGCAAACATAAACTCACTTGATGGAGAGGCTGAGTAACTAGCATTAGAATATTCCGCAATCATCTTATAATCTGTCACCTTCAATTTCTCAAGCCATGGCAGGCCACCTTGAACTTTCTTACGCCTAGGGGTGGGTTCGGGTATTGGACAAATCCGTTGTCCGTCTGTAAAAAATAAGCTAACGGATAATCCGTCTGCTAACCATCCGTTGATAGGTTCGGGCGGGCGGGTCGGTTGAGCAGGTTTGGCGGGTGGGTGGTCGGATTTAATGGGCTTGCAAGTGTTTTTTAGACCAAATTAAAAAATCAGTCCAAATCTGAACACATTTCCAACACACAATAGAAATTCCAAATACAGACTCTTATATATCCTTTTTTACACAATTCCAAATACACACAATCTCATCAGATTTCCAAAACTCAAAGTACAATTTTCCACAAATATCTTTTATACACAAATACACACAATCACCAAATACAAAATCACCTAATACACAATCAACAAATCAAATATCAGGTGAGATCTATTCGGTTGGACTGCTACCAAGTCCAGTACTTCCTGCTATAGCTAAGCCAGTGGCTTTCCCGAATGATGTGAATGAAGACTTCGCTAAGCAGTGCGTTCAATAGCGTGCCACCTTATGGTTCGGTTCTTTTTGTATAAAGAAACTCCTCTTTCTGTGGCATCTATTTCTTTCGCTCTTGACCTGGCCAGGTTCCTCCTAGCTCATTTCTTCTTGCCGGGTTCTTCCTAGCTCTTAGTTCAGGCCGTAATTGTAAATATAGAACCAAACCTGTATTTGGAGTTGCTCAAGTTGAGTCTTTTGTTCCGGCGAGAATCGGCCTAGATCTAGTGAGATCTCACCAGATCCGGTGAGAATCACGCTAGATCTGACGAGATCCGGCAAGATCTCGTTAGATCCGGCGAGATCTTGCTTGAATAGACTCGGATCACTCGGTGGAAAAGATCTCGTCAGAGTCGCGGTGCTCTGTGAGTCCATGACTGTGAGTACTCAGTGAGATCGTGACCGTGAAGGAGAGAGAGGCGAGACTGAGTATTGAGAAGAGAGAGAGTGAGAGTGAGAGTGAAGATGGGAGAGAGAAGCCGTGAGAGAGGACTGAAGAGAGAGAGAGAGTGAAAAGTGAAAAAATATATATGAAATGAGAGAAAAGAAGAGAGGCAGAGACTAAGGGGCTAAGGGCTAGGTACTGACCAGGTAGGTGGGTATGGGATGCGGGTATGGGATTATGGGTAGTTATAGGTTTATATATATATATATATATATATATATATATATATATATATATATATATAATTAAATATTGTCGGGCGGGCGGGTATCCACCCGACCAAAATTCCAAAAACCGTTATCCGTCCG
The DNA here is from genome assembly GCA_907173295.1 of Fagus sylvatica. NCBI lineage: Eukaryota > Viridiplantae > Streptophyta > Magnoliopsida > Fagales > Fagaceae > Fagus > Fagus sylvatica. Next base: position 42,170,901 of record OU015763.1, on the reverse strand, counting down.
TTATCCGGATATTTAAAATATCTGTATCCGTATTCGTCCGTATATATACTCACGGGCGGACGGGCAGGCGAGTGGGTCGGCCGGATTGGTCGGGCGGGTCGGGTTCCACGGTTTTTTGTCCACCCCTATTTACGCCTTTGCACGTCAAGTTGATCAAGTTGATACCCACTATCATATGAACGTCTCCATTCTGATATTATATACTTTGACAATACATGCCCAAGTACAGGGACTAGAATTCTCTGTTGACATGTCAACAATATCGAATGGTCCCTTAAAGCAACAAGTCGGCTCCTACATGAACAGAATGATTTAGACAAAAAAAAAAAAAACACAGTTATGGAAAAAAACTATTTATTTTGACATAAAATATTTTTTTAGTTGATCCTAAATTTTTCTGGTTGAATATGATTTTAAAATGTACGAACATTGGAAGATGGAAAAAAAAAAAAATTATACAAAAAAGTGTAAATGTAAATGAGTACTTACGTTGTTGGATGGCTTTCCAAAATGGTGTAGAAATCCTTCAACTCTACATTGTTACCAGCCTCTCCCAAAATAAATTCAAACAAGGCTTTTAGTCCTTGCCTTTGCAAAACTACTAATTGACCACTTGAATTTGAGAGTCTCATAAATTTTGCATGACCATTTACTATTGCAATATTGTGAGGTTTTAGATCTGCCGTATATCCTCTTCTTTCCAATTGGATGAAACCATTCAAAATATCCCTTTCAAATATTGAATGAAAAAAAAAAAATGTTCAGTAAAATATTATATCACATCATAATTTTATACAGATTAAAAATTATAAGTAATCTTCATAACTAGCAAATATCCTGCATAACGACGAGCAAATCCCCCCCTTATCATTCCTTATAAATTGTTCTAAGGTAGAATTAATTTTTTCAACAGCTAACCAAATGTTATTTATAAGCATTTGAGGATGAACAAATTGAGCAGTGCTTTGCCTTCGGAGAAGATTACTGTTCTACTGAGCTCCTTCAATATCCTCATGTCGAATAAATGACAAACAAACACTACCAAACGTGCCATGACAAAGATCCTCTTCAGACTTTATAATTTCAAACTCAACATTTTCTACTTTTACTCTTTCCTGTAGTAAATAGGGAAGAATACACAAAATTCAATTTAAAATATAGGGTAGAGCAAGAATTCAACGGAGTGTAGTGAGCACAAAAAAAGTTCATCAATTACTACTCCCCATTTATATAATGATTTATTATCAAAGTTTTTGTTAGATGTCAATTTTAGTTAAGGTGGACAAACTACCCTTATATTTCCAAAAAGCTTCATCTAGGAGACGAACAAACTACCATTTGACTTCAGAATTTTGATATATAGTAATAATGAATGTAAAATCACACATATGCATGTAAGAAGTGTAATTCAAAATAATATATATATATATATATATATATATATATATATATATATATATATATATATATATATATATATAAGAAGAAAACATTGGGATTATGATTTTTTTTTTTTATGAAGTTGGGATTATGAAAATTGAATTAGTGTTCTTCTAAAATTTATGATGATTCACAAAATTATCCACAAAAAATTAGTTAGAGTTTAGGAATTGAAGGGATGTTTGTTTGGTATTAAATTTAGGGGTAATTTATCTTTAAGATGTTTAGCAGTCATTAAAGTTTCAGTATGTTTAGCAGTCATTAAAGTATCAGCATGTTAATGCAATAGGTAAATAAAAAATCTATCATGCCATGAAGTAGTTGCAATATATGAATTCTATTCAAAAAAATAATAATAATTAAAAAAAAAACTTTATAAACTAATCAAACATAAGTATCACTTTCATACCAAATTCTTTTGAATGGTGTAAACTAAGTAGTATCATGTCCAACAAAATCACTGCATAAATTATATACTAGAAATCTTATGATCAAATTGATTTTTATACAAAAATGATCTTTTTTATAATAAGGGTTTTACTTAAAACTATAAATACTACAACTCGCTGTATGATACTTTTCTCAACCTATATGAAACCTTCCCCCACCCCTTCCCTTTCTCTTTATTACCCATTATACTACTGAAATTTTGCTTGTAATATAACATAAAACGAAAAGCTCAGGGATATTGGGAGATGGCTCATTCATGCCCTTTTGGTGATACACCCCCCAATGACCAATGTTTAAGTCATCGGTACCCAGGGTAAGAAAAGCAAGGAAGAACCTAACCCTACTTGCATCTGCAAGTGTAATGGGGACAAGTAGTTGCCATTCGGCTATTGTGACATATTTGAGCCTGGCTTTACCTGCAAATCAACCTGAAGTTAACTACCCTTGGAAGATAGATGGTATTCTGTTAAGCTTGAATTCAATACCTTTCTCACCTTATCAGCTGGTACATCCGCCACTTGTTTTTTTGCAGCATAAGTAAAAGAACCATTGTCGTCGTACCCAATGGGTGCTTTTTCTGCAGAATAACATTGAAAACTTGTGGGACAATTGTTAGCTTACCAGCCTAATGCTGGAGATACTGAAGCTGGTGCTACCATAGATTGTGTTTCTTCATGAGAAGAGGTGACCGTGATAGGAGTTGAATCAGCAGGAAACGGGACATAGAACGACTTATCCTGATTTTCCTTCAGATGCTAATCAACCTGATGGAAGAAACATGAGTGCACAAGATAAGTACTTAATTAACATACTATACTTCTCAAATCCACACAATAAATAAATAAAAATAACAGAGAAATTGTCTTCTGCTGAAACTAAGTTCCTATCACCTCAGATCGATTTTCTGCAACACAATCATTGTAGTAGTTGTTGTTGCCGTTGCTACACTCAACACGTGCTGTATCATCACACGTCGTTGTATCAGAAATTTCAGTATCACTAGATGGATTACTTGTTTCAGCATCACCAGGAGCCAGTGTTGGCTTAGACTTTGTCTCTGAGTCTTCTCTTTTGGATAAACGGCAGAGGACAAAAGACTTATGCACAAAGTTAAGCACCCAAGTGAATTGGGGAATATAATATCATTTCCCTGATTTAAATAGCAAATTGACTCACCACAAAGATGCAAAATAACAGAATGTAAATATGTGTATCAGAAATGTTATAACTCTAACAAAGCCACTTGCTATAAAATAGATGTCAGTTTGGAAGAGCATTCACACAAACAAGGAATAAAAACATCTTCACAAGACAACAATATTTAACGTAGTTTAGCCAACTCTATGCCTACATCTACAAAAAACAACACCAACCAAAATCCTCTATAACCAATATAGATCACAACCACACTCATTGAGAAGGAAATTAACAGAGACAATGTTCTTAACAGAGACAAATAAATCACATTGAATAAGTTAAAAGGTATCCACAAAGGTGTATAACTATTAACAAGTCATGGTAGTTGAGCTGCAAATTAACACAACTTTAAATTTCTTGGAAAAACTTGCAAGGCCAATTAATAAACAATATCTTGAGAGTTTCCACCTACCTGTGCATTGGCCAGTATTGCATCTGACCCACTGCATGACCCACTGTCCTTAACAGAGACAATGTTCATCAGGGGATCATCATCTGGAATATTAAGAAATAAATCCAGAACTCATTCGTGCCATATTGGGGATGCCCACAATGACCACTCTTTAAGTCATTGGTGAGAGGGCAAAAGACGCAGCAAGAAGAAACTAACTCTATGTAAGATTTCTTAAGAGATATGGATAAGACTGAAATCTAGAGAGAGAAAACTTAATAGAGATGAACTTGATAAAATGTACTTAACTTTGATTGATTATAGTTTTGATATTTATACAGAATTGTTAACAGCTGTTTAACAAACTATAACAGCTGTTAACACCATAACAGAAACTATAACAATCTTCCACTAATCATGGGCACGTGACTAGCATGACTTTCTTTAATTAAACTACATTGACATAAGCTACAGTCATTTAGAGCTATACATAAATATAAACGGCTTGTAGCTTTGACAGCAGCTTTGTAGCTTGAACACAGTTGCTTGAAGTCTGGTTCTTCATGATCTTCATCATCCCCCCTCAATCTCAGGGATAGGGACAATGAGATTGTGATGAAGATCAAGAAAACGATTAGTGGGAAGACTCTTAGTAAAGATGTCAGCAAGTTGGTCCACTGTGGAGACAAACTTGACAATCAAATCCTTGCGAAGAACCCTTTCTCGCACAAAGTGAAAATCTACTTCAATGTGCTTGGTTCTGGCATGAAAGACAGGATTGGATGCAATTGCTAATGCCGAGACATTGTCACACCAGAGAATTGGAGTGTCAGAGATGAAGATGCCAAGATCTTTGAGAAGAGTTCGAATCCAGCATAGCTCAGCTGAGGCAAAGGCTAAAGCACGATACTCTAACTCTGTGGAAGATCTGGAGACAGTAGGTTTCTTTTTAGCAGACCAAGTGATGGCATTAGACCCCAAGTAAATGAGAAAGCCTGAGGTAGATCGTCTGTCATCGGGGTCACCAGCCCAATCTGCATCAGTGTAAGCAGAGAGTGACAGTGGACCAGGAGTGAACTCAATGCCATGATAAAGAGTGCCTCTGATGTAACGAAGAACTCTTTTGGCTGCAGCAAGGTGGGTTGTGGTAGGAGCTGACATGTACTGACAGACTTGATGAACTGCAAAGGAGATATCAGGTCTGGTGAAGGTGAGGTAGTGCAGGGCTCCAACCATGCTTCTGTACCCATAGGGATCAGGAAGAGGATCACCATCATGAAGGGAGAGTCTAGTGTTTGGGCAAGAAGGAGATAAGGCAGGTTTGCAATCAAGCATGTTATGTTTCTTTAGTTAATCATGAGCATATTTGGTTTGCTTGATGTAAAGGCTATTAGTAGTTCTAGACACTTGTAGGCCCAAAAAGTAGTGTAGAGTGCCCAAGTCCTTCAAATCAAAAACTGTGTTAAGTTGGTTGATGAGGTGATCAAGGTAGGTTGGAGTATTGCTTGTCAGTACTATGTCATCAACATAGAGTAAGAGATAGGCTATCACAAATTGATTCTTGTATATGAAGAGAGAAGAATCTGCTGTAGAGGTTGTGAATCCCAAATGCAGTAATTGGGGGGTAAAACTTTCAAACCAAGCTCGTGGAGCTTGTTTTAAGCCATAGATAAACTTGTGGAGTTTGCAGACAAGATTAGGATGAGTAGGGTCACTGTAACCTTGTGGCTGTGTCATGTAAACTTCTTCTTTAAAGAGTACCATGCAAGAATGCATTCTTGACATCTAATTGTCTAAGAGGCCATTGAAGAGAGACTGCAAGTGAGAGAATAAGCCTCACAGTGGGAGGCTTGATTACTGGACTAAATGTTTCATCAAAGTCAATCCCCTGTTGTTGGTGAAATCCCTTTTCCACAAGTCTTGCTTTATACCTTGCTATGCTGCCATCACTGTTGTGCTTGAGTTTGTAAACCCATTTGCATCCCACTACATTTTTGGTTGCTGGCAGAGGAACTAGAGACCAAGTTCCTTGTTTTTGAAGAGCTTGAAACTCTTCATCCATAGCTGTACACCACTGGCTATGTTTGGATGCATTAGTATAAGAGGTAGGTTCAATAGTGGTATAATCAATTTGAGCTGCATATGAGACTTTGGATTTGAAAATACCATGCTTACTTCGGGTTTGCATGTGGTGTTGAAGGGGTGGTGGTGGAGTTGTAATAGGAACATTGGAAGGTATGGTGGGGTCATTTGTGTTGATTGGAGGTAATGGAGAATGAGATGTAGAATCTGGTGGGTTTTGGACAGTGGATGTTAGGCTAGGTTGAGGGCTGAAACCATTAGGTAATGGTGAAGGGTTCAAGGCTGATATCTGTGGTAGAGTAATTGGTAAATCTGAGAGGTTTAATGCAGCAACAGGTTAAGGCATAGGCATAGGCATAGTGTTAGACATGGAGGTGTTGGAGTGACTGCTAGGTAAGGAACTGGACTCTTGTGGAGGAGGGGTGGTCACTATAGGATTGTGGTCACAAGAGTGAAGTAGGAGAGGTGTGTGTAACCAGTTTTTTGCAGTCTGAGGTGATGTGCCTAGTGTTGATGCAGTGTGCTATCCTGTGCTGTGCTTTAAGCCAGGAAAAGTGTTCTCATTAAAGAGTACATGTCTCGAGACATAAAGTCTAAGAGTGGTAAGGTCAAGACAGTAGTACCCTTTGGAATGGGTTGGATAACCAAGAAATATACAGGGTGCTGTTTTGGGATACAATTTGTGTGCTGTATAACGTGCGAGTAAAGGGAAGCATTGACAACCAAAAGTTTTGAGATATGTCAAATCTGGTAAGGTATGGTAAAGTGTTTCCCAAGGAGATTTGTTGGAGAGGTTAGGAGTTGGTAATTTGTTTATGAGGTGAGCAGCAATGGAAATTGCAAAGGACCAGTAGGACATGGGAAGAGTAGATTGAGATAGGAGTGCTAAAGCACATTGAACAAGATGCCTGTGTTTCTTCTCAGCAACACCATTCTGTTGAGGTGTATGAGGACAAGACACTTGATGAATCATGCCTTTAGAGGCACAAAATTGGTTGAATTGGTTTGATGTGAATTCTTCTCCACAATCAGTACGAATGGTTTTAATTGGTAGGGAGAATTGAGTATGGATCATTGCTTGAAACTGTGTAAAAGTATGGAAAGTGTCTGATTTATGTTTGAGCAAATAAACCCAAGTGAATTTAGTAAACTCATCCACAAAAACAAGATAATATCTAAAAGCATTGGTAGACACAACAGGAGCAGGGCCCCAAAGATCATAATGAACCAATTCAAAAGGAGATTGAACCTGTTTATTAGAACTAGGAAAAGGTAACTGGTGCATCTTTCCTGCCAAGCAGTGATGGCAGTGTTCTAATACAGGTTTGGACAAAAAATTGGAATTGAAAAAATGAGACAAACTTAAAAGAACTTTAGCACTAGGATGCCCTAGTCTAGAATGCCATAGCTGCCACTTATCTGAAGAAGATTGTGCAGTATAGGTTGTTTTATTTGCAGAATTGAACAATTGAGAGTGAATGGGATAGACTCCATTCTTACTCAGGACCTTGCAGAGAAGTCTCCCCATAGGTAAATCCTGAACCAAAAGCTGATTAACATCAAAATAGCAACTACAATTATTGTGTAGGCAGAGTTTATGGACAAAGAGCAGATTTGATGCAATTCTATGAACATGAAGGACATTTTTAAGCTGAAACTTGTGAGATTTGGTGTGGAGTTGAGAATTACCTATGTTTTGGATAGGAAGATTCTGAACATTACCTACTGAGACTTGTTCTTGGCCTTGAATAAGGAACTTGAGGGCTGAGGTTATTGGCATTGGCTATGATGTAGTCAGAAGCACCTGAGTCAATCAGCCAAGATTCTGCAAACTGAGTGTGTTGGATGTTGGAAGCACTGGCCATGGCTGCAAGCTTCATGGTAGGGTTCTTGCCTTGGTAGGCAAAGTCCATTCTGTGATAGCAGTCTATGGCATAGTGTCCTTGTTTCCAACAGATCTGACAGGTTGGTCTTTCAGATCTTGTTTGAGGTGAAGCCAGGTTCTGTTGCTAATATGGAGGCTGTGATGGAGTGAAGTTATGGGATCTTCCTCCTCTGCCTCGTTGGAAGGAATTCCTGCCTCTTCCTCTGTTGTAACTTGGATTTCCATAGCTTAGGTTTCCATTAAAACTAGTGTTTGGCTTGTTTGTGTTAGAAACAAACATTGCCAATGCAGAATTCATAAAAGGATCTGAACCTTCTTTCATTGATTGCTCTTCAGTCTGTAACAGAACTGAAAGCTTCTCTAGGGAAAGGATTCCATCTCTGGTCCTTATTGCAGAAGCAAAAGGAGCATATTCCTTTGGTAGTCCCTTGAGAATGATGTGGAGTAACTCTTCATTATCAATCTGTACTCCCACTACATAGAGCATATCTCTAGTGGTTTTGATTCTTTGAAGATAAGAACTCACAGATTCATTGCCTTTTCTGATTGCCTGAAGCTCAAGTTTGAGATTGAGCACATTTGCTCGGGCAGTGCAAGTGAATCTCTCTTCTAAAGTTTCCCATACTTCTTGTGATGTACCTTTACCAACCACCATAGCAAGAACTGGTGGAGATAAGGTCGAGTAGATCAAAGTAAGAAGAGCTTTGTCTCTCTTCTTCCATGCAAGAAATTCTGAGTTCACAGACTGAACTCCAACTTCTGAGATGAGAAATTGCCTTGGCTGTGCAATTGTTCCATCCAAGTGCTCGATCATGGAGTAAGCATCCAATATTGCAGAAATTTGGAGCTTCCAGATCATATAGTTTGTACTATCAAGTTTAATGGACATAAGGTGTGACATATTGTTGATGAGTAACAATGGTGACTGAATTGAAGAAGATGATGATGCAGAAGAATCCATGGATACGGATCACTGCTCTGATACCATGTAAGATTTCTTAAGAGATATGGATAAGACTGAAATCTAGAGAGAGAAAACTTAATAGAGATGAACTTGATAAAATGTACTTAACTTTGATTGATTATAGTTTTGATATTTATACAGAATTGTTAACAGCTGTTTAACAAACTATAACAGCTGTTAACACCATAACAGAAACTATAACAATCTTCCACTAATCATGGGCACGTGACTAGCATGACTTTCTTTAATTAAACTACATTGACATAAGCTACAGTCGTTTAGAGCTATACATAAATATAAACGGCTTGTAGCTTTGACAGCAGCTTTGTAGCTTGAACACAGTTGCCTGAAGTCTGGTTCTTCATGATCTTCATCACTCTATTTGCATCTGCATGTGTAATGGGGATAACAAGTTAGATGAGAGTACATAACTAGTTAACTACCTTTCGAAAGATCGATATTATTTTTTTAAGCTTGAATTCAATTCCTTTCTCACCTTATCAGAAATTACAGCATCACCAGGAGCCAGTGTTGGCTTAGACTTTGACTCAGAGTCTTCTCTTTCTAATAAACGGCACAGGACAAAGGTCTTCTGCAAAAAGTTAAGTACCCAAGTGAATTGGGGGTATGTAACAGTATTTGCCCCATATATACTGCAAATTGATTCACCACAAAGATGCAAATAACAGTTTGTAAATATGTGTACCAGAAATGTTATAACTCTAACAATAATGAAATAGAGGAGGTTGTCCTACAAAGCCATTTGCTATATAATAGGTGTCAGTTTAAGGAAGCACCTTAGTAAAAAGAACCCAAAATGAAGGCATCTACATAAATTTTGTTTGAGTCCGGCGAGGGGATCGTTTAAAAGCTTCCTTATTGGTTTTAAAATCCCACAATGAATTAAAATAATTGTTATGATTTGGGATTAGTGGAAGCGCATTCACACAAACAAAAAATAAATATCTACATAAGATAACAATATTTAACATGGTTTGGCCAAATTTATGCCTACATCCACAGACAACAACGCCAACCAAAATCCACTATAAACAATATAGATTACAACCACACTCATTGAGAAGGAAATTATTGTACAATTTTGGTGAAGGCAAGAAATAGTTGTTTTGAGTTGTATTTGAACCATCATTCTATCCTAGACTTTGTCGTTCTTAATTCCGCTTGATTAAATTCCATTTTCAAACCAAAAAACAAAAACAAAAACTGAATAGCAAAAGAGGAAGAAGACAAAAATCCAACCTGACTGGGGTTGGCTCCATCGAACTCCTTCAGGGTTATGCGGTACTCATGCATTACCCAGCAAGTCCCTGTTCCCTTAGGGGTACGCCCTTTATGGAAGACCAGAGTCTTCTTCATTCCAATTTCATTTCCTCCAGACCTGATTTTCCGATCTGTACCAGTTGATTTCCAGTACCCAGCCTCGGTTGCCCTGTTCTTCCGAGTTCCATTCTGACGCTTAAGGTCCTGTTCAGTGAAGAAGAACCACTCTTGGTCCTTCCTAGGTATCGGAGAAAAATCTACACTCGAATAAACCAGACTATTGATCAGTCAGTACTAAATCTTATATTTTCATTTAACAAAAAAATCACACAGAAAGACAACAATTTTCTTGTCTCAATTAAGCAAAGGAAAACTAGTAACTTCAATCAACTTTTTATTTTCTTGGTAAGTAAATGTATTAAAGAAGAAAATCAATTACACAAGACTCAAGAGCAGAGTAGCATACCCCAAGAAAACAACAGTACTAAACGAAAGGAAACGCGAACATGAACCAGACAACAGCAAGACCAGAAAACAAATCCTCATAAACACACACACTTAGGACTCGAATATAGATTCAAGTAGAAGCATTTGTATTGATCAATTAATGTAATACTCCAATTAACTATAACAAGCACACAAAATGAGCAAAAAACTACAACATAATTCCAAAAACAGTTAACAAAACAAAAAGACTACATTTTCCTACTTTTCATTACAAAGTATTTAACTTTCCAAAGAAATGAACATGGGTGTGTGATAATAAGAACAAGAAGATTACCTGGCAAATCCCAGGGCTCATGTTGATAAAACCCAATTTCGGGAATAGGCCCGTCTTCTTTATATTTCCCAGTGATCTTCGGCTTCAGGAAGAGTTCGATCAGCTCCTTGTCCTTTGGACTAAACCTGTACCCGGGTGGCAGAATCTCAGGAAGCTTACTCATCACACAAACACAGAATATGAACTAGCTTCAGTGCTTCCCACAAAGAGTAAGCTTTCCTGAAAAACAGCTTTTCTAATAAATATGTAAAACTGTAATCAGGTGCTCTTGTTCTTATAGTGGGAAAGCACCTGGTCTTGGTCTTCTTGTCTTTATAGTATTCACAAAAGCGATTCTCACCAAAATCTTCTCTAACAAGTTCATAACAGTAACCAAGTTTTAAGTTAAATGTTTAAATATAATTTTAGTGTTGTTTATACATTATGAGATTCTAATTTTATTCTTCATCTTTTAGTAATTCTTTTAAATTAATCGTTGAAATTTAAAAAATCCCATATATTCTTAGCTCTTATATACAAAGGACTATAGTAACGTGTTTCTATACACGTGTCTTTCTAATACAGGAGTAATGTGTTGCAACTTGCAATTCTCCATCATCTGCATGAAAACGCTCACTAAGCTCCGCGCGCTTTTCTGGCTACTTGTATTGTATTATTTCTCTATCAGTTTATACGGTTAGGTATTTTTTTCTTTTTCTTTTTATATACTAAGATAAGACAGGATTTGAACTTAAATCTCTTGTAATAAAAGTGAAAAAAGTTTATCACTTGATTAACTATAACCTACAATTTTACAAATACAACTTATTTTAGTCAAATTCTAAATTATTTTTATCTTACCAAAATAAATTATACAAAGTTGACAGTAAAAACCTTTTTTTTTTCTTTTTAAAATTTACGTTTTAAATCCAATTTTAAGTTTTCAAAAAATAACAAATATATTAAACCTCAGTCAATTTAAGTAGAAGAAAGTTGTGTTTAGGATTTAATATGGGCACGGGATTTAATTTATTATGTTTTGAAATCTCAGGATTAAATTTGTTATTTTTAAAATTATAAGTTTTGACTAGCTTGTAACCTCATGCATACACATGGATGCATATTAAAGTTTATATCTAAGTTAAATACCATTGATGGTAATTTTATATATTTTTGTCAACTCTTGAAAAAACCTTGAAATGATATTATATGGTAGAATATGCGAATTTTTTTATTTTTTGTTAAATAAGATAATTTATTACTTCTTAAGATATTTTTTTTTGTTATTGTCATTCAATGTATTTAGTCCAAATTACATGTTTCAAATTAGTTATGAAAATTGAGTTATTACCAAAATGTATTGAAAACGAACAAAATAACTTTAAAAAAAGAATTTGTGCTTCCCTTAATCCCTTCTCTAATTTTCTCCTCAAATTTATCAGTATATACCATGTTCCCCCATTGGTGGACATTTTTTTTTTATCCCTTTTCCAAGTTGTAGGCTTAGTGTGCATGGACATGGAATGTGGCCCCAAAGTGGTGCACAGCGCTTGAATACATTCCGAATCTTTGTACAAAAACTAAAAGATACGACTCTGTGTCATAAATTATTTAATACCTGTACGGAAGGAGAAAAAGTGGACTCCGTAAAATGCTCAAGGGTCAAGCCTTCAACTAAAAGGTCATCTTTTTCAGTTAGAATTATAGAGTAATTGCACTATATGATTCTAGTTGATGAGAACCTTCTGGAATTCTTAGGAGGATAATTGTATTAAAGTTTATAAAATCATCTCGTTCTATTTTAAAATGAGTTTGTTAAATGTTTGCACCAAATGATTCTAGAGCTGATGAGAAGCTTCTGGAATTCCAATTTTGCAAACCATGGTTGAGGTAGTACCATATCAGTTTTTACAGCCCAGGAAAGAAAAAAAGATGCAGAATAATCTTTTACAATTTTTATTTTTTTATGAGTTGACATGCCGCGTCAATAAATTTTTTTGTTGTTGTTAATAAAACTGTCAACTATGTCTGCATTTTTCATCCATCATTTAACAAAAATAATCATTTTGACACAATAATGAAAGGTTGATGATCATTTTGACGGATCAAAATAATAATTAAACCTATATTTTACTACAATAATGAAAGGTTGACAATCATTTTGACACAAAAATCATAATTTGAAGATCAAAATAATAATTAAACCTATATTTTACTATATCCTTAATAATTTAGATAGATCTAAAAATAGTGATAAACTGATAATCAACTTTTATTTAAATATTGAATACAATCTATTAATTTCAAGATGGATTAATAGGATTTTAGAAACCCAACTCCAAAAAATGCTAATTCTAGGGGAATAAATGAAAAAATCACTTCCACAAAACTTTAGGCTCTTAATAATTACCTATTTTATAGTAAAAAAAGAAAGAAAAAGATACCCCTGTAAAGGTTGACCCCACCTCAACTATGGTTTGCAAAATGTTTGAAATTGGTTACCCAATGACGAGTTTCCATGTTACCCAAGTCCCCGTAATGCATTCTTTGGTTGGTGGGTTTTGTATCATCTTATCCATTGCCTCAATTAGATTAAGGAAGAGCACTAGAGCCAGAATTAAAAAAACTTGGCATCACTTACTTTAAATATTACAATTTAACTTTTCTTGCAACTCTGCGTTATAATCTCATAGGAGTATAATAGAAGCACGTCTAATTTTTTTTTTTTTTTTAAATTACTATTATGCCTCAAATTTCAATCCATACAATCTTGCTAGGATTGGGATGGGTGGGTCCAAGTCTAATTGGGAATTGGGAGTCTTGGACTAGGACTAGGACCAGGACCACTACATCACTATCATTAAACTTGGTTTGGAAGTAAGATTACGTTTATGTTGACCATCCATTCATGTTCCTCTACTCTGCATGTGGCTATCGGAAAATTCTAGAACTAGGGGATTATAATATCCCCCGACTTCTATCATATCTTCAATAGAAAAGAAAGCTCACAAGCAGTTTTTTTTTAATCACGAGAGAGGTTTCTGTAATTTATCTATTAAGAAATTATACTAAATTATAATATTATTTGCCTTTTAAATATAGACATAACATATAAATATTGTTTGGATTTGACTACGGTCTAGTCCACTGGGACACTAGATTGTACCTTAACCCATATTGTTTACCTATTACAATTTATTTTAATATTAAATATTATTCAATAAAAATCAAAATCAAAACACATTGGATAATGTTATTATCATTGATTAGTATTTCAAAAAAAAACTAAAAATTGTTATTATTGATGGACAAGATGATGAGATGGCAAACTGAGTTCGGTATCACAAGTTAGATAGAACAGATGGTGAGCCAAGCTAACCTCCCAACCAATTGAGGTAGACTCTATCCGAGGCAACCTCTCAATTGACTAGGCGACCATTCCATAAGAGGAAAAGGATCTTCATTATCTTGAAAATCGAGGGATTGGCATTTAGAATCCTATTTTGAGAATTTATCATTACTTGAGTCCCAATAAGGCTAGAACTTCGGGCTACTTGATCTAACTCAAAGGTCAACACCAAATCACTCTATATAAGGACTCCCCTTAATTTGAGGTATGCATGAACAAAAACCCTAAACATTGTATCAGAAAAAACTTATCTTCTTAGTTTCTTTGCATAAGCATCAAAGAATTCCTCACCGACTATCGACAATGTATTTCGCTTTATTCTTACCACCAATGCAGGTGTTCGTGGATTTGAAGTCACGTTGTATAATTAACTGGATCAATAATCACATACATCAAACTAAATAATTGTTCAATCAAATTTATCATTTACATTATTAAAAATATAAACGGATAAAATAAATCGTGGAATTTATTTTTTTTATAATCTTGGATGTTCGGGCTAACATTCCGAAGATACGTGCACCTTAACTAATCCTAGTAGAACACGCAACAAAATCATGGATTAATATGATGTAGTATTAAGAAAACACAAAAATTATATGAGTATATTTTTTTCCATTGAATGTTGGTTTGGATTTATAATTTTCAAAAACTTAAGGAAGTGATGTCTATATTTCACTTATTTTCATTCTACGGATTTCATTATGAAATCCCCAATTTTAATGTCCTCATATGTGTTACACATGGGATTAATTATAGATATGTCAATTATTATTTTTTAAATAATTAGCATTCACGTTATTATTTTAATAGTTCCGTTAGTCACGTCAACTTTTTCCATCAATCACTTAATGATAATAACTAAAATGTCACAGTGATAAAATGTGAATGGCTAAAATAACATATTTAAAATATTGAGATCCTTGACACAAAAGACAAAAGTTAAGGACCAAAAGTATAATTAAACCAAAAATAAATAAATACAAAACAATAACATTTAAACAATGTTTATTTTTCAATTAGATTTTTTAAAATAATACATTTAAAATGTTGAGATCCTTGACACAAAAGACAAAAGTTAAGAACCAAAAGTATAATTAAGCAAAAAATAAATAAATACAAAACAATGACATTTAAACAATGTTTATTTTTCAATTAGATTTTTTTTAATAAAAAAAAAGTGTAAATAGGCAATTCTATGATTATTATTATTTTTTTTTAATGTCAAAATGTGACATTTAATTTCACTTAAAAAACACAAAGGGCGGATGGCTAGTCCCTTGCTAATGGGACATGTGGTGGAGAGTCACATGATAAATATTTTTATTCCCCAAATAGGGGTTTTATCAATTTTAGGTAACAAAAAAAAGCTTACTAAAAATTCATATTGCAATGATATTATTACATCTAGATAATTCACATCAAGCTATTTGAAATTTCAAGGTTTACTTTTAAAATAATACCAAAATGTAGGGTTGTTAAGGTCATTTTAGCACGCTCCACGTGTCTTATAGATAGACGTGGGGCTTGCCGACTTGGGTTTAAGTAGAGGAGTCGAACTCAAAACTCACCTTATAAGACCTTACTACCTCAAAGGCTATTGGTGCATCGTGAGAGCCCAAACGAAGACACTTAACCACAATAGAGATATCAACTTAGAAAAAAAGTATATCATTAAAAACTCAACAACGATTGATAAATGAAATACAAGTGTTTTGGGGGAAAATGAAAGAGGTGGTGAAGGAGAGAGAGAGAGAGAGAGAACTCTATTTATGCTATCAGCCTATCACACCAGAAAAACTCCAATGAATTTGTTGTATTTTGAATTTAGGCATAGTTTTCAGCTTAAAACATAATTATGGTTGGTGAGGGTAGATAAGAGCTTTTTTCTCTTCTTCCTTAATGCTTAGTTGGACTTCAGCATTTATAGAGGATCAAAGGGACATTGAAAACCCAATTTTTGTAGTAGGCAAGAGCTTTAGTTTTTTATTTTTTATTTTTTATTTTTAAGGTATGGAACCTAAAGCAATGAACCGTTTTTTAGTAATGCAAAAATTGTTTTATGCCGAATTGGGAATTGGGATGCTCAGCCAACCAACACTCCGTTTGGGAGGGGGGAAAGGAACGGAATGGAATGGAAAAAAAAAGATATATTTTAAGAATATTCTCTCATTTCCCTTGTTTGGAAGTTTAAGTAGGAGGGAATGGAAAGGAATGGAAAGACCATTCCCTTGTTTGGGAGTTTAAGTGAAGGGAATGGAATGGAACACTCATTCCTCCCTATTCCCTCCAAACCCCAAATTTTCATTCCCCCCAAAATTGAGAGGAATAGGAGGGAATGGATTTAAGTTTAATGATTTTTTCACCAAACGTCCCAAAATGCCCTTAGTATTTTTGTAAAATCCTAGATTATTCTTATAGATTTGACTTTTTATTTTCCTCAGTTTCCATGGTATTTCTATAATATTTTATTTCTAAGTGGCCATGTATGGACCTTTAACAATGTCAATTTTCTTTTAAAAGTTTATTTTGTGGACAATGAATTTCGAATTTCCATTTCTTGGGATTATATTTTGGTTTATATTGCTTAGATTTTGTACTTGCTTATAATTAAGCAGATTTTATACCATCTGTTGTCTTGTACTGGTTTCTTTCTCTGTTAGCAAGGGCCAGAAAAATAGAAATAAACTCTCATGGTATTTCTATGATATTATTGTGACACCACAAGGTGTCATATATGGTGTGGTAATTCTATAGTATTATTCTATAGATTAATCCTACATTTTATAAAAATAAAGGGTATTATAGTAATGTTGTTATAAAATGATTCATTTCCATTCCTTCTAATATTACTCCCAAACAAAGTTTACATTCCATTCTATTTCATTCCTCTATTTTAAAACATCCAAACAAGATTATTTAGTTTCATTTCATTCTATTCCATTCCATTCATTAAATTCATTCAATTCCATTCCATTCTATTCCATTCCCTTATAATTTATTCATTCTATTCCATTCCATTCCTCTCTAAACTCCCAAACGAAGCCCAAATCAACTTTACCCTTTTTTTTTTTTTTTTTTCTGGAATGATTTCCTTAGAGGCGTGCTAAATTTGATAGATTAGATTAGACAATATTAAATGAGAGGTTAAACAATTTTTTTTTTTATGGTTTTTTGTGCCTAAACTCAAATAGGTTCACTCTTGCCCTCTAAACCATAATCATTTAAAATCCCCATTAAAATCATATGGGTCTGGGCTATGTGAAGTAAAATAAATAAATAAGTTAACTTCCTCTGTTTTGGGTCTTTTAGGGGGAAAAAAAAAATCCCATTAGTATAATTACTCTTATAAAAAGGCAAAAAATAAGAGTGTAGAGAGACTCTTATTTATTATAGTTAATTTGCAATAAGGATCTAATGTAAAACCCTTTCTTTATATCCTCCAATGAAATAATGATATATCAGATTATTTCGAATAAAAGGATGGAACTACTGCACACAATTACAATCCATTCCATTCCCATTTGCATTCTAAATAATTAAAAGAAGAAAAAAAACAAAACAAAAGACAAAAGAAGCACCGTGGCAAGAAACTGTCAGTGATGCTGCCAAAGATGAAGAGAAGGGGAAGAGAAGAAGTCGGCAGTAACTCCGCATGCCACCTTACCATGCGCAGCGAGCTCGGGACAGGCTGAACAACAACATTTTGGGGCCATTAACAACCAT
>OU015763.1:42017704-42153216 GCA_907173295.1 Fagus sylvatica | reverse complement strand
ATTCCAGGTAATTATTAGGTATTCCGGGAGTACATTAAATGCGTACTCCCTCCTCTTACAGAAGTTGTGGGTCCCGCTAATTAAATTTATAATAGGACCCACCACTTCTGTGAGAGGAGGGAGTACGAATCTATACTATAATGTAAAACTAAAGCTTTTTGACTTTTGGTTGACCTCATTATGTTGCGCCATATAAGCTTTTAAAATCTCACAATTTTACACCTCGTTATTTTAATATATATTTTCTAATTAAATTTAAATTTTATTCTATTATTAAACCTTCCATTAGAATTTTGACACATCATATTTTCTTTAATATAAGAATATATTATTCCATATATAAAACACAATCATAATTAATGTCTAATACTAACATATATTCCATATATAAACACAATATAAATATCTTTTAATAATAATCATAATTATCAATTTTCATCAAGATTTTTTTTTTTTTTTCTTATGTATTTCATTTAATTTTGTTGCTGGCAATGGAGAAAGATATGGATTTGTTATAATGAAACCATGTGAGCTTGAAATGAGTTATGAAAATTATTTAGGTTTGATCATATAATCATGTGTCCATGTATTTATTTGTCCTTCTTCTTATTTTAAGTATCATTTATTTTATTTTTGGATGGAAACATGATCCATATGGTAAATATAAACATGAATAATGTTTTATAAAAATTGGACTATATTCAACTTATGCCAAAAGAAAAATTACATTATATTAAATTTTAATTATCCTATGGTAAATACTTTCTTAGTTATTTTTTTAAACCAAAAAGTAGGATCTATCCTAAATCCGATTCGTAAAGTCTTTTTATCGATCTTGCCTACAACATTTTGAACTACAAAAAAGAAAAATATACATATTCAACAAAAAAAGTAAAAAGAATCAAAATTAATTTAGATTTTATTTTCAATAATTTTCCTATGCATCATACAGGTTTGCGACTAGTTTAATGTACTCCCGGAGTACCTAATAATTTTCCCTTAAATTCCACATCTTATGAGTTTGTTTAAACCTTCCAAAATTGGTTTCTCAAACATAAAAGAGTATCTACGACTCTCTTACTTAGATCATCTACCTGTGGACTCATCTAAGCCCCTCAGGCATTAATTTCTTAACCTTACTTAGATTACACATCTTGTGGGCCCAATTACACATCTTGGGTTTGTCTAAACCTTCAAGAATTGTTTCCTCAGACATAAAAGAGCGTTTGTAGATTTCTCACTTGGATCTCAAACCTTTTGGACTCATCTAAGCATCGCAGACATTGATTTCGCAACCCCACTTAGATTACACATCTTATGGGCCCATCTAAAAATCTAGACATTGGTTTCTCAGTATGTATACAACCATTATGGCTAAGATTGTCACAGTTAGTTATCTCTCCTACCCTTTTTAATAGAGAAAAATATTAAGTCAAAGAGATAAAAAATTAAAAAAATATATATAATATATATTGAAAAAAAAAAAAATTGAAGAGGGTGAAGGGGTTTGAGATTTTTTTGTACTAGCTCTCTAATGGTTCCGACCACATATTAAGGTGGAATATCACACATTTATTGTTGCATATGCTTGTCATAGTAAAAAATTTAAAGCCTTTCTCCTAGTAATGAGTCAGTCATCAATGGGTGACTCCGCCAAATCCGTATATTACACATCATACATATTAAAATATAAAAACTCAGAGAGAAATTAAATAGATTCTTGGTCTGTAAGCTACATTTATAAAAATTTTCCTTTCCATATATGCTAGACAGGTCACTCGGCCGAATCCGTGTATTACACGTCATACATATTGTAATATAAAAGCACAAAAATAAATAAATAGATTCTTGGGTTTTGAGCCACATTATAATTATCCTTTCCATACATGAAATGTATTAACATATTAATTACCGTTCATTTAAATACATTAATTGGGATAGAAAAGAATGACGTGGAAATAGTGGACCCAACCATTCCACTACTTGAATGGGTTGTAAATAACTCCCTTAAAGCATGTGGGGTCCATAGCTGTGTGGGGTTCACATACTGTGAGGGAGCTGCAACCACTTCGGGTAATTATAGAATACTCTAGGAGTATATTAGACTAGTGGACCCCATGAGATAATTTTCGAAATGGTAGAAAACTAGTGGACCCCATTATTCCATTGCACTCTCAACATTTTGGCCAAACCTTGATTTCTATAATGAAATTTAATGAATTGTCGCTTTTGTTCCTAATTTGGCACCAAAAAAAAAAAGTCAAGGATATAAAAGTCAAATTATATATTTTCCTTAATCTGACGCCTTGTTTGGTTGCTCAGGAAAATTTGAATAAAGGAATGTAATTTAGTAGAAAACTCACATCAACTTAGCTATGCAACTGATTTTACTCTTAGCTCAATGGACATTTTTGGTGCCCCTATGAAGAATTAGGGTTTATAAATTGTTCAAAATTTGGATCAAATTGAGATTAATCTGATCTGTAGAAAGCGGAGGCTACATCGAAGGAGAAGAATAAAGCATCTGCAGTGGGTTTTTTTTTGTCAGTGTTGTGGACAAAAATTGATATATTACTTTGGCTAGATCCAAATTTTGGCAAGAAAAAAATTAATTTCTTTGTTCTTTTGGATTTTTTTGGCCAAAAAAAAATTTATGCTCTTCCTCAAATCAATTTCATATATATATCTATATGAATTGAATGAAATAAAAATAAAAATGCTAACTTGGATAGCTTATGTGATATTTGACAGAATCTTAGTGACATATTTGGACAGAAGGGCTCTTTTGAAAACAACTCAAACCTAAAGAACCCAAATGAAAACTTTTAGAGTTAGGGGGCCAAAATGAAAACATTTCAAAGTTGATGGCCAAAAGTGGACTTTAGTCTTTAAAATACATGTCACTTATAGTTTAAATAATATAACCAATAAAGCTACAATCACAACAGTTTTTCAACAATTTCACAATAATGATGAGGTGTCAATTTCACAACAATTTACACACCATCATTTCATAGAGTTTAACTAAAATTCTATTGCTTGTTAATGTTAAAGTCAATCCAAACTTTTTATTTCATAGAATTTTAACTAAAACTTTATTACCTGTTAATGTTAAAATTAATCTAAAACAAATAGAAACTATTTTTTTTAATTCAAAAGCAATAGTTATAAAGATCATAATAAATCAGTCTGTAGAAAAGGAAAGAGAAAGGAGGGGCAGTCCTCAATCCAGGTACATGCCCCGTCCTTCCCTTTAGAATAACCCACGAGAGTTTTAGCCACACGATTACATTTATTTGGAATGATGGAAAAAGTCACTGATCCCATATGTGCCAGAAGATCTTTGTTATTAATAATGACTTTATCAGTTGGGTATATTTTCCAATTTAGCAACCAAATTTTGCCCTTAATATCTTTGATCTGCAAACTGAAATAGAATGGAATATCGTCTAATTAATAGCACTTCAGCTTCGAACAAGAAACTTTGTCCTCTCTGTCCTTTGTAATTATATATCGGAGTAGTGAAAAGTATTATAAAGTTTTTTGGGATGGGCTTGAATTTGAAAACTTTTGCTTATAAGTTATTTATTACTTCTTTCATACTAACCACCCCCAACAAAAAAGAAAAAGAAAAAAAGGTTGATAGGTAGGATAGTTCCTTTATGTGATATAGAACTCCTTTATAGATTTCCTTGGATAGTTCCTTTGTGTGATATAGAACTCCTTCTTTATAGATTTCCTTGGATAGGACCCCTAATTACGTGTCCCATTAGGAGTTTTCCTCCAATTTTAATTACCACCTATTAAATCTACCATTTATTATAATTAAAACCTAATAAACTCTCATTTAACCTAACTAATTCCTTTTCTCAAAAAAGAGAAAAGAAAAAAAACCTAACTAATTCCAAGTATTCTAGCTAGCCATATCAATTGCCCCCATTCACTAGTTAGATTAATCATGATTCTTTCATACACATAAGTAACATAATAATTAATTATATATATATATATATATTATATTTATATATATATATATATATATATATATATATATATATCTATATATAAGTGAGAATGTTAGTTTCAAATTTTCAAGCGAATTTCGAATCGGACTATTCTCGGAAGAAAAGGGTGCGAGAAAAGATGAAAAATTGAAAATATTAAAAGGATTCATGCATTCATCACAAGAGCACTGCCTGCATTTATGCGGCATACTCACATTCAGACTCTTTTTCCCACCTCATATAACTTTTCCCAAACATTAACAAGTAGAAAATTCCCCACATTGCCAACAATATCTTCCCAAACGTAACAAGTAGAAAATTCCCCACATTAGTGGATAGATGACATGGTTCACCTGGTGGACTGAATAATTTCTCATAATTCACCCATTGTAGTTACGTAACAAGTTAATCTCCCATTAATTTTGTTTGATAGATTAAGTTTCTTAACACCCTCATTACCTTATCAAAACCAAAAGTCTATCCCTCTAATACCTTTTTTTTCTCAATAAAACCCTATGAATTATATAAATCTATCTACCAATCTATCTATATCTTCTATATACTATATGTAAAACCAAAGCAATTTGACTTTTAATTGATTTCATAATATTGTGTCACATAAACTTTTGAGTTCACAATTTTACATCTCATTATTTTAATATATATTTTTAATTTAAATTTTATTCTATAATTAAACATTCATTAGAATCTTGACACATCATATTTTCTTTAATAGAAATAATATATTATTTCCATATATACAAACACAATCATAATAAATGTCTAATACTAAATATATTATATATATAAATACAATAATAATAAATTTCTTTTAATAATTATTAATTTTCTTAAGATTAAAAATTTATAATATGAAAAACCACACATATAATTAATTTCACAATTATGGTGCCTTAAGATTAAATTTTATATTTATGGCTTCCCTCTAACCAAGGTGTTCACCCGTCAGCCATTAAAGTGAGTTAGGTTCGTACTTTTAGTGGAGACCTATCATATAGCTATATAGAGAACAATATAAAGTAGTGCAGTTAGCGAGTGTTTGAGAGAAATAATTTCCTAACATCAAGCATATAGATTTACAAATCTTCCTGCTTGCATTCAGAGAGGGAGAAAGAGATGGCTGTGGGAAAGGTTTCGAAATTGTTTGTGTCTTCAAAGATTGTTGTGGGTAGGGGTGGGCAAAAAACCGTGAAACCCGACTCGCCCGACCAATCCGGCCGACCCGTTTGTCCGTCCGTCCGTCCGTCCGTGAGCATATATACGGACGGATACGGATACGGATATTTTAAATATTCGGATAACGGACGGATAACGGATTTTGAAATTTTGGTCGGGTGGATACCCGCCCGCCCGACAATATTTATTTATTTGTATTGTAATTTGTATTTGTTGTTTTGTATGCTTGCTAAATTAGGGTAGAAATTATTTATTTAGCATGCTTGGTAGTTGCCTAGTTGGTTGGTAATTTAGGTTAATATGAAATTGATTTTTTGTATTTGTATTTGTATGTGCTTAGGAATTGTTGCATACTTGCATTTATGTTTGGTTTTTTATATATAACAATGATTTAAAAAGTTAGCAAATAAGGAGGTTTAAATGAATAGTAAAAAAATGGCTAAAAAAACTAAATTAGTAGGCCCAATTACATATAGTTGTTGATTTGGCTTTAAAATGGCCCAAAAAAGTCCAAAACAATGATATGGATTGAATTTTTAAAGTGCACTTGTAGGCCCAAAAAAGTCAAAAAAAGCTCACTTGCATATTCTTTAAATCCGACCACCCGCCCGACCACCCGCCCGCCAAACCCGCTCAACCGATCCGACTGCCCGAACCTATCAACGGACGGTTATCGGACGGATTATCCGTGAATTTATTTTCTACAGACGGACAACAGTTTTGCCCAATACCCGACCCGAACCCACCCCTAGTTGTGGGCATGTTAATGGTGCAACTTTTCGCAACAGGTTTGCAGTTACTCTCAAGGGTGATACTAAGTAGAAGAACATTCATATTTGCACTCATGGCCTACCATAATGTTGTTGGTGCTCTTTGTGTTGCCCCTTTTGCTTTCTATTTCGAAAGGTTTATTCTTGTTTATTTTAATTCATTCCATTTCGATATTAATTTTCTGTTTAGTTACTACTAATTAGGCTTTCTTGGGTTGTTATTATGCTTTGTTCTCTTCGATGTTGTTTTGATTTTTGATGATTGTTAAAAAATATATTAATTTGCTTTTCTGTGTTTTGTTTCTTACATTCATTCATTTT
This sequence comes from Fagus sylvatica, assembly GCA_907173295.1. Taxonomy (NCBI): domain Eukaryota; kingdom Viridiplantae; phylum Streptophyta; class Magnoliopsida; order Fagales; family Fagaceae; genus Fagus; species Fagus sylvatica. The sequence goes on along the minus strand of OU015763.1, from coordinate 42,146,924 downwards.
GTTTCCCTATGTTTTGATAATGGTGATTCGGTGCGGCAGGGTTGCCAGGAAAATGCAAAGAAGTTGAGTTGGTCAATTTGGTTCTGGCTCTTTCTTAGTGCCTTAACCGGGTAAGCCACTTATTGATACCTTATGAAATTTTTTAGCATTAAAGATAGAGAAATCTGTGTGTTTAGATGATTATAGAATTTTATGAAACTCTATCTTCATCTTATATTATCATAAATTTTTGAAGAAAGGGAGTACAAAGATAGGTTTCCATTTTGTCTTCGTTGTGGCTTACCTCCAGGGAGCCATGATGCAACATATATCTATTTTAGGACACATATCAGCTTATGGCTCCCTCTAGTGGAGCACGGGAGGGAATCCTTTCCCATTTACAAATTGACTACAGCTGTGCTTCCATTTTGTCTTCATTAAATTTATGAGATTTCTATAAATTGACCTGTAGCCCAATAGATTAATAGAGCATTGTCACATTGGATACACTTGGATTTGAGATAGCACTCTTATTTTTTAAAAATTATTTAGTACCATTGGAACATAAAAATGCGTACTCCTTCATCATTCATGTGAGAAGGTTGAAGGGTTATGTTAGAGGAAACATTTAATACTTTCACTTTATGGGTATTTATGAAATTTTAATATTAAAATAACAAAAAAACAACTTTTAAAGGTATTACATATATTTTTTATTATTTTAATATTAAAATTTCACTATTTTTTGTAAAGTACAAGCATTTAATGCTCCTTAACAAATTCCCTTAAGGCATCCATTAACAAAATTCTTATTTTAATAAATATATGGGATGCTTTGTATTTCACATTTTCCCCCCTTTCCCTTAAAAATAGCCTCTTAATGAGAGTCAAAAATTAGATGTTCCTCAACACTTTACAATAAATAGTCTTATAGGCTTAGCCATTTTTTTTTCTTTCTTTCTTTTTGAGAAGCTTAGCCATATGCCATGAGAAGCTTAGCCCATATTTGTGATTAAGAAGCTTTTATGATTATTTTCCCATAGGAGAAAAAGGCATATAGCATGGTTGTCATGGAGTTGGAACTCATTGATTGCGGAAATATTCTTCTAAATGAGACCAATAGACAGTAGGGAAGCATCTATGCTTTTGTGATTCTTTTGCTAATTAAGAAAAGAACATAGCATTTTCTCAAAAAGAGAAAAGAAAAGAAAAGAACATAGCCCTCAAAAAAGAAGAAGAAAAGAACATAAAATTCATCGCTGGTGGATATAAGCTATTTGCCAAATCACATAAAATGCTTGTATACTTTGTGTGTATGACTGTTTATATATTATATTTATTACTATATATATTATATATATATATATATATATATATATATGTATAATATATATATATATATATATATATACTATAATATATATATATATATATATGTATGTATTGTATATATAATATATATTGCCAACCAATAATTTAATAACCAATAAAGTGTGTTCTTATACATATACAAATACATATACTATACACACACACACATATATATATATATATATATATATATATATATATATATATATATATATATATATATATATATATATATATATATATATATACATATATATATATATATATGTTTGTATATGTATATGTATTTGTATATACACACACACACACAATTAAGTGGGGGCCGAAGCATAACCTTGTCAGCATATATATGTATATATATATATATGTATATGTATTTATATATGTATACATATAATAATATATATACGTATACATATATATATACGTATATGTACATGTATGTGTATATATATATATATTGCCAACCAATAATTTAATAACCAATAAAGTGTGTTCTTATACATATACAAATACATATACATATACACACACACACACACACACACACATATATATATATGTTTGTATATGTATATGTATTTGTATATACACACACACACACATATATGTATGTATTTGTATATACACACACACACACATATATATATATATATATATATATAAATATATATATATATATATATATATATATGATATTATATATATGTATATTGTTATATGTATAAGTATGTATATGTATACATATATACATATACATACACATATATATGTATAACAATTCAAAACTTTGTCCTTGTCCCAATTATATATAGCCCAACATATTTTTTTACCATCAAATAAATAAGTGTACACTGTTAATTATATTCACTTAGAAATGAGAGTAAAAATGTGATAGGAAACATATACCTAAAGGACAATCTAAAAACCATCTAACACATTCACATGGGAAAGTCAAAAAGTATAATGGTAATTGACAAAAAAAGAAGCCACGTGGGAGGATGGGTGGGTGGAGAAACCGAAGTAAAAAAGCAAAAGAGATAGAATGAGGAGAAGAGAAACGCAATGCAGAGAAGAAGAAAAAAGCATAGAAGAAAAAGAAAAGAAAAAAAGGTGGAGGAGAGTACCAATCTACCTACTATTGGTTTTTTCTAAAGAGCTGGCAAGGGGCCAAGGCCCCCCTTGGTCCCCATGTAGCTCCGTCCCTGGTTTATTGAGTTATTTTTTTGTTACAGTTTGAATTTTGAAAGTGCTATTGCACAACAATATGTTATTTGGAGTTTTAGTATGATTTAAATTTCATTATCAATTCGTGATGGTATTGTTGTGCGAAAGGGCTTCCGAATAGCACTTCCACATCAAGATTGATTGTGCAAAATAATAATGGCTTGAGAAAGATCTCCAATAAATATATAGAACGAAGGAAACTGCAAAGAAAATAGACAATCACACAAACACCAAGGATTTATGTAGTTTGGCAATAGCCTACGTCCACAGGTAGCAGAGGATGAATTCATTATAACAAGGAGAGATTACAATGTTGGTGTAGAGGTACTCTCACATATCCCAAAACCCCAATACACCCAAATATCTCTCTAGGGCTCACAAATAACAAATAATAGAGAATTCCTATTCCCTATTCAAGTGGGCGATTCTACAAATACCAAATACCAAGTATCAAATACCCAAACCAAATACTAGAAAATTGGTGAATTCCCTCTAATCAAATTGCCACAGACGGCACCAAAGAAACTGCACCACAAATCCAAAGAAGTCACATTGTTTCTACAAAGCTCTCTGCTGAAACTAAAATAAAGGAACCGTTAAACAAATATTTGATGTACTTGCTACTCAAACCAAAGTCACACAAGACTAGTAGCAGTACCCAATCAAATATGCAGTACCATGTCTCTCCCCATATGAGAGGACCTTTGGGCCAAAGCCACCAAACACTTTTGTGGTATTGTCTATTTATAAGACTTCAATATATCTTCCTTGGTGGACTAGGAATACCTTTCTTGGTGGACAAATAATAACTTTCTTAGTTGTCAAGAAATACATTCATTCGTAATCAAGGAGTCCCATTGAACAAGGAGTACTATTCCTTCCACACTAAGAAAACCCAATTCAAGTCACCTTGATCTTGACACCGTCTGGGATGTCCATCGTCTCAGAAGACAAGATGGTCTTCATATTCGCTCTCTATGTTTCACTGAAGCCGCTTTCACAAACAAAAAAACGAATAGGTGGTGGCAGCGAAACCCTAATTGATATGTATATATATAGAGAGAGAGCATAGAGGTGTGCCACACAAAACCTAAAACCTAAACCCTGTTTTCGTTTTTTATGGGCCCAACCCACCTAATCCATGTAAATTTAATTGGGTTGGGTGGGTTGGGTTGAGTTAGTCATATTGAAAATTTTGACAATACAAACCTCACCCAACTCGAGCTTTGAAAAAACAACCTAACCCACAAAACTCAAGCCCAATGTGTTGGGGTTGGTATTGGATTTTTTTTTATATTATAAAGTTACAAGTATTGGATTGAGCTATCCAAAGTAGAAGCATACTGGGTTGGGCAAAGAGATTGGGTTAGAAGGGCTTAGTGGACTAATAGTTTAATTTGGACTAGACTATATTTAAAAAAAAACAAAATTATATAGGCTAAATAAGTAAATAAATTGGGTTGGTCTATAAACTAGCCCAACCAACTCATGGATCCATCCATGTCTATCTGTCAACCAAAAAAAAAGGAAGAAGAAGAAGAAGAAGAAGAGGAGTATAAGTGAGATGGAATTGAAAAATATAATTTTTATTGGGTTTGGATCTAGATAGGTTTCTTCTATCCCAGATCCAACCTGTTGACATGCACCTAGATCATTGGGAATAAGATTCACTACCAACTCTAAGATCATATTAATGACCCAAATAATAGATTTCAAAGTCCAATTTAATACAACCCTGAGAAGTAGCTCAACTAGCTTGGCCTTGGGTGTAATCTATAATAATCACTAGTTGAACTGTTCAAATCCTCTCAAAGTCATCTACCCAAGGTAAAGTCTTGTGCTTATCATGATACGCGTGGTTAATAGGGTGTTACGTGTCTTCCTATGATTAATCGAGGTGTTCGTATTTACGGAACGCTAGCCCGAACACTCAAGGGTAAAAAAAAAAAAAAAAGGGTCCAATTTAATGCCAAATTCAATGATTCATAGTTCAAACATATACTCTTAGTTTTAAGATTAAAGTTACCGTACTGAAAGAATTTCTTCTAAAATGTTAAGAAACCATTTAAAAGACATGTCACATGTAGTTAGAATGTTAAGAAACCATTGAAAAGACACGTCACATGTAGTTTGATTAATATAACATTTATATTATGTAATAATCACAAACTTTTTATAATGCAATTTGATACTGACCCAAATTAAACCCTAATGACGACTAACTCGGCATGGACGAAGGAATTAAAACGTACAGCTGGATACAGCATTAAACCCACGTTCCAAATGTGCCACCTTTTAAGTCTCACCGGAAAAGTCAAAAGCACAATTAAAGGGCCCAAATCAAGGACCAAAAACGGTTACAAATCAGGGCCAGACGGTTACAAATCCAGACATGAAATACCATTTAATGCCGATAAACGGCTAGAAGACTAGAGCCTCCCTATATAAACCCAAAGGATTCTCAAACCAAGGTACTCACTTTTTTTCTCATCTCTATACTCTCTAAATCCGTGCTCTTGCTCCAGATAAACATACTTTTGCTAACTTAAGCATCGGAGGCTCCCCTCACCGGACCACCACCGATGCATTCTTTCATCTTTTTCTCTGTTTTACAGGTACGTTCGTCCGTCGGTGTAAGCCTCGTCCATTCGAGTTGAGACGTGAACGAGCCCACTGATTTTTAGGCATTATCACAATTGAACTATAAGGTATAATCACATAACTATTAGATGGGTTATGCCATTATTTGTAAATGGCTAATAAGTGTTAGAGGCTGATTTTTTCACAAGTCCAAACACTCGAGACCCGTGTGGATTACAAGAATTTCAGCCAAGCACAAGCTTGAGCTCCCATTTTTCTACTTTGCAGTGAAGACACAACCCATACAATTTAATAGATCCATGTATGAAGAGAGGCCATCATATGAAAAAGGTTGACTTGAGGGATATGAGGGACTTTTCCTCAAGTGATGTTAGGCTCAATAAAGTGCACGTATGAACTTGGAGTAGCTGTGAGTCCACATGAAGCCTTGAACAAGTTAGCTTACAAAGTTTGGATGCTATTTGAAGAATCCCAATAGCTGCTGGATGAAGGCACCTACCCAACACATAGCTGCGTTATAATCAAAGGAACCATATCCTTCAAGATGGGACACCTCACTCATTATCTAGCTAGGCATGCCAAACATGTAGACGAACACTTTTGTGAATTTGAGGAAAATGCCACCTTTGTTGGGCAAAAGATCTACATCTACTTAAGACTACTTCACATTACCGAATAAAATCTATCATTTACAATGAGAGAGAAAGAGAGAGACTAAAGGACAGACCTACCGAGAGTCCTTTTTTTCTTTTCTAAGAAAGAAAGAAAGAAAAGATGAGAAATGGAATTTATATATAAACGTCATTTCAAACAATTATTAAAATGATGGATAACATATATGCATGTCATACTCAATGTATTACATAAATAGTATTTTATTTATTCAGTGATAGTAAATCCATATATTACTTAGATTCCACATGCATGATGCATGTGTTTTTAAATGGTCAAAAAGTTTTACCTTTTAATCAAAATCTCTAATTTTTTTGTTATAGTTGTATTGATTCCAATGTGAATTTCCGCTACCATAAACCCCATTTATACTTTATACCAAGTGGAATGTATTTATCCTCTAGCGTTCATTTCACTTGGAAGCTGGAATGGTTGGATTCCAATTGCATGTGCTCTAATTATGCTTCTAAATTGTTAAAAAGAAAAACCCTCTTTTAATTAAAATCTCTAATTATTTTGCGGATAAAATTTGGTTACAAATCAGTTTATAGCTCGTTTACTACAACCTACTATGTGGCAGCTTATAAGACTATCCACATGTATTATTTAAAAAAGTCACATGACTCATTAAATAGGTCATGTGACTAAAGTACACTTGGATAATCTTATTAGTTGACACGTAGTAGGTTGTAGTAAACTGGCTATAAACCAGTTTGTAGCCAAACTCTGTCCTTATTTTGCTATACTTGCAAGAAAGATGTAGTTGCGTTCTATTATTATATACTTCCTTCAATTCTTGATTTTTTATTACATATTCTATTTAATTTATCATCCGGTAAGCCCACTTGGAATGGATGTTGCCAGTGATCGTATTAAACAATGATTTGAAAGGTAAAGATAGGGTTTATCTTTACTTTTTTTTTTTTTGTTTTTTTCATTACTTTCATGTATAAATTCTCATTTTACTTTCAAAATCATTTTTATTTTACCTATCAACTTTTACAAAATATCTCACAACTCACTCTTTATTTTATAATACTATATATTAAAATATAATAAAACAAATAAATTTTTATATATATTTTTTTCCAAACAACAGCAACAAACACCACGCCGGAAACCCATAGCCAACCACTACATCCTACGTCGGCAACCCATCACCAGCAACAAATCACTCAAACCCATAGAACATCACCCCTCACAAAACCCAATATGAATACCATGTAAATCGCCAAACTTAGGCAAAAAGCAAATGCACGCTTATTGTGAGTGCTACCTATATCAATTGTGTTACTTTCTGAAAGCAGCATATCACTAATTTCACTAGTGCCACCATTATGAAAACTTTGTGAATGACCAATTGCTCTAGCACGCGACCAGATTGTATGGAAACGATTCAAAGGTGTTGAACTAAGAAGTCTGAGATTGGTGGGGTTTTATTTATTTACTTCTTTCATACTAACCACCCCAACAACAACAACAACAAAAAAAAAAGAGGTTTTATAGGTAGGATAGTTCCTTTATGTGATGTAGAACTCCTTCTTTATAGATTCCTTGGATAGGACCCCTAATTACGTGTCCCATTACCAGTTTTCCTCCGATTTTACCACCTATTAAATCTGCCATTTATTATAATTGAAGCCTAATAAACTCTCATTTAAGCTAACTACTTCCTTTTTCTCAAAAAAAAAAAAAAAAAAAGCTAACTAATTCCAAGTATTCTAGCTAGCCATATCAATTGCCCCCATTCACTAGTTGGGTTAATCATGCTTCTTTCTTTTGGTAAGTAGGTTAATCAGACTATTCTCAGAAGAAAAGGTTGCGTGAAAAGATGCAAAACTGAAAATATTAAGAATAAAATTTAGGTACAATTCCTTAAGTTAGGTACATTAGGTTCTCCAATTGAATTCAAACACATGATTGCATTAACCAATGAAACATAAACAATGTTATCTTTTCCAATAATATTTAAATTCAATGTATTTAAATTCAACTAGGAACCTAATATACTTGACTTAAAGAACTGTACTTAAATTTTACCCAAAATTAAAGGAATTCATTCATTCATCACAATAGCACTGCCTGCATTTATGCCGCATAATTAGTCGCATACTCACGGTTCAAACTCTTTTTCCCACCTCATATAACTTTTCCCAAACATTAACAAGTAGAAAATTATCCACATTGCCAACAATCTCTTCCCAATTCATTCATCACAAGAGCACTGCTGCATTTATGCCGCATAATTAGTCGCATACTCACATTCACACTCTTTTCCCACCTCATACAACTTTTCCCAAACATTATAAGTAGAAAATTCCCCACATTGCCAACAATATCTTCCCAAACATAAACCAGTAGAAAATTCCCCACCTCTCTAAAGTGAGTTAGGTTCGTACTTTTAGTGGAGATATTGTTGCGAAAAGTTGTTTGCCAAAGTTGCACCATCAAGGGTGATACTAAGTGAAGGAACTAAGTGAATGTTCCTTCACTTAATTCATTCCATGTCGATATTAATACTAAGTGAATGTTCGTTCACTTAGTATCACCCTTGATGGTGCAACTTTTCGCAACAGGTTTGCAGTTACTCTCAAGGGTGATACTAAGTGAAGGAATATTCATATTTGCACTCATGGCTTACCGAAATGTTGTTGCTGCTCTTTGTGTTGCCCCTTTTGCTTTCCATTTCGAAAGGTTTAGTCTTGTTTATTTTAATTCATTCCATTTCAATATTAATTTGCTGTTTAGTTAGTACTAATTATTAGGCTTTCTTGGGTTGTTATTATGCTTTGTTCTCTTCGAGGTTGTTTTGATTTTTGATGATTGTTAAAAAAGATATTAATTTGCTTTTCTGTGTTTTGTTTTTTACATTCATTCATTTTGTTTTTACTATGTTTTGATAATTGTGATTCGGTGCGGCGGGGTTGCAGGGAAAATGCAAAGAAGTTGAGTTAGTCAATTTGGTTCTGGCTCTTTCTTAGTGCCTTAACCGGGTAAGCCACGTATTGACGTACACCTTATGAAATTTTTTAGCATTAAAGATAGAGAAAACTGTGTGTTTAGATGATTAGAGAATTTTATGAAACTCTATCTTCATCTTCCATTATCAAAAAAAAAAAACCTTATATCTTTTTAATGGTTTTTTTTTTTTTTTTTTTTTTTATAATAAACATGATGTTTTTGAAGAAAGGGAGTAGAGTGATATGTTTCCTTTTTGTCTTCATTGTCTACATTAAATTTCTGATATTTTTGTAAATTGACTACAGCTATGCTTCCTTTTTGTCTTCATTAAATTTATGAGATTTCTATAAATTTACTTTAGTATAGTCCAATAGATTGATATAGCATTGTCACATTGGATCCCAGATAGGGTGCTTTATCACTTTTATTTTTTTAAAATTATTTAGTACTCTTGAAATATAATAAATACGTATTCATTCATCTCACATAAATGATGAGTCTCACTATCATTCATGTGAGAAGGTTGAAGGATCCTATTAAAGGAAACATTTAATGCTTTTACGTTATGGGTATTTGTGAAATTTTAATATTAAAATAACAAAAAAACAATTTTTAAGGGCATTACAAGTATATTTCTTTATATGACGGTTTACTTTGTATACTTTTAATCTAACAAAAAAACAAAAAAAAATGCTTGTATACTTTGTATGACTGTTTATTGAGTTATTTTTTGGTTACAGTTTGAATTCTCGAAAGTGCTACTGCACAACAATATGTTATTTAGAGTTTTAGTATGATCTAATTTCATTTCATTATCAATTCGTGATGGTATTTAGTTGACACTACTTTAAACGAATTATTTATCTTTATTATTTTATCTCAGTATTTCATTGTAATTATATTTTTTTTTTTTGAATGGTTGTAGTATAGAGAAACTAGGACTCAAGACAAGGGCAGGCCAAGTGAAGACTTTGGGTGCTATTTTTTGCTTGGCAGGAGCACTAACCACTGGTCTTTACAAAGGAAAAGCTTTCCATATCAGTCATCACAGTCTTCACCCTACTATTTCTTTGAAACCATTTGAGGTTCATTGGACCCGCGGCACTTTCATGCTAGTTGGTAGTTGCTTCTCCTATGCCGGGTGGTATATAGTTCAAGTATAGATTATTTAATGAGTCGAGAGAGACAGAGAGGAAAGAGACGAAGAAAAAAAAGGAAAAAAAAAATGTAGGTGAAATGTTGTATGGGAAGAGAGAGTCTGGGAAGATGAGAGTCAGATGTGACAGACTTTGGGAAAGACTGAAATAATAAATCTTAAGGCCTTGGCTATTAGTTATTGTATAGATTATACTATAGTGACTCAAACAACAACATATGATGATAATGCAAGTAATGAATGATAATGCAAGCATATCTCAAATTGGTATGAGAGAAAATAACAACACATTTAGTCATCCAAGTTTGCATAGAGTTAACATATCTACATATCGAATTGCAATAAGAGTTATGTTTTGGGCCTTAAAGATAGGAGCAATGTCCCATGCATTAATTGGCCCCATTGAAGAAGGTTACATAAAACTTCCATAACCATGCACCATCATCATGTCCTCCATAAAACAGCATATGAGAATAACGTAATCCAGATCATGACTCACGTATTGGCCCTATGAGCGGGTGCCACTAATATAATTCATGGGCTATAAATTCAAAATTAGTTTTAAGTGAAATCAAGAGGGACCAAAACATGTTTACAAATATTACGCAAGGTATGAGAAATTGAGAATATTCCAAAGGCTGATTATTATTCAAATACATAACTATCAAGAGTAAGAACAAGCGATTCATTATAAGTTTCAATGAACTGAAATATAAGGAATATTTCAAGACATCTACAAATATAGGGAAACCAACATGTAACAAGGTCATAAGTTTATAGAAAATGTGTGAAAATATGATTTTTTTTAGGTAAGTTACATTTTTGGGGTTTGACATTAATCCAACTCATATGTTCATCATAAAAAATAGGAAAATTATTCAATATTTTGGGAGTAAAGCTCCATCTTCTTAAATGAATGGTGGGTTCCACAATAAATGTAATTAGTGGGACCTATTATAATGTGAAAAGGAAATGAACATTTCTTTCAGAATACTAAATAATTACTCATAAAAATGTATTAAAAGCCTAATGCTTGAAGACTGTAAATGAGAGTTCATTAAGAACTCCATATGGAAGGCCCACAATAATATGAGAGTACATTTAGAAAGCATCAAGTCAACCACAAGGATTTTCATCAAAAAAAGAAATTTCAACCACAAGAAGCATGGTCCAATGGTTGAAATGTTGGTGTGGAGTAAGTATTGAGTTCGAATCCTTAGGAGCAATAACTTAACATTGGTTTCAACTAAAAATTTATTGTTTTACATTGCCTAAATTCGTTCGATCTCTAGGTGAGATTGAGGTTAGACTATGACTTAACGTACATGGCTCTCCTACCTAGATCTCACACTTTACGAACCTATTAAGGCCCCCCAAGCATTGATTTCTAAATCATACTTAAATTCCACATCTTATGAGTTCGTTTAAACCTTCCAGAATTGGTTTCTCAAACATAAAAGAGTATCTACGACTCTCTTACTTAGATCATCTACCTTGTGGACTCATCTAAGCCCCCCAGACATTAATTTCTTAACCCCACTTAGATTACACATCTTGTGGGCCCAATTACACATCTTGGGTTTGTCTAAACCTTCAAGAATTGGTTCCTCAGATGATCAAGATCTTTTAGAGTTCTTAGGGTACTCTACCACATAGAGTTCTCTAAATCTTGACCATTCATTTTAAAATAAAAGGCTAGGATGATGTCATATCATTATTCCACTAGCATAACAATAAAATAATAATTTCCAAACCAAACTAAAACACTCCAAGGTTAACCCATCCAAACCAAAATAAAATAATTATTATTTTATTGTTATGTTAGTGGAATAATGATATGGCATTATCTTAACCTTTTATTTTAAAATGAATAGTCAAGATTTAAAGAACTCTATGTGGTAGAATATCCTAAGAACTCTAGAGGATCTTAATCCGTTCCTCAGACATAAAAGAGCGTTTGTAGATTTCTCACTTAGATCTCAAACCTTCTGGACTCATCTAAGCATCGCAGACATTGATTTCGCAACCCTACTTAGGCTGCGTTTGGATCCTCTATTTTGGGAATGCATATAATGTATTTTCAAGAATGCATTTTACTGAAAATAGTACGTTTGATAAAATATTGAAATTATTTATAAGAAGTGATTATGCTAAAAGGAATTGTGTTTGGTTGGTATTTTAAAGAATGCATTCTTTCTATTAAATAATATATTATTAGTATACATTATGTAATTAACTTAAATATCCAATATAAGGCTAAAAATACATTTATTACCAATACAAAATTAACAATGTAATAAAGAAATAAAGTATTTCGTTGTGATTTAAATTAATGTCTACATAAAAAAAAAAAGATTTGTGCACATCTCCTTGCACATATTTTTATAAAATTTGAACAATGTAATAAAAAAAATATGTGATTTCAATAGAGATATCACAAAAGAGGGGGAAGGAAAATAAAAGAAAGGAAGAGAAATTTAAGCAAGGGAAAAAAGATCTCCCATTTATTTTAGCAAAAATTAAAAGTAGAAGCTAGAATCAGAATCCAAAATATTTTGGATTCTGACTTCTACTCTAGAAATGAGAATTTGCAAAATGCATTCTGCCTAGAATGCATTTTGTATTTTCCAAAATCCCAACCAAACACCTCAGATTTTTTGCAGAATGCATTTTATGCATAAAAATCCGTAAAATCACTTTTAAGTAGAGGATCCAAACATAGGCTTAGATTACACATCTTATGGGCCCATCTACAAATCTAGACATTGGCTTCTCAGTATGTATACAACCATTATGGTCACATTCAGGTAAGATTGTCACGGTTGATAATCCCTCCTACCCTTTTAATTAGAGAAAAAATATCAAGTCAAAGAGATAAAATTATATATATATATATATATATATATATATATTGAAAAAAAAAATTGAGAATGACATTGCTATGGTGTTCTTATTGTTAAATTAAAGAGAGGGAAAAAAAATATCAGATTGCTGAAGATACCTGCCAATTGGCAAATGACAATTGAGTCCTCTTTTGTTGTGAAAATAAGACAGGACCTAACGCGCAGATGATTTATTCTTGAAAGGGAGAAAATATATGATAAAAATTTTGAGAAACAAATGGTGCCTATTAAACATAAGACAATTTTATTATTCACTTATCAAGAAGAAAGGACAACCATCAAAATCAAATCATTCAATTTCCCCTGCTTGCCTAAAGAAAAAGAAAAAAACAGTTGACTCGACAACAAATGACTACAACAAGCAAAGGGAACAAAATATTCGAGGCCATCCTCGATCCTCTTGGTTCTTAAAGGTTCAAGTCCACATCAATGAGGCCCTTGGATTTGTCTTTGTCATCTTCACCATGGCCATCTAGATCAATTATCTCTGGGGCGGTTTGGGGCAATTTTCGTGCAACATGACCATTATTATGAGGCACTCTATTTTCTCTACGCTCTATTTGGCTAGGCGATTGAACTTGCTGTTGTTGCTGCTGCATGCGTGCATTAATGCCAGTCCCGATCAAGGGATCCTGAGGCTGTGGGTTTGGCAAAGATAAGTAAGGCTGGATGACTCTTGTATTTGCCATTTGCATAAGAGGTTGAGTTCTCAGTTGCCTAGTAGTAGTAAGAATGTTCCTGTCTGAAAGGTCTTGACGAGGTGGGTTTTGATTATAAGATATAAATCGGTGTAGATTAAGAGGTTTCTTTGGGGCAGTTGGCGTTGGACATTGAAATAGTTGATTCGGTTTGATGGATGAGATGTAGGAAGAGGCATGGAAAGAAAGGTAGGAGGTTGAGGGATGTAAGGGATTGGTTAAAGGATTTTGTTATATGTAGAAATATGTGATCTCTTCTTGTAACGCAAGAGTTTCATGGTTTCGATTGGCTGATTCACAAGTGCCAAAGAGGATACGGTTATACATATCACAACGAATTTGAATGGGATTAAACATATTTCCGTGCCTCGAATTTGAGCCAAATTGAGACATGAAAAAGGAATTCTCAAGGAAACAAAGAGAAGGTGGGAAAGCCAAGAAGAAAAAAACAAATGACAAGAGAAATTTGCTCAATGGAGTGAACATTTTGAGTGGAGAAAAGGTTGAAGAGGGTGAAGGGGTTTGAGATTTTTTTGTACTAGCTCTCTAATGGTTCCGACCACTACATATTAAGGTGGCATATCACACATTTATTGTTGCATACCCTGGTGCATATGCTTGTCATAGTAAAAAATTTAAAGCTTTTCTCCTAGTCCTAAGTCAGTCATCAATGGGTGACTCCGCCGAATCCGTATATTACACATCATACATATTAAAATATAAAAACTCATAGAGAAATTAAATAGATTCTTGGTTTGTAAGCTACATTAAAATTTTCCTTTCCATATATGCTAGACAGGTCACTCGGCCGAATCCATGTATTACAAGTCATACATATTGTAATATAAAAACACAAAAATAAATAAATAGATTGTTGGGTTTTGAGCCACATTATAATTATCCTTTCCATACATGAAATGTATTAACATATTAATTACCGTTCATTTGAATAAATTAATTGGGATAGAAAAGAATGATGTGGAAATAGTGGACCCAACCATTCCACTACTTGAATGGGTTGTAAATAACTCCCTTAAAGCATGTGGGGCCCATAGGTGTGTGGGGTCCACATACTGTGAGGGAGCAGCAACCACTTTGGGTAATTATAGAATATTTTAAGAGTATATTAAATGTGTACTCCCTCCTCTCACATAAGTGATGAGTCCTCGTTAATTAAACACATGATGAGACTCACCACTTATGTGAGAGGAGGGAGTACACATTTAATGTACTCTTGAAATATTTTATAATTTTCCACTTCTTCATGAAATAATTTTCAAAATGGTAGAAAACTAGTGGACCCCATTATTCCATTGCACTCTCAACATTTTGGCCAAACCTTGATTTCTATAATGAAATTTAATGAATTGTCGCTTTTGTTCCTAATTTGGCACCAAAAAAAAAAAGAGTCAAGGATATAAAAGTCAAATTATATATTTTCCTTAATTTGACGCCTTGTTTGGTTGCTCAGGAAAATTTGAATAAAGGAATGTAATTTAGTAGAAAACTCACATCAACTTAGCTATGCAACTGATTTTACTCTTAGCTCAATGGACATTTTTGGTGCCCCTATGAAGAATTAGGGTTTATAAATTGTTCAAAATTTGGATCAAATTGAGATTAATCTGATCTGTAGAAAGCGGAGGCTACATCGAAGGAGAAGAATAAAGCATCTGCAGTGGGTTTTTTTTTGTCAGTGTTGTGGACAAAAATTGATATATTACTTTGGCTAGATCCAAATTTTGGCAAGAAAAAAATTAATTTCTTTGTTCTTTTGGATTTTTTTGGCCAAAAAAAAATTTATGCTCTTCCTCAAATCAATTTCATATATATATATCTATATGAATTGAATGAAATAAAAATAAAAATGCTAACTTGGATAGCTTATGTGACATTTGACAGAATCTTAGTGACATATTTGGATGGAAGGGTTCTTTTGAAAACAACTCAAACCTAAAGGACCTAAATGAAAACTTTTAGAGTTAGAAGGCCAAAATGAAAACATCCCAAAGTTGATGGCCAAAAGTGGACTTTAGTCTTTAAAATACATGCTACTTATAGTTTGAATAATATAACCAATAAAGCTACAATCACAACAGTTTTTCAACAATTTCACAATAATGATGAGGTGTCAATTTCACAACAATTTACATACCATCATTTCATAGAGTTTAACTAAAATTCTATTGCTTGTTAATGTTAAAGTCAATCCAAACTTTTTATTTCATAGAATTTTAACTAAAACTTTATTACCTGTTAATGTTAAAATTAATCTAAAACAAATAGAAACTATTTTTTTTAATTCAAAAGCAATAGTTATAAAGATCATAATAAATCAGTCTGTAGAAAAGGAAAGAGAAAGGAGGGGCAGTCCTCAATCCAGGTACATGCCCCGTCCTTCCCTTTAGAATAACCCACGAGAGTTTTAGCCACACGATTACATTTATTTGGAATGATGGAAAAAGTCACTGATCCCATATGTGCCAGAAGATCTTTGTTATTAATAATGACTTTATCAGTTGGGTATATTTTCCAATTTAGCAACCAAATTTTGCCCTTAATATCTTTGATCTGCAAACTGAAATAGAATGGAATATCGTCTAATTAATAGCACTTCAGCTTCGAACAAGAAACTTTGTCCTCTCTGTCCTTTGTAATTATATATCGGAGTAGTGAAAAGTATTATAAAGTTTTTTGGGATGGGCTTGAATTTGAAAACTTTTGCTTATAAGTTATTTATTACTTCTTTCATACTAACCACCCCCAATAAAAAAGAAAAAGAAAAAAAGGTTGATAGGTAGGATAGTTCCTTTATGTGATATAGAACTCCTTCTTTATAGATTTCCTTGGATAGTTCCTTTGTGTGATATAGAACTCCTTCTTTATAGATTTCCTTGGATAGTTCCTTTGTGTGATATAGAACTCCTTCTTTATAGATTTCCTTGGATAGGACCCCTAATTACGTGTCCCATTAGGAGTTTTCCTCCAATTTTAATTACCACCTATTAAATCTACCATTTATTATAATTAAAACCTAATAAACTCTCATTTAAGCTAACTAATTCCTTTTTCTCAAAAAAAAGCTAACTAATTCCAAGTATTCTAGCTAGCCATATCAATTGCCCCCATTCACTAGTTAGATTAATCATGATTCTTTCATACACATAAGTAACATAATTAATTAATATATATATCTATATATAAGTGAGAATGTTAGTTTCAAATTTTCAAGCGAATTTCGAATTGGACTATTCTCGGAAGAAAAGGGTGCGAGAAAAGATGAAAAACTGAAAATATTAAAAGGATTCATGCATTCATCACAAGAGCACTGCCTGCATTTATGCGGCATACTTACATTCAGACTCTTTTTCCCACCTCATATAACTTTTCCCAAACATTAACAAGTAGAAAATTCTCCACATTGCCAACAATCTCTTCCCAATTCATTCATCACAAGAGCACTGCCTGCATTTAGGCCGCATAATTAGTCGCATACTCACATTCACACTCTTTTCCCACCTCATATAACTTTTCCCAAACATTATAAGTAGAAAATTCCCCACGTTGCCAACAATATCTTCCCAAACATAACAAGTAGAAAATTCCACACATTTCTCAATAATATCTCTTAGGTCCATATGATTTGATAATTATCGTCCTAGCCAATGACCATCACTATGGTGGTAAAATTTAAAGCTACTAGAGCAAAGGACTTTTTTTTTTTTTCTCAATAAAACCCTATGAATTATATAAACTTATCTACCTATCTATCTATATTTTCTATGGGTAAAACTTAGGTACAGTTCCTTAAGTCAAGTACATTAGGTTTCTAATTGAATTCAAATACATTGAATTTAAATATTATTAGAAAAGATAACATTGTTTGTGTTTCATTGGTTAATACAATATTATTCCTAGTATTAGCCATTTTATTATAATTGTATTTGTATATATAGAAAAATATATTATTTCTATTAAAGAAAATATAATGTGTAAGATTTTAATGAAATGTTTAATTATAGAATAAAATTCAATTAAAAATATATATTAAAATAATGAGATGTAAAATTGTAAAACCTCAAAAGTTTATGTGACACAATATTATGAAGTCAATCAAAAATCAAATTGCTTTGGTTTTACATATAGTATATAGAAAATGAGTAAAACTTAGGTACAGTTCCTTAGGTCAAGTACGTTAGGTTTCCCAATTGAATTCAAACACATAATTGCATTAACTAATGAAACACAAATAATACTATATTTTCCAAGAATATTTAAATTCAACGAATGAAAACCACACATATAATTAATTTCACAATTATGGTGCCTTAAGATTAAATTTTATATTTATGGCTTCCCTCTAACCAAGGTGTTCACCCGTCAGCCATTAAAGTGAGTTAGGTTCGTACTTTTACTGCAGACCTATCATATAGCTATATAGAGAACAATATAAAGTAGTGCAGTTAGCGAGTGTTTGAGAGAGTTAATTTCCTAACATCGAGCATATAGATATACAAATCTTCCTGCTTGCATTCAGAGAGGGAGAAAGAGATGGCTGTGGGAAAGGTCTCGAAATTGTTTGTGTCTTCAAAGGTTGTTGCGGGCATGTTAATGGTGCAATTTTTCGCAACAGGTTTGCAGTTACTCTCAAGGGTGATACTAAGTGAAGGAACATTCATATTTGCACTCATGGCCTACCGTAATGTTGTTGCTGCTCTTTGTGTTGCCCCTTTTGCTTTCTATTTCGAAAGGTTTATTCTTCTTTATTTTAATTCATTCCATTTCGATATTAATTTGCTGTTTAGTTAGTACTAATTAGGCTTTCTTGGGTTGTTATTATGCTTTGTTCTCTTCGATGTTGTTTTGATTTTTGATGATTGTTAAAAAAAGATGTTAATTTGCTTTTCTGTGTTTTGTTTCTTACATTCATTCATTTTGTTTCCCTATGTTTTGATAATGGTGATTCGGTGCGGCGGGGTTGCAGGGAAAATGTAAAGAAGTTGAGTTGGTCAATTTGGTTCTGGCTCTTTCTTAGTGCCTTAACCGGGTAAGCCACTTATTGATACCTTATGAAATTTTTTAGCATTAAAGATAGAGAAATCTGTGTGTTTAGATGATTATAGAATTTTATGAAACTCTATCTTCATCTTCCATTATCAAAAAATTTTGAAGAAAGGGAGTGCAGAAATATGTTTCCTTTTTGTCTTCGTTGTGTACGTTAAATTTATGAGATATTTACAAATTGACTACAGCTGTGCTTCCGTTTTGTCTTCATTAAATTTATGAGATTTCTATAAATTGACCTTAGTATAGTCCAATAGACTGATAGAGCATTGTCACATTGGATACATTTGATCTGAGATAGGGTGCTTTATCACTCTTATTTTTGAAAAATTATTTAGTACCATTGGAACATTAAAATTTGTACTCCTTCATCATTCATGTGAGAAGGTTGAAGGGTTATGTTAAAGGAAACATTTAATATTTTCACTTTATGGGTATTTATGAAATTTTAATATTAAAATAACAGAAAAACAACTTCTAAGGATATTACATTATATTTTTTTGTTATTTTAATATTAAAATTTCACTATTTTTTGTAAAGTACAAGCATTTAATGCTCCTTAACAAATTTCCTTAAGGTATCCATTAACAAAATCCTTATTTTAATAAATATATGGGATGCTTTGTATTTCACATTTTCCCCCCTTTCCCTTAAAAATAGCCTCTTAATGAGAGTAAAAAATTAGATGTTCCTCAACACTTTACAATAAATAGTCTTATAGGCTTAGCCATTTTTTTTTCTTTCTTTCTTTTTGAGAAGCTTAGCCATATGCCATATTTGTGATTAAGAAGCTTTTATGATTATTTTCCCATAGGAGAAAAAGGCATATAGCATGGTTGTCATGGAGTTGGAACTCATTGATTGCGGAAATATTCTTCTAAATGAGACCAATAGACAGTAGGGAAGCATCTATGCTTTTGTGATTCTTTTGCTAATTAAGAAAAGAACATAGCATTTTCTCAAAAAGAGAAAAGAAAAGAAAAGAACATAGCCCTCAAAAAAGAAGAAGAAAAGAACATAAAATTCATCGCTGGTGGATATAAGCTATTTGCCAAATCACATAAAATGCTTGTATACTTTGTGTGTATGACTGTTTATTGAGTTATTTTTTGTTACAGTTTGAATTCTGAAAGTGCTACTGCACAACAATATGTTATTTGGAGTTTTACTATGATCTAAATTTCATTATCAATTCGTGATCGTATTGTTGTGCGAAAAGGCTTCCGAATAGCACTTCCACATCAAGATTGATTGTGCAAAATAATATTGGCTTGAGAAAGATCTCCAAAAAATATATAGAACGAAAGAAACTGTAAAGAAAATAGACAATCACACAAACACTAAGGATTTACGTATGTGGTTCGACAATAGCCTACGTCCACAAGTAGCAGAGGATGAATTCATTATAACAAGGAGAGATTACAATGTTGGTGTAGAGGTACTCTCACATATCCCAAAACCCCAATACACATAAATATCTCTCTAGGGCTCACAAATAACAAATAATAAAGAATTCCTTATCCCTATTCAAGTGAGTGGTTCTACAAATACCAAATACCAAGTATCAAATACCCAAACCAAATACTAGAGAAATTAGTGAATTTCCTCTAATCAAATTGCCACAGACGGCACCAAAGAACCCGTACCACACCAAAGCAAAGAAACTGCACCACAAATTCAAAGAAGCCACATTGTTTCTACAAAGCTCTCTGCTGAAACCAAAATAAAGGAACTGCCAAACAAATATTTGATGTACTTGCTACTCAAACCAAGGTCACACAAGACTAGTAGCAGTACCCAATCAAATATGCAGTACCATGTCTCTCCCCATATGAGAGGACCTTTGGGCCAAAGCCACTAAACACTTTTGTGGTATTGTCTATTTATAAGACTTCAATATATATTACTTAGTGGACTAGGAATACCTTTCTTGGTGAACTAGGAATAACTTTCTTGGTGAACAAATAATAACTTTCTTAGTTGACAAGGAATACATTCATTTGTAAGGAATCCAATTGAACAAGAAGTAATATTCCTTCCACATTAAGAAAACCCAATTCAAGTCAATATCCAACAGATATTTAGTTGACACTACTTTAAACGAATTATTTATGTTTATTAGTTTATCTCAGTATTTCATGTAATAATTAATCTTATGTTATATTATTAACGTGAATAATTATATAATATATTATAATGTAACATACTTTAAAAGAGGGCCAAGCATAGAATCATATGGTTTAGACCTTTTCTTAAAGTGAATCAAGTTTTGTCAAGTCTAATTGATAAACTCGTGCTGACTTCTTAAGTCTATGTTTTTTTTTCAATTAATTCTGAAAAAAAAAATGCAGGATATCAATGGCTATGGGACTGTTCTATTATGGTCTCCGAGACACCAACGCTACATATGCCACCAACTTCCTCAACTTGATTCCAATATTTACCTTTGTCTTCTCCACAATCTTACGGTACAATATACTGATCATCAAATGTACTTATTGTAGCAGATATGAAATTCCAACATCTATACTCACCAAAGCAACATGATAAAATTTTTGTTTTTGAATGGTTGTAGTATAGAGAAACTAGGACTCAAGACAAGGGCAGGCCAAGTGAAGACTTTGGGGGCTATTTTTTGCTTTGCAGGAGCACTAACTACTAGTCTTTACAAAGGAAAAGCTTTCCACATCGGTCATCACAGTCTTCATTCTACTATTTCTTTGGAACCATCTGAGGTTCATTGGACCCGCGGCACTTTCATGCTAGTTGGTAGTTGCTTCTCATATGCTGCGTGGTACATAGTTCAAGTATGTATCACTTGATAATTTAAAATCAATTTCTTTTATTTTAGTGTGTAGTGATTGTTGATGATATCCTCTTAATCTACCATGAATATGATTCAGCCAAAGATATGGGAAGCCAATATCGATTGGCAATAAGTCTAAAACCACAATTTTTCATAATTGTTAAGTCAAAAAGTTGTGATTGGTGTAACATCGGACCACCATTAATATTATTTATCTTGTACACCCGTTACAACTTATCATCTTAGTATTTGTAAAATATGTTATAAAATTTATTATGTCTGTAAAATTGTTATATCGACTAGCCTTAATTTTAAAAGATTGATCTTTTTAACTCTCATTCTTTTAACTTTGCGACATTTTTTTTTTTTTTTTTTTTTTTCTTTCAAACAGGTTAAGCTGCTCAAAATTTTCCCATTAAGATACTTGGCAATAATGTTAACATGCATCATAGCAGCAATGCAATCAGTGGTAATAGGCCTATGCATAAATAGACAGAAGGCAGCATGGAGCTTAGGGTGGAATTTACAACTAGTTACCATATTTTACTCGGTAAGGTTACTCACCATTAAAACACAAAGTATCTTAAAAAAAAAAAAAGTATGTCATATTAGGAATTCAGGATTACTTACAGTAACCATTTCTACTTTAATGGTATGTTTAATTGTCTTCCTTTATTAGCATCATTAATCTTCTTTGAATATTGGTTTACGTTTGGTTGATATTTTGTACGGAATAATTTTTTAAAGATCTATAGTCGACTCCAAAAATTTTGAAATTAAGATTTGATTGTTGTTGTATCTAGTTGATATTTTGTAATTCTAGTTATGTTAATTGATGATAAATGCATTTATTTATGTAGGGAGCACTAGGCACAGCTGTAACGTTCAGCTTAGTTTCATGGGCAATTGCAATACGGGGCCCTACTTATCCCCCAATGTTCAGCCCACTGACACTAATTTGTGTGGCCTTATTAGAAGCTCTCATACTTGGTGCAGAAATAAGACTAGGAAGGTATGAGTTGTTTTCTTTTAATATGAGCAAGAAATGACCTTTTAACAAGTTCTTATGCCTGAATATATTTCCTTTTTTATACCACTCTTCATATATTAATGCAATGTGATCATTTTGGTTGAATTATATATCATTGCAGCATGCTAGGCACGGTTTTGATCATTATTGGGTTGTACTCCTTCTTGTGGGGTAAAAGAAAGGAGATGAAAAGCTTGAAGCTTGTGACAAAAAATGATGCAACTGGAGTAATAGCACCAGCAGCAACAATTCCTGATGAATCTGCAGTGGTGCAATCAACATCTATTTTAATGCCAAGTCCTTTATCAGAATATGGCGTCATGGATGTTCAAGAAGATTCTGATAAAAGTACATTAACGCCTAAATTATTGATGATTTAGGAGTGAGGGATTACCATACACGTGATAGGCTTCTTAACATAACATTTACTTGCCCGGGGCTGATATCTTTTACTCTCTACTATTAAATACTACTGTATATTTAAGAGTCTTGTAATTCATTTGTATTAGAGAATCAATTCAAATCAATCATCCCAATTGTTGTAACTCTTGATTATAAATGTACAATATACCAATAGCAAGATATTTGTCTCATCTCAATTATATATGCGAGTACTTTTATGTGACAATTACATACTCATGAACAACAATATAGGTTCATTAAATAAACCAAATAAAAGAAAGGAATTCATTTTTTTTTTTTTTAAATAGGGGAAATGATACAAATATTTGAAATTTAAACCTCAAAGTTTAAGTTAATTATACAACAGAATTAGGAATATGTAGATATTTGTCTCATCTCAATTATGTAAGTACTTTTATGTGACAATTACGTACTCATGAACAACAATATAGGTTCATGAAATAACCAAATAGAAGAAAGGAATTCATTTTTTTTTTTTTAAAAAAAGGGGGAAATGATAACAATATTTGAAATTTCTAATTTAAACCTCAAAGTTAATTATGCAACGGAATTAGGAATTATTTAAAAATTATTTCAGATTGATTGATTCACAATATTAATATATTGTTGAAGTTTGGCATGCACCAAATTTTAAAGCAATAAACATAAAGTAATAGACACGAGATTCTTACCTTTGCAATTAAAGTAGAGACGAGGGGGGAGGGGGGGGGGGGGAGGGGGTTTGCATGTATTTGGAGCTCACACAAGTGTACATTGCACAAGGTGAGCCCATAAACCCCACACAAACGATCTTGGAAAAAAGGTCTAACAAAAGAATTGTCATTGGTGCTAAATCAAAGAAAAATGACGTAGTGCAAGGTTCCAACGGATTTAGACGTACCGGGTTCTCATGAATGAGAGTGCATGCGAGGCCCATAGGTGATGCACAAGAAAAGAAAAGAATAAAGAAAAATCAGAAACCCATAGGCAAGGGAGAGTTAGTATGACTTTTTCGTGACCTAAGAAAAGATATCTTGAAATCCATATAGAGGCAATGACTCACACGTGAGGGGAAAATCATAAGGTATACACGTGTGAGCGGAAGCCCCACATGGAGAAAAGAGTAAAAATATTGAAGAATTCATATAACGTAACTATACCCAAACCCATCGGCTTGAGCTTTTTAGTAAAAGTGATAACCCTATATGTTATATTAACTCCTCAAACAAAGGCTCCCCAAAATTATCTCCAAAATTGGTATCAGAGCCCATGATGGTGGGTTTAACTGTTTAAGACTTGCCAAACAAATAAAAACAAAATCTTTGATCCTTTTACTTTGAATTATTACTTTTTAGTATAAAAGAATGAAGCAAAATATATATATATATATATATATATATATATATATATATATATATATATATATATATATATATATATATATATATATCAGAATATTACGTTGATGACACAAGCAGACAAGCAAAATAATGGTATATGTCGAAATTTTACTAATCACAAGGGGCATCAAAATGAAGAATTTTTTTTTTTTAAAGGAAAATAATTAATTAATTAATTTAGGGTTCTTTTAGGTGAGAAGGTTATGAAGGTCCCTTTCACAGATGGAGCGGGGACGGGTCCCCATCGCAGTTAGAGTAATAAGGATGAATGTGCGTGTACTTGGAGCTCATACGAGTGGACATCGCACAACGCCAACCCATAAACCCCACACAAACGATTTTAGAAAAAGTCCAACAATTCTCTAATGGTGTTAAATTAAAAAAGAATGGCATGGTTCTAAGGATATAGATGACATCATGGTTCATGAATGGCATACGAAAGATCCTTGCATTATGCGTAAAAAAAAAAAAAAAAAAAAAACAAAAAAACTGAAACCTAGTAAAACCAATAACACAGTAAGATCTTCTTTAAATACTTTAACTCTCTGTAGTTGTAGTACCCAAAATTCATCCTAGAGAAACCCCCAATTTATCTTCTTGTGTGTGTCTAGAACAAAAAAAAAAAAAAAATCACTTTTTTCTTTACTGCTTCAGTGCCGCATAGTGCACTGCTATTGCTCTTCGTGTGTGTGTGTGTGTCTCTCTCTCGTTAGAGAGTATCTCCTGTTTTGGACATACACCGCATCCTTCCCTCACAAATGGAACCCACATACAAGAAATCATTTTTCCTCTATGATAAAAAAGCACACATACACGTTGCTTTTTAACACTATTTCTAATAGACCCGCTTTAATCATGTTTGGGCTGGCACCACTTGGTGCGGTGCACCCAATAGCACTTTCCCCAAAATCAAAACTTCATCCATTGGGTCGCATTCTTCAAATCACGTTGTGAGGCCAACTGGGCCGCTTGTGGCTCTTGACAGCATTTCCCTCCTCACACTCATCGTTTATTTGTCTAATTATATAATTATTTGGTTTAGTTTTTTATTCTAAAATTTAGGTCGAACCAAGTATTAATTGCTAAAAAAAAAACCCAATTAATTGGTCTAAACTATTCACTTTTTAAACTAAACTATTCATGGTGTATGTAATATTGTGAGTAATTTGGTATAACATTTTGTTTTCTCTCTCTCTGTTGTGACACTTGATGTTTACGATCAAGTATTAAGCAAAAAATTAGATTTATATAGGAATTTCTCTAGACTTAGCATGGCCCTTCATCATGTTATTAAAATGCAGCTCAGTTCCATTCACCAATGAGCAGATGGTGTTATAATTAATGTTAGTTGTCAAAAAGCTTCTGGTTTTAGGATTAATACAACAGTTGCATATTTAACTGTTAAGTTAATTTTAGGAAAAATTGAGCATCTACTATTATTAACAAGGTGGATTTTTTTATTTTTAGGCCACTCCTTTGTAGTGAAGATAGAAATTCGAATTCTTAACTAGTTTAGTCTAAGTGTGTGTGTAAAGGCTCGAACACACATCCTAAAAAAGGGATTAATATCAAATGGGAGAAAGAGGACACCACTGAGCTACTAACCAGTAAATAAGGGAGAGTACTTATATTCTGGCAACCTCGATGTTGAAAGGCAGGACTAGAAATTTGAGAAGTTAGACTACTTCGGATTTGATGGACATATGATGCAACCTGGAGGGTGATTTGAATGTAGTGGCACTGTATTTCAACTTTTTTCCAACTCTCTTTCTCCTAATGATAATAAATTATCGATTGTTCCAAAAACTTAAACTGTTAATACTATTATAAATTACTAATTGTCCCAAAATTTTAAGTTATTAGAACATGATAAATTTAATCATTTAATCATATATTTAACAGATAATGATATATTGGCGTACTTATTATATGATGATTTGTCATCTACTTTTACAGCATTGGCATGTGGCCTGTGGGTAAAGTCTATAATTGAACTGCATTTATTTAATAGAAAAAAAAGAAAAAGAAAAAGAAAAAATCATATAAGGTGCACACACATTCTTAATGTGTGTGATTAGGTTTACATTGTGGCAAGGTGCTCTCAGATGTAAATTCCAATATATAAGAACTTTCCCCCATTTCAACTTGAAATGTACTGTCATATTTGATTAGAGATAAAGATAGCAATTTGATTCAAGAAGTTGTTAGATGAGCATGACTAATCAATGAGAGAACTGATACATGAACTACAATGAGATGAGTTTCAGTTAGCTAATTAACTATAATTTCAAGTAACATTTTTTTTGGGTAAGTTAAATTCAACTAAAATATCAGTCAGATATTCATAGTCTAGCTATTAAGCATCTTTGGCTATTGAAATACGTATGACCATGTGCGAGAAAAAATGGAAATTATATCATTGCCTTTTCTTCCTTCATGAAAATTGATAACAAAACTGAGAACAAGAAGGCTTAGAAAAATTTTCACATTATGAACTAATCATAGGTCTGCTCAAACATACATATAAAGAAACAAGTTCTTTGATTACTCTAAGAGTAGAGAATCAATTTAGCAAATTCATGCAGAAGAAAGACTGAGAAATGCATCTCTAATACTCTCATGAGTCTCTGATGAGTTGAGAGCAATGTAACAGTACACTAATTCCTCTATATCCTCCCAATCACAGACTCCCACATACTGAATCATCTCTAAAATTGATTTCCTCATATCCAAAAATGGATTTGTAGAGTACTTAACTGCACAGATACTACCTGCAAAAACACCACAGACATCATCAGGCAAGCTAGCTGAAAAGCTAATTCTGTTCTTCCATTTCTGTGAATTTTTCTTCTTTTGCTTCTTGTTGAGTTCCTCGGCGACATCCATGGTGACAACCTGCAAAACAATGTTCATGCCCCAAGAAACACAACCATCATTGTATGTGTATACATGTGGTTAGGTGCGTTAAGGAATTAAGGGTGTATGAATTTCGTAAGCTCTAGGACACGCAGGACAGTGAGTCTCCATGTGTGAAAATGTGGCCAGGAAAGCAATTGATAGCTGGAGCCTTGAATAGCAATAATGTCAAGTCAATAAAACATGAATGCAATCCTGTGAGGGTACGTACGTGTACATGGTGCCATATATGAAATTTCATGCGAGAGATGTTAAGATAAGGACTCAAATGCATCGATCATTTATGATTCACCAACTCCTTTCAAATCAACTTTGGTAAGATTAATACGTTGTAAATATTTTAAAAAGTATCTAATTATATATAGTATTTGGAACTATCATGTTCATTTTCATAATAATTGCTCGTTGGGACAGAACTAGAATTTCAAGAATGCAGGGATCAAAGTAATAGCAAATATAAAAATTCAACCAATTTAAGAATACCATATAAGAATTATGAAGAGTTTGGAAAGATCATTTATATATTTTTGTGAAAATATTAGGTAAATATAAGGTTAAAATTTTGGGGGGCCATGTTTTATGCATTCCGCATCTGATTTGTCTTTTTTATTAGATTAAGACACCAATTTGTTTTTTATGTAGACGAGTTTTAAACCATAATCCTTATAGACAACAAAATATTTTAATAGTTTAGCTAAGATATAACTTATCAGCTAGAATAACTAAAAGCCAACGTTTGTTGTTTGTCTCAGGTTAACTCAGACTGACTTGCTGTAGAAAATATGGCGCAGCCTACACGTGTATTTTTGGGTAGTTTTGGGAGTTTGGTAGGTAAAGAGTCGGGTCATGGTAGCTCTTGTTTTTTCTTCATTCTAGATTTAGAAAAAAAATGATTCATTGTGCTAATTTGGAACTGAATTGACTTAAAATATTCAGGGACTTGATATTGCATTGGTAAAGTACAAGTTGCAAGTATTGTAATGTAGAATATTTCCTGCATTGTATCCATTCGTTGTACTTATATTTGACAAAGAAACAAGCAATCCATGTTATTCAATATTGGAGCCGGACGTGTCTTCAACAACCTCTAGGAGGTTGTTGGGGGATCTCATAGTTCTCTTTCTCTCTTGCTCTTTTTGCCTACAGAAATTCAGAATTAAGATCCCCATGATGCTCCTTTGTCTCTTGGCCCCGAGACACCAGTCACACCACAACTTTGGCAGATCTGTTTAGTTAATTAAATTAATATGAATGCAAAACTTATCTCCCTTTGATTATTAGTTTTAGCATAAAAATCATTGCAAAATTTTGTTAAAATTATAACTCACATTACATTAATTTATTAGCCTCCGCTAAGCCATGCCTTGGTTCATTAGTTATTACTTGTTGCCATTCCGCCTTGCACTGCTGAAAGGGAACTAAGATTTTATCTGAAGGGAATAATATATTAAAAATGAATTATCATTTTCAATGTTAATAAAATATTAACAAAACTGTTATTTTTATGATTGAAATTGGTGAATCAGGCAATTCATAAATTGGAGGCTTCAGTCTATAACAAAGATGGGCAACCAAGCTGCACTAAAATTAGCAAGGCACGCTCAAATGGTCGAGGATATATATATGAAGAAATATGGATGGAGGGTGTCCCTCCATTTTTATGTGCACAGCTTCAACGAGATGTAAATCAATGATCCATTGGAAAAGTTTTACTATTGCATTAAAATTCTCTTGGCCTTTTATTAAAATAAAAAATTAACTAGGAAAAAAATAAAGAATATGAAATACATTTTCCAACCCTAAAGTTTAAGCATTTTGGCAATCAAGAAAAATGAATTATTAATAAATTCCATCCAAATAATTTCTTATCATGGAAATGGGGGCCAAGTCATTACTTACCCCAACTAATACTACATGTGGCATAAAAAACCTTGAGCTACTGGAAGTTAATTTGTTGTTGAGTTGGCAACACTTTTTGAGGTAGTTTACACCTTTAATACTGTAACACTAACATTTCATTTTAAGAGTGAAACAGTAATACAATTTGAAGTTAGAGATTTGTTAAGTAAAAACAAACTTTCCTTTTAAGAGTAACACCACACCAGATGTTGTAACACAACTTGAAGTTAGAGATTTGTTAACTAAAAAAACAACCTTTCTTTTTAGAGTAAAACCAGATGCTGTAATACAATTTTGAAGTTAAAGATTTGTTTAGTAAAAAGTAAAAAAGCCTTTTTTGTTTCTTTTTAGGAGGGGATACTACAGGTGTGGGCTAATTGGTCATTCTATTTTTTTTTTAACTCTTTTTAGATAATTTATTCCTGAGTGAGACTATGTCAAATTTATGAAGGACTTTAAAGTCTAAACTTCAAATTTTAATATAAATATATATTCTAAAAATAGAGTGGGGACCTCCTTGGTCTAAAAGTTGTTCATTTCGTCCTAATAACATTGTTTGGCGTAGAATTTAAGTTAAATCCTCGGCGATATCAGCTGTGTTAAAGTATCCAATCTAAAAATTTAAATTAATAAGTGGAAAGGGCTAACAAATTTATATACTCATTATTTACTCTAACTCTTTCGAATATAAAATTAATAATCTTTAACAATAATAACAAATATAATGACGTATTTGTGAAAACAACTAAGGCAATTGTAGTGCGCCATTCAATTTCATTGCAAATTGGCTCAAATTCCCACTTGCAGTTGCAATTGGGATTTGGTTTGTGAAAGCAACGCCTCAGTTCTCATTAACCTCTCATGTCCCATGCTGAAGCAGTCAAAGCCTGAATCTTTCCTCCCTTTGTGCTCGCTTCCTTCTTATCATTTCTTTAATTTAATTAATTATTTGAAATATTGACTGACTTTTAAAGAATAAATCCATCAATAAGTTGTTTTATGATTTGAAGCAAGTCAATATGGTCCGTTCAATAACTCCATGGGTGATGAGTGACATACTCATCTCTCCCATTGAATAATCACTGCCACACTGACCACACCTTTCAGTTAATCCATCCTTAAAGACAAAAGTAGACAATTCGATGACAAATATTGATGGCTCTTTAAGGTTCCATTTCATAATAAAGAATTTATTCTAATTTCTATATCAAAAAACCATTTGCGAACATAAGTAGAGGAAATATGCCAATACCTCCTATTGTTTCATGTGTGGTTCAAATTGGCTCACATTTGGAGAGTGCAAAACTGAAAATTATTATGAGTGATGATGACATCTCAAATCATAGGCCAGCCGAAAGTGAATAAGAAATTTTGCAATGCGGCACCTCCCTTTAACTTTACATTAATCATGTTTTTGCTTTTTAGAGCTTTTGCACCTTCTTAGATAGGATTTTTGGACTTCGGCTTCCATCTCTTTGAATTAACTTTCGGCAGTTAATTAGTCCTCACTCATGCAGTCAACTCTCACGGTTTTTCTTGATTAAATTTCTTAAATTCTATGAACTAAAATAATTTAGATTAATTGGATGACTAAGTCTGAACCACTCGATTTTGGTCCCCACCATGCCTGATAATAACCCTTTATCGAAATGAAAAGTGTAGATAATACTAAGCAGTAAGCATGTATGTTTCTTTTCTGTTTTTTCTTGTCTTTTTTTGGGTATGGATACAGGTTTACAGTTTCCTACCGAAATTCCAAATTATTTAGACAAATATATAAGGAAACACTTTTTTTTTTGTTTTTGTTTTTTTTGTTATAGTGACAAATGGGGAAACTTTAATATTTTATTACTATTTTTTATAATTATGATACCATTTGAAATTTGAATCTATAACATCCACTCCAAGATAATCGACAACAAAAACTTTACTAATTAAGCTAATTGAAATTCAACATTAATACTGTTATGTTGCACATAATGCAAACCTCAAGTAGTAAAAATGTACCACAACTCTAATTAAGATGCACCATACTTCATCCCATCAAGAAAGATTACAAGAAATTCAAATAGTCATTAATCAATTAAACAAATCATATAATCCATTCTGTATAATGAAAGTTTACTCTATGCATCAAATTTGATATCATGAACAAACAAATAAAAACACCTTTGTTAAAATTTTGTGAACGGAGAATCTGATTCTCTCAGCAACTAAGCACGTAAGTTGAATAAACTATCAAAGGTATCAAACATATACCAGTATAGACATGATCGGATCACAGACATCCAAATCTTGATAATCATCACTTTATAGGCACCCTCTCTTTTTTTTTCCCTAACTTTCGGCTGAAACAAAAAGAGTTTCAAAACATTCTATGGGTCCTCTATTGCCACCACCCCTCCAATTTGATTACTCCTATTTCAACAAAGAGTGATTATTCCGTAGTCCCAGATTACAAATAAATGCGTATTTCTTCCTTTCACATGAATAAGAATGTGGAAACGTTACGCTGCAAATGAATAAATTCCGACTACTAATAAAGTTGGTTATTATGTGAATATTTGGGCATAACGTATACTACAATCCAATGGCATCTGAAAAAGCCTCAGCCCCCGTGCGTTACTTGTAAGCAAAGGCTAGAAACAGAGTGATTTGTGTGAATATGGTCAAATTTCAGGAAAAGCAGTATGTATCGCGAATAATCCGCGCATGTACCACTTTTTTATGAGTTTTTTTTGCAGCTAATGACGCCAACTATAACTCTATAATTCTATAAATATGCACAAACACACATAGGCAACACAAACATGTAAAGCACACATAGACATCTGAGAGAAAGAGAGAGAGAAAGACCACGTAAAATTTTGTAAAAGATAGAGGACACCAAGTTTGAGGCTGTTCTTTTTCTCTAATCCCACAACTTTAACATAACACCGCCGCAATCGGTAATTTCCGCTATACTCTCCCTTCCTCCACATCTCTTCCTAAATATTCATTGCCACCGGCTATTCCCTTCTCTCCCTCTCTCTCTCTCTGAAATTCATAATCATAGAGATCAAAAAGCCTGAAGAGAAAGAAAAACCGGGTCCAATTCCGTTACATACAAAACCCACAACAACCATTGTTCTTTCACTTTTAGGCATGACCTATTGTTTTGTTTGATAAAAGGAACAAAACCCATCTTCCAAGTTTGGATTTTTTTTCTTCTTCTTTGGTGGGTTTGGATTCTATGTGTATATATATTGCTGAGGGAGGAATGAGAAAGGATAGTAGGAGGGTTAGTAAGATGAAGGGAAGGATATCAAGGATTGGGAGCTATGCAATTGCTTCTTCTATTAGGGACCACCTTCCACACCAACAGCCTTGCATTACTTGCACCACCTTCAATATCCTAGCTCCAATCTACAAGCGCCTCAACAATGAGGTACTCTTTTGCCATTTTTATATGTAGTTTGAGTTTTCTCTGATTGATTTTATGTTGAATTACTTTTAGGGGTGTTATTGGTTTTGGTTTCAATGCTTGTTTCTATGTTTTATTTGATTTGTTAATCAATTTTTGTTTTGGGGGATTTTGGTGGGGGATGGAAGCAGGATCCGAGCTGCCGGGAAAGTGATTATAGAGCGTATTGGCTGGCTAGGAATCGTAGCATATTGGATTCATTGTTGAATGAGAGATCTTCTATCATTTGTCTTCAGGTTTGTATTTGCTTAAATTGGAAAGTTAATTCTATGTCTATGATGGATTTCAATGGATTTGGATGAAAGAATAGGCAAGTTTCTTTAATGGGCGTATGCTAATTTGGTCGATTATATTACGTATATATGACATATCTTTCCTTTGATGTGTGGGTGGCACAGGAATTCTGGGTTGGAAACGAAGAGCTTGTTAATTTGTATGAAAAGAGGTTTGGCGATGCCGGATATGTTCATTTCAAGCTTGGACGAACCAACAACCGTGGCGATGGTATTCTCTTTGATTCCTAATTTGAATTTTATCAAATTATTGAAAGGTTCCCTGTTATGACATTATACATATCTAGACTGTATAAAAGTAAAAGTAATAGAAATTGAACTTAATTAGGCTTGTTTTGGATGTAAAAGTTTAAGATCAGATATTCATACTGATGATTTGGAAATTTTGGTCTAGATTATGTGTCACATCGTCAGTTGCCTAATGGTCTGGTTTGGTGGATTTGGGAAAGATGGCAGGAAACATGCAACCGTACAACAGAAGGAAACTGAGCTTCCTATTTCTTTTGATGTTGACACAATTTTTTGCGCCTTTCTTTCTATAACTTTTGGTAATATGTCAACATAAGTGAAGAAACCAGGGTTTAAAATATAGACTTTGTAAGCTGATTGAGTCTTGTATGTGCTCTTTATTTGAATGGTCTAGGGCTTGGGGTTTTACAACCTTGTTGACTGTTGGGGGTTTTCTTGAATCTTTGAGTCAGTCCTCATGATGTAATTTTCTTGGCGGCTTGTGTTCATGCTTTATGCACACATGCTGTCTTTTTAATAATATTTGTCTTTATTGATAAAAAAAAAAAAAAAGAGAGAGAGGATGAGTTCAACCGACCATACAGTTTCCTTGTTAAAGAGAGTGGAGTAGGCCTTTTAACAGTTTGCCTTTTCTGATCTTATATGTGATTGTATTCAGCACCTTATGGAGTTTCTGTCTATTGTGAGCTATACATTAAAATTTCTAAAGAGAGGGAGAGGGTAATGTTGAGCATTTGTTATATGTATCTTAGTGATAAACAGACCACCTAATTTTTGAACTTGGAATATGTGTGGCTGGTTTTTTCCTCCTTTTAACCTGAGTTTATGTATTCTTACCAACTTCTGGTGTTTTTGTTGGAATCTATAGGTCTTCTGACTGCGGTGCATAAGGATAATTTTAAAGTTCTTAACTATCGCGAGTTGCTTTTCAATGATTGTGGAGACCGTGTTGCTCAGTTGTTACATGTTGAACTAGCTGCCCCATTCGCACAATGCCGAACCAATGATATCCGGCAAGAAATTCTCATTGTGAATACCCACTTGTTATTTCCTCATGATTCAAGTCTGTGCATTGTACGATTGCACCAGGTAAATTTATTTTCCATATTATATTCCCCTATTGTGTATGTCTAGTGTAAATATTTCATTTTAGTAATCATCTGTGATGCCACCTTGACCGTATCTTATACATCTCTTATTGTAGGTCTACAAAATCCTGCAATGTGTGGAATCTTATCAGAAAGAGAACAAGCTTAATCCCATGCCGATCATACTCTGTGGGTGAGTTTACAATTACCTTCTGTTTTGAGAGGTTTATATTACTCGGTTGTTTCCACTGTACAATTATACTCATATTTAACCTTCATCTTGTGATTTGTGCTTGTAGTGACTGGAATGGAAGCAAACGTGGACATGTTTACAAGTTCCTTCGATCCCTGGGATTTGATTCATCATATGATACTGCTCATCAATACACTGATGCTGATGCACACAAGGTCAATCTTTACTACACATCAATAATTTCATTCCGTTGTGCCGGAAGATCTGTCCAGTGCTTGTATTTTCTTTTAACATTCCTGATCTCTTTCATATTCTGAATGCAGTGGGTTAGCCACCGAAATCATCGGGGGAACATATGTGGTGTTGATTTCATATGGCTTCTCAATCCAAATAGATATCGGAAACTACTACAAGCAAGTTGGAGTGAAGCAATATTTGGCATGTTCAAGGTCAGTTATTCATTTTTCAACCTTAACTTTGTTTATGCATTGTTGTAACACTTTTGCAGATGTTTTCTTCTGCATTCTAACTATAGAACTTTCAATTTTCAGTATCTATTACGGAGAGCATCACTGACAGAAAATGATGCATTTGCCTTTCTGAAGGCTGACCACCATGGTGATTACATTACCTACTCAGGTTTCTGTGAAGCTCTTAGACAGGTACGGTATAATTAGTGGACATGATTAACTTTCCAATTTCTTCCTCTTTTTCTGGTTTCTAAGCAACATGACCATTTGTTACAGAGCGCAAGTTCTCTAATACTGTTTTATCATTTCTTTGCAGCTTAACTTAGTTGGCCATTGCAATGGACTTAGTGTTGAAGAGTCAAAGGAATTGTGGGATCAAGCAGACAGAGATGGAAATGGTGTTGTTGATTTGGCAGAATTTCAGGTAAATTATATTCAGTTGAACATTGTCTCATCTATATGTAGCTTCAGGGCATTCAAACAACACAACTAATTCTTCTGGTTGTAAAATGTGTGGTAGGCTTTAGTACCAGAAGCACTCTGGGTTTTCAAGCTTTATATGTGCGCTAGACAATTTTGCTTGCTTATTTATTTTTCTTTTTTGATAAGTAATATTCCATTAATCAAAAGAGAAACCAAAAAGGTACACAGGGAGTGTACAAATTTGCTTGCTTATGTCAATACTGTTCATGTTGTGGGATCGGATAGTTCTATTCTTGTGGCAGCACTATATATAAAATAGATATTTAGCTATTATATGTCTCCTGTCATAATGGTCTCATGTATAGATCACAACCCCATTAGATGTATATTTTAAATCTCAAGTTTATGTGTTCATGTTGCGAATTATGGCACTGCAGCAGCGAATTTGGAATCCTGTGGGGTCAGAGCAAAGAGATGAAATTAGCAACGAGGTTCGAGATGATGGTTCAAAGGAAATTCAGGAGCAAACCATTGGTTTCAGTATAAAAAATGCAGTTCTCTTCCCTCCTGAAGTGGAGAAAGGAAGGTGGCCTGAAGACTACTCTCTTTCTGATCATGCACGACTTACTGTAGTGTTCTCACCAATTAGGATGCCATGCTCTCAGTCGTTATCCTAACCAACCTCAGGTGTGAAAAAATTTGAGTGTAACACTTGTACAGAAAGAACCCAAAAAAGGATAGGGAAAGCTTGGGGGCTACAGATTGATGTTTCCTGAGATGGATGCAAAACCAACCATCAGAGTTCCTGGGCGGATGATCTTTATCTTTTTATGTGATGCAGCCACAATAGATGATTCATGTGCCATTGTTGGACACATCGGAAACATCGAGTCTTTCATAACCTTCAGGAAGGGAATGCCAGCACCAGTGAACTCATTAGCGTGAGAGTTGCTGACCTACTGTCCCATTCAGTTACTTCTATAACACTCAGCCTTGCGGTTGATAAAATGGGGCTAGCATTCAACACTGTCCTGCTCTGTTCTGCCTTCCACTCTATTACCCCTTAATTGAGAAAAAAGAAAAAGGAAAGAAACTAAAATAAGAGAAAGAACATTCACAGTTGAGGATATATATAGTCTGGTAGCAATCACCTTTTTGTAGCATGGTGAGATGCACCATTTAGCAGCTTCTTGTATTTGGACTACAGTCAAGAAAAGTATACAAATTTGATATACCAAATAGAAGAGTTACAGTTACAGATTGAACTTGTACAGTGTGTCAATGATGCATGTCTGAACAATTTATTTTTCAAGTTTGGGGAATGATATATTTCATTATTTTGCAAAGTAGGAGAATAGCCATTGAAACCAGTTTAGTAGAAGTTCATGGTTACTATACGACCATGTTTCTCTCTCTAAATTCCAAATTAAAAGAAACATCATAATCTTGTTATTTTCCTTGGAGAAGCATTTGGAGGGCTAAAGTTCTTGTAAAAATTGCTTCTTCTTTTTTCTTTTTCTTTTTTTTGCTTGGACAGCTTCTTTGGGGAAGATTCCCACAATAGATTATTCATAAAGAAGAAACATTTTTGTTGTGGAATAGTGTTGTATGTACAAACTGCAAAAAGTATGGAGAGTCACTTGATCATTTACTCTTACATGTTGGTAGAAATCTTGGTCTTTAGTATTATGCTTATTTGGGTTCAACAAGTCCAAATACTAAAAATGATATTTTTACACTCTTTGTATGATTGAATGACTGCATTAAGTGGTCATTACTTCCTGAATTTCTTGATTGTTGTAATTTTAGTTGATTTATGAACCCACCTCTAGTACAAAACCCGTGTACTTGGAGGTGCTTTCTTTCTTCTTTAGCTAATAAAATTTACTCATAAAAAAATAATTATAACAATACTTCGAGTACATTTAATGTCTAGAATTTCTAGACTTGATTTTGAAAGTTAAATAAATAACCCATCTATTGTTTCTACAAAAGACAACCTTTTTGAAACTAGAGAGAGTGGGGCATGGGAGGAGCATGTGTTTGGACTTTGGAGGGATTCGTGGCTACCAAGTACCAACTAATAGACACCAATGATATCTCAACCGAATATTCGTTTTGGAAGTTTATTTGGAGTATGCACATCCCTACAAAGTTTAGATCTTTTATTTGGTAGTTTATTTGGAATAAGTGAGGTTTGGTTTTAGCACTTGTGACTTGTGACTTGTGAGTAGAAGGATGACAAGCTGTGGATCCTGGCTAGTTGATAATGTGATTGTGGCAATAGGTAGTAAGTTACAATTTTGCCCCCCTCCCAATTATACTTTGCTTCTTCTTCCTTTTTTGGGTGACTTCCTTTGATGTATTTCTTGTTCATATATAATTTTATTACTTATAATCAAGTATAATCAACACACAATTATCTCTTTTAAATGTCAAAATTCATTAAAAAGAGAAAGAAAGAAAACATTCCTATTTTATTGATGTATTTTAAAGTTCAAAACATACAAAAAGAAAATGAAGGTATGAAAAATAATAAAGCTAGATTTTTATTTCAACAGTTATATATATATATATATAAAGTTGATTGGACCTCAAATTTTTTAGGTAATTATTTATTCTTCTTCATAAGAATTTGTGTAAAAAACATTAAAAATTTGAGCTAATAACATAATAACACCAATTTACATAATTTGTACTTGGTGTCAATCTAATTATTATAAATCATTTCATTCATGGAATTTTAACTTTGAAAAAAGCATAAAACATCATGTTCATACAAACAAATTCTTAACAAATAAACAAAATATAATGAATATATTATTGTTTTATGGGTTTTCTTAGTTAAAATATCAGGATTAGGACCTGTTGCTTCAATGTGATGAGTGATAACAAGAGAATTGTGTACTTCATACAATACTTTAAGAAAAAATTAGACAAAAGTCGTATTTTATAAAGACAATTTTCACGTATTATTTCAAAAAATGTAAAGACGACTTTCAAGTGTTTTTTCAAATTTTAGAATATTTTAAATGAAAGTCGTTTTTTATAAAGACAACTTTCACGTGTTTCAAATTTAAGAAAAATTTGGACAAAAGTTGTTTTTTGTAAAAACAACTTTCACTTGTGATTTTAAAAAAAAAATTATATAAAAGTCGTCTTTACAAAAAACAACTTTTAGGTGTTTTTTCAAATTTCAAAAAATTTTAAACAAATTATAAACAAATAAAGAATCAAAAGTCGTCTTTATCAAAGACGATTTTTCACGCGAAAAGTCGTCTTTATCAAAGACGATTTTTCACGCGAAAAATCGTCTTTAAGAAAAACAATATTGAATCAGTCCATTTTTTAAATAAACATCAGAAGAGTCATATTTAACCTAAAAACATAAAAAATAAAAATATATATTTTTTAGCAAAATTGGCCTTTGTATCATTGGCCATCTTGCGGCTGATTGTGCTCTCCAGCTGGACTCTTTCAGAAGTTGGTCAGTTGGTGCGTGTGTCATATCCAAAGAGCCAATGCAGCGGCTTTAGCTTTAAATCTCTTTAATTCTTCACCTTGATTTGGATAGTCATAGTCTCATAAACAAGTACAAGATTATAATAACTCAAGATTTAAACTTGTCCCTATACAAAGTGAAGAACTTGCAATCTGAGATTTCCAGTCAGATGCAAGTTGGTCTGATGGACTGGCTCATGTATGTTGAAGAAAAAAAAAATTTACTTGAGAAGAAAGCAACAATAACAACTTATAATTAAATTAAAGAATCAATTTTAAGTTTAAATAAAGCAAGTCTTTGCAAAGTTCATTTTTTATGATTTTATGACTAAAACAGTAAAAAGGGGGATCCAAAAGAAGCATCATGATTATATAATAAACTTGTTTAATAATAAATTAGTTCCCAGTTAGTGGTGCACTTGGTCCCTAAAGAAAAAGTGAAAAAGGCTAATCAACTTGCTAGTTGATAATTTCATGCAGGTATTGTTAAAACTTTAAAAAATAATACTTTTAAAACACTTTTCAAGGGTATTATAAATTCTCTTGAGACCATTTTTTTCAAAAGTAAGTGATGACAAATTCTCATCCATTTCTATTATGCTCATCCCAGAAATGGTGGGACTAACAATAACTGAAAGTAGTCCTCAGTCCACTACAAAATGTGGAAGACTAGGACATATATTACAAATTAAATTGCTACATGAAACAATAAATCAATGAATTTGATATACCCTAAAATATACATCTGGTTGTGCAACCTGAAAAAATTAAGCTAATGGAAAACGTATTCATACTTTTATAAATTCAAAATTTTAAAAAACTATATTCATTGTAATTTACGTAACACTCAAAATATTGTTAAAGAGTTTTTCAGTTAAAATTCTTTGTTAGTATACATCACAAAATCTCTACTACTAGAATAGTGCTATAGTTAAACTCTAATTCCTATGGAATGTCAAATGGACACTAAATCACAGTTAATTAAACTTATGGTTCAAACATGAATGAGAAAAGGAATCTGACACAAATATTATCGAATGAATAAAAATCTTCAAATTCTACTGTTCTTGTACTTGGAGTCTTGGACCTTCGACAAGGAAAAAGTTGATGACCTTATCGACAAATCAGACTGTTCTTACTCTTTGCAATGTAGGGGCAAGACCCTAACAAATTCCAAAACCAAAAAAGAAGAAGAAAAATGTCATGAGGTTTCGAAATAATTGATCTTTTTGAACGATAGGCTTACGTGCAAAACCGTGGAATCCATAATTCATGATGATACACGTAACACGTGTACAACTTCAATTGCTTTCCACAGAAAGAGAAGAAAAAGAAGAAGAAGAAGAAGAAAAATGCTACGTAGTAGGTCTTATTAGTTATTAGTAATTACAACTTTATACTTTTTTAATTTACAAGAAGGGTATGATTGAAGTAAAATTCTCTTTTTTTTTTTATGACATGCTTACAACTTGCATTAATGCAGAGTACTTGCCAAGAAATGGCAATGGAGCAAGGAGGAGAGAGAGATTTAAGATTGGGTGATGACAAATTCTCATAGTCTTTAAATGGTGTAGCTAACATTAATTATTGTGGTAAAAGCTAGGTGATGATGATACAAAGCCCACTAAAGATTTGATGAATTACTCATTCGCGGTGTGGATGATATGGAAACCATTTTACTCCTGATAAGGAAGCAGATTAAAAAAAAAAAAATTTTGTAATGGATAGAGTTGAGGTGGGGTAGCAAAATAGAGAAAAAAAAAGATCATCATTAGTTTTTCTATTCACTTTTTGTTGCTGAGAATATGCAAGTGAAGAGTTCCTCT
Source organism: Fagus sylvatica (assembly GCA_907173295.1). Classification (NCBI taxonomy): domain Eukaryota; kingdom Viridiplantae; phylum Streptophyta; class Magnoliopsida; order Fagales; family Fagaceae; genus Fagus; species Fagus sylvatica. The sequence goes on along the minus strand of OU015763.1, from coordinate 42,106,332 downwards.
CATTTCTTTTTCTTTTTCACTTCTTTCCTTTTACTTTTTCTGTGATCACGAGAAACATTATTGAATTGTAAGGTTATCTATGTATAATATAAATTAAAAAAATAAATTTTAAGTGTAGGGGACATACATTGCAAGTGACCCAAAAATTTTGAAGATTGAGTACTCAGATTTCACTTTTATAAATGACATTATATCCCACCTCAATATTTATAAGAAAATGAAATTTACTCAAAAAGATAAAGTAAAATCAGTAATCTTAAAAGATAATCCTACGAGGCTACGACCTTTATAAAACTATCAAAAGATTCAACCCCTACCCTAGATTCCTAGCATCAGTTTGGTAATAACAATATATGATCTCCTATAATAAGTCACAATTAAGCAAGAAATTAAAGGACTAGGGGATACTAGCTAACTCACAATTATGGCAAGAAATTTTAATAATTTCCTTAGCAAAAACTTCTAAGCCATCAACTCCAATAGCAAAATTAGTAGAAATAGGAGAATCGCAAAACCAAATTAAAATAATAATAATAATAATAATAATAATTTCTTAATAAATTTAACTGAATAAGCACAACAACACATTTCAAAACATGATTTACTGAAATAACAATTTCAACTATTCACTCTAATAGATTCATGTGCTGACTTAAATTCAAGAAGTAATTATACCACACAAAAATGATAAATGCCAGGATGATTCATTCCAAATCCCAAAGGTTCTTACACTTGCAAAGCAAGGTCCTAACAAAGTAACAAATTCCCAAAAATATAAAAAATAAAAATCTCGAGGCTTAATATATTTGTTCTTTTTGAAAGACAGGCTTACGTTCAGATTCGTGGAATCCATCATTCACAGATGCGTGTTCAAATTCACTTGCTTTCTAAAGAATGGGAGAGAAAAAAAAATCTAAATAACTTTATGCTGCAGCAGTACAAAAAGTAGATGTGAATACAACTTTATACTTTTAGCTTAATCACCCCTTTCAAGGGTATAATTGATGTAAAATTCTGTTTAAGACCTGCTTTCAACATGCAATTATTGAATGGAGGAGTGATAGAATTATGAGGAGGTGAATAGGTGATGAATACAAATCTTCTATTTCATTTTTTGTATTTCCTTTTATACTTCATCAACTGTAATATTATGATATATCAGATTGTATTTGATTTATTTCAATTTTAAATCAAACAAGTTATAATTAATGTAGTATAAAGTAGAACACAAAAAAAGTGAGATAGAAGACTTATATTAGTCAGTAAATGAGAAATTCACGTATGCTCATCTTTTTATAGTATAGATAACATTATTGTGGTAATAAAGGGTCATGAAGATTTTTTTTTTTTTAATAAAGAAATATGCTTTATGACCGAAACCAAAAAGCAAACCAAATAATTTTGATGAATTATTCAATTGGCGTTGTGATATGGAAGCCATTTTACTCCTGACTGAGGTGGAGGTGGGGTCTCTTCTTTATTAGGAAACGGTCAAACACATGTGACCACTTAATTGTAAGAAGTTTATATATTAATTTCTATTAGAGTAAATTATAGAAGAGGCCCAAAGTTGATAACAGCCGAAGAAAATTGTTGTAGATGATCACTACTTTTTAGAGTAATCAACCTCTAGATTATAGGGTTTGTTGCAATGTTCCTCCAAGGTTAATATTTTTTTTCTTTCTATTTTTTGCTATATTTAATCTAAATTTCCACATGCTTATCACTTGATCATAAAATCAAATAGAAGAAGATAATAAAAAATATATATAGAGAAAAGATCATCATTAGATTGTCTATTCACTTTTCGTTGGAGAGAATATGCTAGTGAAGAGTTCCTCTCATTTCTTTTTCTTTTCTTTTTTTTATGTGATCACGAGAATTGTAAGGCTATATATGTATAATATAAAATAAAAATAAAAAAAAAAAAAACTTAAGTGTATGGGACATTACAAGTGACCCAAGAATTTTAAAAATTGAGTAATCAAATTTGACTTTTATAAATGACATTATATCTGACCTCAACATTTACAAAATGAGAATTACTCAAAAATTTATTCTTGAAATAGATCTTGTTCTTGATAAAAAGATGCAAATATTCCGCTACTAAAACATGTTAACTTCTTAAAATATACTTCATCATCAATTCATCATGTATATATATATAGTCCAAAATAGGAAATATGATTAGGAATGTATTTAAATGATATTATTAATGATTTATTTTATTTTAAAAATAAACTATATAAAAGTATAGTTTTATTTAAAAGAATTGAGAATCTATACACATATGACTCATACATTGTTTCACTCTTGTAGATTCAATTATCTTATCTTTGTTTTCTAATTTTTAACCTTTTTTTTTTTCATAGGAGGATTCAATAACTTCCACCTAAGCTTTTTTATAGAAACGATAGCTTGTTTCTTTCAATCCATGGATAAGAGTTTACATCATGGTCCAGTCCTGAATGCACTACTGATCACAGGAACTCTGGACGGTGAAATTGACTTGCTTCAATTCTTTCTTTAATTTATATCCTCAGATGAGACATAGTCCCAACCATGTCATTGTCGTTTTGCAACTCCCTGACTATGAGCATTCTGGCTCAAGAAGCTTTTTTTTTTCTTTTTTGTGAAAGCACTATGGATCAAGAAGCTTTAGATAGAAATGATTGGTCCCACTTCATTTCTTGTGCACCAGAATAATTTGTTTGTCCAATGAAAAATATTCTATACCAACGGTTGTCTAGATAGATTACATAGCCCAGCTTCAACACTTACGTGTGACGTTTCCACATTTTCCTGTGTTCACACTATGTAACACTATTATTATTATTGTCTAAGAAATCCGTGTTCATACTATGAGGAAATTAAAGGACATTGAAAACGATGTTTAGCAATGGGGAGCATAAAAATAATAGTAACAAAGTTAGGACGAGAATAATGTTGAAACATAAAGTAGTGAGTAAAATCTTGGAATTGAAATAGTTTTGAGAATGCTGAACTGTCTTAGAAAACTTGCGAAAATTGTCATTAATAATTGCTGAAGCCCGAAGGGATATTTTAATTGTGGGATATATTCCCTAATACTAGCCATTTTGATCCTTCAACTCTTCAAGCAACATGAACTATGTCAAGTTGTTTTCAATACCCTTTCAAAATATTTAATTTTAGTGCTAGTATTGTCACCAGTCACCACCACTTTCTTTGATGATTAGCATTTTTTAACACCTCCAAATCCATATTTGCTATATCACCAAATTTTCAACTCTAATTTTCTTTCCCTACGAATATTTACTCCATTTAAAAGCCCAAAAATTAAAGAAGGAACTACGGTTCATACTATAATTTAAAAACTTAAAGTTTACAGTTTTACAAAATATACCATCAAATTACCATGACTTGAATGCTGAATAGTTTAATGGATGATGGTGATAGAATCATAGAATGATTCTTCTTGACTTCACCACCATTCTTTATTTGCTTATTGATCATATCAACCTTGTGCTCTTTTTCAACCACCAAAATGCAACATACCAGTAAAAGTAATATAAATAATATATCTTCTTTTTATTCCTAGAAAGTAATATAATAATAGTTCTATTAACAAAAGAAAAAGAGAATACACACAAAGCGGAGGCCACATTACAAAAGGAAAAAAAGGCTTTTGAGGTTGAGTTTTGGCTGCAATAAAACAATCTGAAAAAGAATAGTGCAAAAGCCAAAAAAAAAAAACCAAAAGCCTCCAAAAGAATCGTACGGAAATTGGGAGCAAGGTTCCTTGTGTGTTTCTTCAAGTTTTTATTATACTCATAAATCATAATATATAAAATGATATGTGACCTCTCCCTCATAACAAGTGAATCTTTTATTTTATTAATTTTTTTAATTAAAAATTTACTTGATTGAATTTTAATTCTGAGAAAAAAAAATATGAAACTGAAATTCTAATAATGATAAGTATCAATTTTTTTTGTCAAGTGGAAAAAAAAAATCCATTAATTTATAAATGAATGAATTTTTAACTCTATTTTAATTTTCTTTCAAAATAAAGTTAAATAAAATAGTAAATAAGAAATTACAAAAAGTGAAAAAGAAAATAACATATAAAAGTTTTAATTATTGAATAGGATTCTATCATAAAAGATCATTTTTCGTATAAAATAATAGATGGTAAGTAAGTGGGTCCCACACGTTGAAAATCTGGCGGGACCAAGCATAGCTCAGAAAAGCTCCAAACGTGTCATCACTTTATTGGTCTGCCAGCAACACCACCTTAATTATTTTATTTTATTCATTTTCTTCCTTGAGACGCTTCCTTAAAAACGAGGATGAAAAAGACTAAAACACCCTTACGCGGTATATACCATAATTCGAAACACGGTGCTATAAATAAAGAGCAAAACTAACAACTCTCTTTCTCTGTTACTTGCTTTCTCTGCTTTTCTTTGAAAACTAATGGGCCAACTCTCAAAATCTCCAAACTGAATTTCAACCAGAATCTCTCTGATTCCTTTAGCCTTTCTTTTTCTTTTCTCTATTTGTTTTTAGCTTTTTATCCAAAGGGTCTCTCTCTTTTCTCTTTCTCTCTCTTTAGACTCTGATTCTGTGTGATGGCTGTGTTGTCGACGAATGCTCTGCCACTGGGGTTCAGATTCAGGCCAACGGACGAGGAGTTAATCGACTACTACTTGAGGTCCAAGGTCAATGGAAATGAAAATAACGTTCGGGTTATTCGTGAAATTGATGTGTGTAAATGTGAACCGTGGGATTTGCCTGGTATTTTTTCTTACTTTCTTTTACCTTACTGCTATGATCACAAGCCCAAATTCAGTTTTTTAATTATTTTTTTGCGAAGTTTTGTACTTTTCTAAATTGGGTTGGTATGGGAAATGGGAATTTTGGTTTTTGTATGTTTCAATTTTAGATATTTGTTGTTTGCTTGGAGAAGAAGACAGTATTACTATTTGAGCGTGTGTGTGTTTTTTTTAGCAGTTTGTTACATTAAATTGGTGTGGAAATCGAAATTAGGAAATCGTTTAGCAACTAATTCATTTGCCTATTTCAATTTTGTGTAAATTTATTGTATTTTAGGTTAATGTGCAAGTTGAATTTGGTATTAGTATTTTCCCTTTTCAATAACTTTGCTTATGAGGTTTAATTCATAATTTTTTTGATAAATTAAAGTGGTTTCTGTTAGAAATGATGTTATTAATTCATCTTTAGCTTGTATAGAAAATTTCCATTTGACTTTCCTGTTTTAAATTTGGTTATCAATTTCTTTGGCTGTAGGTTTATCAGCGATAGAGACGAGGGATCCAGAGTGGTTCTTTTTCTGTCCGCAGGATCGGAAGTACCCGAATGGATTTCGATTGAATAGGGCAACAGTTGCTGGGTACTGGAAGGCGACTGGGAAGGATCGGCTGATCAAGTCCAGAGGGAACGTGATCGGAATGAAGAAGACCCTGGTCTTCTATAGGGGGCGTGCTCCTAAGGGCGAAAGGACCAATTGGGTAATGCACGAGTATCGCACAACCCTGGATGAGCTTAAGGGAACTCTACCTGGCCAGGTTGGTTTTCTCTCTACTCAATTCACTGTGTTGCTTTGGTTGTTTAGTTTGTGTAATGAATTGGTTATAGATATTGATTTGAGATTTCCTTTTGAGGAAATGCTTAACTGAGTTTTGTTAAGTTGTTTTTCTTTTGATTTAAGATATTTTTGGTGCTAAAATCATGTAGCTAATTTGTGAATTAAGGATTGCTAACACAGGACTACTTGATTAGCTAGGATTGTGGAATAAGTATAATTTGTTAATTTACAGCTAGGGTTAACAGTACCAGTCAATTAATGATTTCTTAATTTGTATATTTGGTGATTTAAACGAGTAGTTTGTAACTTGTGTGACTTGGATAACTCACCAGACCTTCCATATGCAAAACAGGTTTTGAATGGAAACACGTGAATTGTTATCTCAGACTTCGTGTATATGGCCAAGATAATTACAATTCAGAAGAATGGACTGGTTTCATTTCTTTATCCATATCTATTTTTTTGTGTGTTTATCACTTAATCCTTAATTTTGTGTATGATTTCTTTGATTCAAATTTAAATAGATGCCTTCATTGTCAGTCAGCTTTACTAAAGGCACTTCCTTAAATATTTAGATGCACCAAATGGCTCTATAGAACTACCTACTTCATTTTATTATCATAATAGTTTTTTAAGTTTTCTGGCACACATTTGCATATTAGTTATTCAATTTTGTGGTTACCCAATTTTTAGCTTTTGATCAGACATTGATGGGCCGTTTCCCAAATTCACTACTTTGATTAAATTCATGCAGCGTCCCTTTGTCCTCTGTCGTTTATTCAAGAAACAAGATGAGAGCATTGAAGTTTCAAACCGTGATGATACTGAACTGGCTGTTTTATCTCCTACCACAGCCAGATCTTCTCCTGAAGATACACAGGCTGAGCTAGCACCAGAACCGGTGACTCCATTGTTCGGATGGCAAGCTGGAAACGATCCCACAAGTGTTGATTGTTTTATTGCTGAAACTTCTGATGGATCGACATCCGACACTGTTGCACCGGTCAACTATAACAACAGCAACAGCGATGGTGTGGAAAATAAAGTGGTAGAATTACCAGCTCCTGAGGTGAGAAAGAAACTGAAACTGAATTGCAGTTTAGAATAACTTGCATTTTTTTCTCCTGTGTGTGTGGAAATGAGATGTGTAAGTAACTAATTAAGTTTTTGTCTTGTTTGTTCATGTTTCTTACATCAGCCTGATCCGGAGATGGAAAGACACTTGGACATTCTCTATGAGCCGCTATTTGACCCGCTATTTGGGCCAGAAGATTGGTCACTTCTCTCCCCAATAAACACACAAATGCCTGCGGAGCTAGGATCTTCAGACATTTCTCTCCTTGCCCCCAATGACTTTATCAGTGGTAATAATGGGGTGCAGTTCCAATATGGCTTGAACGAACCAAATGATTTATCTGAGTTCCTGAATTCAGTATTATGCAATCCAGAGGAGTGCTCATATGATGAATGTGGCAATCAAAAAAATCTGGCTTTTGAAGGTCAGACCTCAATGAATACAGAAGTGGTCAATGCACTGGTAAGTGGACGCTCTCAAGACACTGTTTATTAATTGGAATTGGAAGTTTTGCCACCATAATTTGAGTAGTGTCAATTTGTGGCTGGAATGCTGTGAGTTGCTATGGTCCTCTTTGGATACGTTTGAATTTATTTGACATGGTTTATTTTGTTGTTATCTTTATCGAATATATAGCTGCCAGCTGAAGAGATCATCGACAGAAAGCCTCATTTGCAAATGGAAACAACTCCTTTGCAGAACCCCGTCTCATCTGGTGGTGGTGCTGAACAAATCTATGATTCTAGGCTCAAGGAATCAAACAATCATTTGAGTGCATTTGCAAGTGGTGAGGTTAGAAATGGATTCAGCATAACACCTCGCCAACGGCAAAACCAACCATCCAATGAGAACTCCATGACACAGATGATGCAGGGCACTGCTCCAAGAAGATTGCGTTTGCAGTGTAAACTTCAAGTGCGGCCACTTACCACCAGCCTGATGTCAGAAGATGGCAGCTACACAACAGAAGACCGTGAATTAAAACCAGTTGCTACAGAAGTAAGAAGTTTGTTTTGTGAACCTAATGTGATATTCTTTTGACATATATGCTCGGATTGTGAAGTTTATCAAAATGCCAATGTGCAGGAGGAAAAAGCTTCAGAAAAGCACGCTGTTGCTAGTGGTCACAGTGCTGCTGCTAGTGCTTTGAGTGAACCCCGAAAGATCCTTTCTGATTCCACTGAAAACTGTAAAACCCCTCAAGAACCAAATACCAGTATGAGGCCAAGCTTGGAGTTACAAGGAAACATTTTGACAGGCACTAACGTCTTTTCTTTGTTGTCAAAGGCTCCTCCTTGTTCGTCACTCAAACTGGCCACTTGCTCTTCTGTTCAGGGTAGTGGTGATTGCAGTCTTGTTCATAATCTTTGCTAGCATATGGAGATGTCTTAAATTTTGATTCTACTTGGATATTAGGACATTCTACATTTGTTTTTGAAATTGAGAGGGAGCTTTCAAGGCGAAGATTTAGGTTTTTTATACATCTAAAGGCACCATGTACTCCTTTAGATTTGTGAAAATTTTGATCTTCATCAGGATTGGACTCTCTTAACTTCAAAGCAAAATAGTGAGGATCCTAATTAGCTATTTAGAGAGCTTTTTGTGCTTGTAGTTGACCCCAATAAATTTTGGTTTTATTAGGGGGTGGGGTCACTAATTAGGTTTATTGGGATAGATTTGTTAGGTTTGTCAATATTAATATTAATGATTGTATGTAATGATATGTACCCAGCCAAAACAAAAACAAAAAGGTATATATGCCTGACGATCTCCATCTGTTTATGTATAAAAGCTTCACTTATGACTTTTTTTTGTATCTTTTTAAAAGCTAGTTTTGCAGCATTTGTCTCAGACTTGTTTGGCTTTCTTTATGAACACGTACTATGAAATGGTTTGAGATCTCCAATAATGGGATGGTTCCAGATTCCTCATGGTGTATAATGTATATTGTTGGATGGTCTATGGACAAACATTGCATCTCTTAGGGGAAAAGAAAAAGTGTGTTTCTGGGTGGGGTGTGGTTAGACCACAAGGACTTGTGAATATAGATAACAGTGAGAAAGTTGAATTAGCATTATATGCACATAAAGACCAAAGCCCATATGCATAATGCATGGGAGTTGGGACAAAATTGAGGCTGAAGGTGCAGAAATAAGGCATTCGGCTTATGTTACACTTTCCAAGAGTTATAGTTCAATTGCATCTCCAGATATTTTTAATGGAAACATTCATGACCATATTTTCCTTTTCTCAATTAAAAAAAAAAAAAAAAAAACCTATATTACACTGGTAATTGTGGCCCTAATAAAATTTATTATCACTGTGACTTGTTAAAAATTATGGTGCTCATAAAGTAACAGTTAAGAAAATGTAATTTATTTAAATTTACCATCATGTCCCTTATTTTCCTACTTTTTCCTTCTCCCTTATTCTCCTCCACCTCTTCTCTCCAAACAAACATACCCTAAGATATATTGGTAACTATTACTTACGGAAAAGAGGAAAGGATAGAGTTGTAGAAGAAGAAGAAAGGGATATTGAAAATGGGGAGAGACAACAAAGTGATAATTATAAAAGAACTTTTCTATTCAAATTATTAGTTAAGAGGGTATTTTTCTTTTTTCTTTTTCTTTTTTTCTTTGATAAATTACTATATGACTTTTTATTATTTGTAATAAAAGATGACTACTTATTATTATTAAAGTGTGTTTTAGTTAATTTGGATGATGCAATGATGGTGGAAATTCGATTGGACGAGCTTAGTCTCACAAGGAAATATACATATTTTTAAGGTATAACTCTACTTTTATACAATAAACTAAAGGCTAAAATATCATTATTTGTCTTTAAAGTTGCATAAGTTCGTTTTCGTCCCTAAACTTTAAAAAATTTGCTTTCTTTCTCCAACTATCAAAAGTGTTGCACTTTCTTTCCTTAAATTTTAAAAAATATCTTTCTTCATTTATAAACTATTGAAAAAAGTTCATTTCCATCCCTATTTTTGCCCCTAAATTATTGAAAAAATATCTTTAAAAAGTGTAAAGATGAAAAATAACTTTCATACAAACTTTAGATACGAAAAAAATATTTTAGCCTAGACTAATAAGTTAACGGAAATAAGCTCAACATTCAACACAATAGGGTTTAATTCGATAGCCTTTGTTCCGTTTGTGTACTCTATTTTGAAAATAAGCTGAAAAAACAAATCCTTACTTGTGATTAGTAAATTACTAAATGCTTTGATATTCCAAAGAAAGAATAGGGTCTTTACTCTTTAATCTTTATTATCCTTGTGATATGATTTAAATTTTGTAGTTTATTTTGACTTTCCTAAGTTTTACCAAACTATATATCCAAATAAAATATTTAATGGAAAAATATATCAGCCTATGTTGAAAAACAATATTGTGCAAAGCAGTGCACCCTATTATAATCCCCTAATTCTAGAACTTTCATGCATAGTAGAAAAAAAAAAAAAAAAACATCAAATGATTGTATTTGTACATTTATGTAGTCAACCGGATCGTCAACGTAGTCGTCGTCGTAGTTTACTTCGAAACCAAGGTTCATGCTAGTGCTATAGCGGTCCCAACTCCCAAATGGACCCATCTGATTGTCGTAATCATTGGACCCACCTGATCGTCGTAATCATTTCAGTGAATTTGTGCATTTAACGCGTTTTGTATGCAAAACGCCGAAACGATGTCAATTTCTGTTTCAAGTCAAGTCAAGCGGGCCCATCATTCCCACTTCCTATATACAATTCTGTCATAACATGTTTCTATTTTAATAGATTTGTTCCACAAGTGGGAGAGTACTGGTTCTTTTAAGAAAACAGTGGTGGAAATGGAATACTAAATTTTAATCCTATTTTAAAAAGATAAATAAAATGTTAATGATATATATTAGTAAAATCCAATTATAAAATGTTAATGATATATATAATTGGATAGTATCAACATTACATTTTATGATAACAATTGAGTAGGTACTATATCCACAGAAACAGTATCAAAATTGTTGAATGAGTACCATTCATTCTATTATTAAATAAACAGCTAAACATAGTGTTATTATTTGTGAAATGAGGAACGGTGTAAACTTTCATCTCTTTTTTAAGATGTAAATAATATTTGTATAAAAAAAATAAAAATAAAAACTTTGTTCATATCTAATATAGAACAAAATATATTTTAAAGTTTATTAAATTTTCTATTTTTAATTCATCATTATACCATTCAGGATCAAAACTTTATTTGAAGACACATAAAGTAATTTCATATGATCCCACACATGAAGTGCAATTTTGAAAACTCGTTTAGATTCACTTTTGACTGAAAGTTGATAAAAATACAACTGTTCCTAAAATAATTAAAGTTTTAAAAAACTGAAAGAAAAAAAATTTAAATCCAAAATCACATAAGTAAATCCTTTTTTCTTCCTCTAAAAGACTATGTAAAAAAACATAGAATAGATTTTTTTTATGTTACTCCATTCATTTCTCTTGCAAAAATAAAAATAAAATAAATAAAATTTTCACTAACTTTTTCGTATAGTTGTATGAAAAAAGAAAAGAAAAAAAAAAAGCCCAATCAACGCAATATTCTCATTGAAGTAAAGTAGCAAACGTTAGATTGCCATTTGATTGCAATTTTTTAAGGTATAATATTAATTAAAAAAAATTAGACATGCTTACAACTTATATTCTTATGAGATTAATAATATAGAGTTGCATCAAAAGTCTTATGACTTAACTAACTTTACTTGTTCTTATTTACAAAGAGAATCAAAATCCCAGCTATCAAATTTATACAAAAGAATAAAAATAAGAATTGCAGAATTACAAGAAAAGATAAAATTGAATATTTAAAGTAAGTGATGTCAAATGTTTATTTGTGACTCTAGTGCTCTTTTTAGGCGAGGGACAAGATGATAGAAAACCCACCAAGAATGCATTACATGGACTTGGGTAACATGGAAGCCTTATTATTTCTAACTAGGCTTTGGCTAACAAACTCCAAACATCTTGTAAAGTGTAAACCATAGTTGAGGTGGGGTCTCCCTTTATTAACTAACAATTTTCCATCCCTCACTTTTTCAGCTTTACAAGTGTATCTTTTTTTATTTTTTATTTTTTATTTTTAATATAAGATAGCGCAAAGTTAATAAGATTCCTAAATATTTGAGAAAGATGATTTTTCAATTATTCCATTAGAATTAGAATCCTTCAGAGTTAAGGGTCTTTATTTTTTAAGTTGGTGGAGGAGGAATTTAAACTCTAGATATTTTCTTTAAAGAACATCAAAAAATGTTAAAAGAGTTAAGATTAAAATGTTCTTGATTAAAATTAAGTTTCTAAAATCTTATTAAATTTTTTTTTGAAATTAGTAGACGGTATTTTATCACATAATCAATATTTAAATAAAATTTGGTTATCAATATTTTTGTATTCATTTATATTATTGATGGTGTTGTAAAATTTAATTAACTAATTTTAAAATAGAACGATATGATTTTATAAACTCCATAGTGTAATTATCCTCCTAAAAATTCTAGAAGCTTCTCATCAACTCTAAAATAACATAGTGCAAAAATTAATTAAAACTCTTTTTAAAATAGAACAAGATGATTTTATAAACTCTATAGTGCAAGTACAAGCACAACTACAATTAATTCCTAAGAATTCCAGAAACTTCTCATCAATCATAAAATTGCACCACTTCTTATCCTTTCAAACTGGTATGGAATAACTTAATGACACAGATTCCTATCTTACCTGATCTTTCAAATCTTTCAATAAGTACAAAGATTTTTCCATCAAAAAAATTAGTACAATGATTCGGCCTCTACTAAAACGCTAGGACCTTTTTGGTTTCACACTGACACAGTGACCTAGTACTTGGAAAGGTCTGAGGAAAGATGTTTGACCAATGGGCGAACAGAGTAGCAATACTGACAAATTTGGTGAGAAAAATGAGAGAAGGGATATAGGAAGCATTAATTATGCTATGGTTTTAAAATACATTTCAAGATTGGATATATATCAAGTTTTTATTTATTTTTTTATTTTTTTATATATGAAAGGTAAGAAGAGTGATTAGAGTAACTTTCCTACTTGAGTGTGATTAAAATATCATCCTACCTGCACAATCCAGAGCGGGATTGTGGGTTTTTAATCCCAGTCCCACGAGGATACTAACAAGTCAAAGTTGGGATCATGAGATTTTTAATCCTTATACTCTTTTTATTGTGGGATTCGAATATGAGATTTTTACACTCCAAATTACTTGGAAATATGTTTTTTTATTGCTAGACCACCATGGCACCACCCTCAATGGTGAATAAATATAATAAAGTTATGAATACTCCGAGGAAACATACATGTCCTGTTGTCTAAAAATGATATGAAAATCCTATACCACTAACATTCAAAAAAATGGTTAAAAGGCTATTCCCAAGGCTGATTTTAATTATTTTAGCAATAGGATATTTTACATAATAGCTAATCTATTTTAAGTTTTACTAAACATATATATATATATATATATATATATATATATATATATATATATATATATTTATTATTTAAATTTTATTCTAAACTTTATAGTTTAGTACGATAACAAATCTTATATTATATATTAAAAGTGCAAGCTCAATCTTATATTATATATATATTAATTTAGTTTTCATGAATCTAATTTTTATTTTTATTTTCTTTGAAAGAAAACGAAAATTCATGAATCTAAATTTAAAAAACATAAAAGACTCAATTAGAATTTCTTATCCTTCTATGTAACACTTTGAATGTCTAATACTTCTAAGTTCTAACCTATTTAAAACTATTTTTATTTTTACGTCCATCTAAAATAACTTCTTACCCATTCGATTTAAATATTATTTGAAACCACTTCTAATCCATTTAATGCTAATAAAAATTTTCTTATAAAAAATTATTATTAGCTCAAATATACATTTCAATGAAAAAAATTGATTGTTCCTTTTCAATACATTTTTGTAATACCTAACCGTATAAATTGATTCAATTTCATTTTTAAAACAAAGTATGATGGAGAAATAATAGAATACATGATGCAAGTTACGCAGCAAAATAGGAACACGTCCATCTTCTTTAAATGATAAAACTCAAGAATCCACTAAGGGCCCTTGAATCCACAAGGAATATAGAACAATAAATAGAAAACCTCTTTTTGAAATATTGTTAATCGAAAATAGAATTTCCTTGATGACTACAAGTAATATAAATAGTAAAAGATTCCTAGGGCGACTAGAAAACCTTTAGAAGGACTCTAGAAACTTTAACTCGCGGTAAGCACAAAATTAGGCTAGAAATAAAATAAATTACAAAAAAAAAAAAGGGAAAAGTTGAGTTAATTGCTAAATTAATTCTTACTGACTCTAGAAAAAGTCTCACAACAAACGAGACCTTATTGTGACTTTTAATTTAAAAATTACAAACAAAATGAATTATTATTATAAATTGCAAATTGGACTAATTAAAGGTCTAAAAGAAAGAATTTACTCGAAAACAGATAATGCTCATCAACAAAGACATGAGCTTTAATCCTTGCGATGATTCCTATCAGCTTATCAAATTTCAAGTAATTATGCCGTTCGCTTCAAAATGATTTCTACTCAAAAAAATTTTTTACCTTTTAAATTTGCACATTAACTTGTGACGATCTTACTGTTCTTCTTGGAAAGCATGTTGTTGGTGCAACATAAATACAAGAGTAAAACTTAGATATATTTCCTTAAGTTAGGTATATTAGGTTTCCCAATTGAATTCAAACACATAATTGCATTAATTAATGAAACACAAACAATGTTATATTTTCTAAAGAATATTTAAATTTAATGTATTTGAATTCAACTAAGAACCTAATATACTTAACTTAAAGAACTATATTTAAATTTTATCCTAAATACAAATCCCCCTAAAAGCGCGGCTTGCAAGTTGCAGCACATTATGGCTTGCAAGTTGCAGCACATTATGGCGTTGCTACCCAGTATTACAAAGACATGTGTATGGAAACACATTACTATATTCCTTTGTATAGTGATAGTAAGAACTACGGATATGTATGATTATATTAAAAAAAGAAAAAGAAAAAAAAAATATGTATGATTATTTTTTTATTTTTTTAAATTTTAACAATTAAATTAAAAGAATTGATAAATGAAGAATAAAATTAGAATCTCATAAACCTGAGGGATAGCTCAACTGGTTTGGTTTTGGGTGTGCTCTCCAATGGTCACTAATTCAAGTCCTCTCAGAACCACCTACCAAAGGTTAAAGCCTTGCACGCGTATCTATAGAACGCTGACCCAAACACACAAGTTTATCAAAAATAAAGAAAGAAAAAAAATTAGAATCTCATGGTGCATAAACATAAACAAATTAAGACCAAAATGATATTTTAACATTTAACTTAAAACTTGGTTACTTGTTAGAGAAGTTTGAGGTGAGTAAAATAAAGAAAAGGAGAACAAGACCAGATGCTTTAACTCTGTCGCCTTATTTCAAAAAAAAAAAAGACCAGATGCTTTCACTCTACAACAGCCTCTGATTACATTTTTACATACTGTCTTAGGAAAAGCTTTTCTGGGCTTTACAGGAAAGCTTACTGTGTGTGAAGCACTGACGCTACTTCATTCTCTGCGTGCGTGCGTGCGTGTGTGTGTGTGTGTGTGTGATGGGTAAGTGGCCTTTGAATTTGCCACGCGGGTTCAGGTTTATCCCGACCGACTTGGAGCTGATCAACCTCTACCTGATTTCCATGATCACTGGGACTTATGAAGAAGAAGATGGGTTTATTCCAGAAATTGATCGGATTTATAAACATGAGCCCTGGGATTTGCCAGGTAATCTTCTTATTCTTATTATCACACACCCATGTTCAATTCTTTGGAAAGTTAAATACTTTGTACTGAAAAGTAGGAAAAAGTAGTCTTTTTGTGTTTGTTGAAATTATGTTGTAGTTTTTTGCTCATTTTGTGTTGCTTTCTTGGGGTATGCTACTCTGCTCTTGTGTAATTGTTTTTCTTCTTTAATACATTATACATTTACTTACTAAGAAAATAAAAAAGTTGATTGTTTTCCGTTTGCTTGATTGTGACCAGAGAATTGTTGTCTTTC
This sequence comes from Fagus sylvatica, assembly GCA_907173295.1. Taxonomy (NCBI): domain Eukaryota; kingdom Viridiplantae; phylum Streptophyta; class Magnoliopsida; order Fagales; family Fagaceae; genus Fagus; species Fagus sylvatica. Next base: position 42,090,507 of record OU015763.1, on the reverse strand, counting down.
TGTGCGAAATTTTTTGTTTGAATTCAATGTATGATTTAGTACTTACTCAATAGACCATGAATATGTAGCTTCATCATTACTTTTTCAGTAGATTAATCTGTTATGTTGAATCTGTTATTTTTCCTTTTTTGTTAACTTGTATAACAAAATTTTGAATCACTCCTCGTAAGAATTTTTGTTTGACTTTGATGTGAGTTTCTCACTTTGTGCTTTGCCTTGTTTATTCGAATGTAGCTTTTTCTCCGATACCTAGGGAGTTCCGAGAGTGGTTCTTCTTCACTCAACCGGACCTGAAGCATACGAATGGGAATCGGAAGAACAGGGCAACCAAGGCTGGGTTTTGGAAATCAACTGGTAAAGATCGGAAAATCAAATCCGGAGCAACCGTCATTGGAATGAAGAAGACTCTGGTCTTCCATACAGGGCGTACTCCTAACGGAAAAGGGACTTGTTGGGTAATGCATGAGTACAGCATAATCCTGAAGGAGTTCGATGGAACCAACCCTGGTCAGGTTGGATTTTTATCTCCTTTCTCTTTTGCTATTCAGTTTTTGTTTTTTGGTTAGAAAATGGAATTTAATTGAGCGGAATTAAGAACAGCAAAGTCGAAAATAGAGTGAGAGTTCAAATACAACTCAAAACAACTATTTCTTGCCTTCACCAAATGAGTTGCACGATAATTTCCTTCTCAATGAGTGTGGTTGTGATCTATATTGGTTATAGAGGATTTTGGTTGGTGTTGTTTTCTGTAGATGTAGGCATAGAGTTGGCTGAAATACGTTAAATATTGTTATCTTGTGTAGATGTTTTTATTTCTTGTTTGTGTGAATGCTCTTCCAAACTGACATCTATTATATAGCAAATGGCTTTGTAGGACACGTGGACAACCTCCTCTATTTCATTATTGTTAAGAGTTATAACATTTCTGATACACATGTTTACATACTGTTATTTGCATCTTTGTGGTGACTCAATTTGCTGTATAAATCAGGCAAATGATATTACATTCCCCAATTCACTTGGGTGCTTAACTTTATGCAGAAGGCCTTTGTCCTCTGCCGTCTATTCGAAAGAGAAGACTCAGAGACAAAGTCTAAGCCAACACTGGCTAGTGGTGATGCTGAAATATCTCCAGCATTGAAATTGAAAGCTGAAACTCATCAAACAAGTAATCCATCTAGTGATGCTGAAATTTCTGGTACAACGATGTGTGATGATACAGCACATGTTGAGTGTAGCAACAACAACGACATCTACTATAATGATTGTGTTGCAGAAAATCGATCTGAGGTGATAGGAACTTAGTTTCAGCAGAAAACAATTTCTCTGTTATTTTTTTATTTTATTTTTTTGTGTGGATTTGAGAAGCATAGTATGTAATTAAATACTTATCTTGTGCACTCATGTTTCTTCCATCAGGTTGATCAGCATCTGAAGGAAAATCAGGATAAGTCGTTCTATGCCCCGTTTCCTGCTGATTCAACTCCTATCACGGTCACCTCTTCTCATGAAGAAACACAGTCTATGGTAGCACCAGCTTCAGTATCTCCAGCATTATGCTGGGAAGCTGACAATTGTCCCACAAGTTTTCAATGTTCTTCTGCAGAAACAGCACCCATTGGGTACAACAACAATGGTTCTTTTGCTTATGCTGCAAAAAAACAAGTGGCGGATGTTCCAGCTGATAAGGTGAGAAAGGTATTGAATTCAAGCTTAACAGAATACCATCTATCTTCCAAGGGTAGTTAACTTCAGGTTGGTTTGCAGGTAGATCCAGGCTCGAATATGTCACAAGAGCCAAATGGCAACTACTTGCCCCCATTACACTCACAGATGCAAGCAGGTATAGGTTTTCCTTGCATCTCTTACCCTATTACCAATGACTTAAACATTGGTCATTGGGGGGTGTATCACAAATATGGCACGAATGAGCCATCTCCTAATATCTCTGAGCTCTTGAATACAACTGATAAGGTGAGAAAAGTATTGACTTCAAGCTTAACAGAATACCATCTATCTTCCAAGGGTAGTTAACTTCAGGTTGATTTGCAGGTAGAGCCAGGCTCAAATATGTCACAAGAGCCGAATGACAACTACTTGTCCCCATTACACTCGCAAATGCAAGCAGAGTTAGGTTCTCCTTGCATGTCTTGCCCTGGTACCAATGACTTAAACAATGGTCATTGGGGGTATCACCAACATGGCACGAATGAGCCATCTCCCTATATTCCTGAGCTCTTGAATACAACTGATAAGGTGGGAAAAGTATTGACTTCAAGCTTAACAGAATACCATCTATCTTCCAAGGGTAGTTAACTTCAGGTTGATTTGCAGGTAGAGCCAGGCTCAAATATGTCACAAGAGCCGAATGGCAACTACTTGTCCCCATTACACTTGTGGATGCAAGCAGGGTTAGGTTCTCCTTGCATCTCTTACCCTGTTACCAATGACTCAAACAATGGTCATTGGGGGTATCACCAATATGGCACGAATGAGCCATCTCCCTATATCTCTCGTAATGATCTAGATGAGTGGTCTCGTAACAATCCTAGCAGTCAAAAGAATCTTGCTTTTGATGATGGGTCATGCAGTGGGTCAAACGCAAAAGTAGCCGATCCACCGGTAAGTGGAAACTCTCAAGATATTGTTTATTAATTAGTCTTGCAAGTTTTTCCAAGAAATTTTAAGTTCTGTTAATTTGCAGCTCAACTTCCATGACTTGTTAATAGTTATACTCCTTTGTGGGTACATTTTAACGAATTCAATGTGGTTTTTTTTGTGTCTTATCGTTTTGATAAATTGGTCTTTGAAAAAGCTAACATTGCATTGTTATTATGTACAACAGTTTGAGCTAAAGGATGGAGATTATCTGTTGCTTGCAGATTTCATGATTCATCATGGTTGTTAAAATTAGGATCATACATAGCATTTGTATGAGGGTCTTCGGATCAGATCATAAAATTTTGCAATTAAAAAGGTCAATGATTTAGATAGATAAATATTATTAATATTATTTAAAAGACAAGGCTAAAAATCAAATAGTCTTTCTTGGAAAGAACTTATTAAAAAAATAAACAAATTAATCTTCTTCAAAGACTAAGCTAAGAGTCAAAAGAATATTAGTCTCTCTTACAAATTTCAAAAGAAAGTTTAATATTTGAAGACAAAGTTAAAAGTCTTAAAAGAATTATTAATATTCACTGAAATACACCAAAAACCTGGGGATATTGCTTAAAAATGGGAGCTCTTACTTTTCCCACTCACGTTTGCAAGCATTCCTCCAAACTGCAAACTCCAAACTCCAAACTACAAACTGCAAACTACTACAAACTGCAAACTGCAAACTCCTACGAACTGCAAACTGCAAACTCCAAACTCTACTACTCACTCCTTTTCAACTCGAACAAACTTGTAGTCTTTTGACTTATAGTCACTTCCAAGTCAAACAGACTAATAGTCTTTTCCAAACTACAGACCATGGCCTCTAACAATTCAAACAACTTATAGTTATTGGAACTTGGGTTGTTGTTACTCTTCTCCCCACCACCCTGCAAAAAGACTACCAAACAGCCTAGCATAGGCTCTAAAAGAAACCACAATCTGGGTTGGGATTTTTATAAATTCTAGTCTGAAAAGACTCATATTGCTATTTAGATCATTGAACCTTTAGACTTGTAGAATTGTCTGATTCTAGATCCTGATCGAAATTTTAACAACCATGGGTTCCATTACGGAGTGGAACAATGACAGTAGATTTCTGCACCGTCTCTTTCTATGTATGATGTTGATGAGCACCGGACAGCTTTGGTGTTTTTTACTGAGGGAGTCTTATTACAAGTGCAATGCTTCCTCATCTGCTGGTGCTGTGAACCATTTCTATGTATATTATGAACTAAGCCATCGTTCGGAATTAGTACAAGGATTTGGTGCAGCTACAAAAGTGGAGTACGACTTTGTTGTTGTTAAATCTGTATACATATGTTCAGACTGTACTGATTGTCTGTAATTGTTGACTTTCTGTAAATATTTTGAGACTGTAATTGTCAACATTTGATTTTCATTAATGTTATCATCTTTTTAATGTTTGGATGGTTAAAATTTAAGTTTCATGGCCACAAAATCTGTTTGCTGGAATGTGGTCCAGGACCTCCAGGTTGAAGGTGCTAAAATCAGGGGTGTTTGGCTTATAATCTTTGTGATTTTTGCTTGTCGAATTTCAATGTTCGAAATGTATTAGTGAATACTTTTTTATTTTTTGATAAAGCATATTAGTGAATACCAATCTTTGTGATTGTTGTTATTTATATTATTACTTTGGAAATTTTAACGATCGACTAAGATTGAACCAATTTACAATATGAGATTGGACAGCAAATTTTTTTACTGAATTGGATCAAACACATCTGATTAAAGGCATAGCATCACTAGTTTTCAAAGGATGGTTGTTAATGGCCCCTAAAATGTTGTTCAGCCTGTCCCGAGCTCGCTGCGCATGGTAAGGCGGAGTTATTGCCGACTTCTTCTCTTCCCCTTCTTTTTATCTTTGGCAGCATCACTGGCAGTGTCTCGCCACGGTGCTTCTTCTGTTCTTTTGTTTTGTTTTTTTCTTCTTTTAATTATTTAGAATGCAAATGGGAATGGAATGGATTGTAATTGTGTGTTGGTAGTTCCATCATTTTATTCGAAATAATATGATATATCATTATTTTAATGGAGGATATAAAGAAGGGGTTTTACACTAGATCCTTATTGCAAATTAACAATAATAAGTAAGAGTCTCTCTACACTCTTACTTTTTGCCTTTTTACCTTCTTTTTTTAAGAGTAATTCTACAATTTAACCTTGTTAAGGTTTTTTTTTTTTTTCTAAAAACCCAAAACAGAGGAAGTTCACTTATTTATTTATTTATTTTACTTCACATAGCCCAGGCCCATATGATTTTAATGGGGATTTTAAATGATTATGGTTGTTAAGCTTGTATTTCATTTCTCAATCATTGTTAGCTTTTAATGACAATAATGAGAAATACTTTTTATCTAAGTTGATATCTCTATTGTGGTTAAGTGTTTTCATTTGGGCTCTCATGATTCACCAATAGCCTTTGAGTTAGTAAGGCCTTATAACATGAGTTTTGAGTTCGACTCCTCTACTTAAACCTAAGTCGACAAGCCCTACGTCTATCTATAAGACACGTGGAGCGTGCTAAAAACGACCTTAACAACCCTATATTTTGGTATTACTTTGAAAAGTAAACATTGAAATTTCAAATTGCTTGATGTGAACTATCTAGAAGTAATATCATTGCAATATGAATTTTTAGTAAGCCTTTTTTTGTTACCTAAAATTGATAAAAACCCTATTTGTGGGAATAAAAATATTTATCATGTGACTCTCCACCCCATGTCTCATTAGCTAGGGACTAGCCATCCGCCCTTTGTGTTTTTTAAGTGAAATTAAATGTCGCATTTTGACATTAAAAAATACCGTAGAATAGCCTATTTACACTTTTTTATAAAATAATTTAAAAAAAAATTAATTGAAAAATAAACATTATTTAGTAAAGATGTCATCGTTTTGTATTTATTTATTTAAGGTTTAATTATATTTTTAGTCCTTAACTTTTGTTTTATGTAACAAGCATCTCAACATTTTAAATGTGTTATTTTAGTCATTGAGATTTCATGCATAGTAGAAGAAAAAAAAAACATCAAATGATTGTATTTGTACATTTATGTAGTTAATCGGATGGTCAACGTAGTCGTCGTCGTAGTTTACTTCGAAACCAAGGTTCATGCTAGTGCTGTAGCGGTCCCAACTCCCAAATGGACCCACAAGATCGTCGTAATCATTCAGTGAATTTGTGCATTTAACGCGTTTTGTATGCAAAAAGCCAAACGATGTCAATTTCTGTTTTGTGAGAAAACGATGTCAATTTCTGTTTTAAGTCAAGTCAAGCGGGCCCATCATTCCCACTTCCTATATACAATTCTGTCATGACATGTTTCTATTTTAATAGATTTGTTCCACAAGTGGGAGAGTACTGGTTCTTTTAAGAAAACAGTGGTGGAAATGGAATACTAAATTTTAATCCTATTTTAAAAAGATAAATAAAATGTTAATGATATATATTAGTAAAATCCAATTATTTTTCCTTTTTTTTTTTGTTTTTTTTTTTTTTCTTATTTTATGTATCCCATACATCCTTGAGAAAAATAAATCATATTTCATTATAGGATAATTCTACACTTATTTTGTGGGTATGATCTCTAATAGATAAAATGTCACATATTGATAGTATCAATATCATATATATGATTATTATCTCATATATGATGATACCTATCATCACATTACTTGATATCTAAATTTTTATTTTATATATATATATATATATATATATATATATTGGATAGTATCAACATTCACATTTTATGATAACAATTGAGTAAGTATTATATCCATAAAAAAAGTATCGAAATTGTCGAATGAGTACCATTCATTCTATTATTAAATAAACAGCTAAACATAGTGTTATTATTTGTGAAATGACGAATGGTGTAAACTTTCATCTCTTTTTGAAGATGTAAATAATATTTGTATAAAAAAAATAAAAATAAAAACTTTGTTCATATCTAATATAGAACAAAATATATTTTAAAGTTTATTAAATTTTCTATTTTTAATTCATCATTATACCATTCAGAATCAAAACTTTATTTGAAGACACTTAAAGTAATTTCATATGATCCCACACATGAAGTGCAATTTTGAAAACTCGTTTAGATTCACTTTTGACTGAAAGTTGATAAAAATACAACTGTACCTAAAATATGTAAAGTTTTAAAAAAACTGAATAGTAAATCCTTTTTTCTTCCTCTAAAAGACTATGTAAAAAAAACATAGAATAGATTATTTTTTTATGTTACTCCAGTCATTTCTCTTGCAAAAATAAAAAATATAATTTTCACTAACTTTTTCGAATAGTTGTATGGAAAAAAGAAAAGAAAAAAAGAAGCCCAATCAACGCAATATTTTCATTAAAGTAAAGTAGCAAACGTTAGATTGCCATTTGATTGCAATTTTTTAAGGTATAATATTAATTAAAAAAATTAGACATGCTTACAACTTATATTCTTATGAGATTAATAATGTAGAGTTGCATCAAAAGTCTTCTAACTCAACTAACTTACTTGTTTTTATTTATAAAAAGAATCAAAATCCCAGCTATCAAATTTATACAAAAAGAATAAAAATAAGAATTGCAGAATTACAAAAAAAGATAAAATTGAATATTTAAAGTAAGTGATGTCAAATGTTTATTTGTGACTTTATTGCTCTTTTTAGGCGAGGGACAAGATGATAGAAAACCCACCAAGAATGCATTACATGGACTTGGGTAACATGGAAGCCTTATTATTTCTAACTAGGCTTTGGCTAACAAACTTCAAACATCTTGTAAAGTGTAAACCATAGTTGAGGTGGAGTCTCCCTTAATTAACTAACAATTTTCCATCACTCACTTTTTCAGCTTTACAAGTGTATCTTTTTTATTTTTTATTTATTTATTTTTAATATAAGATAACGCAAAGTTAATAAGATTCCTAAATATTTGAGAAAGATGATTTTTCAATTATTCCATTAGAATTAGAATCCTTCAGAGTTAAGGGTCTTTATTTTTTAAGTTGGTGGAGGAGGAATTTAAACTCTAGATATTTTCTTTAAAGAACATCAAAAAATGTTAAAAGAGTTAAGATTAAAATGTTCTTGATTAAAATTAAGTTTCTAAAATCTTATTAATTTTTTTTTTTAAATTAGTAGACGGTATTTTATCACATAATCAATATTTAAATAAAATTTGGTTATCAATATTTTTGTATTCATTTATATTATTGATGGTGTTGTAAAATTTAATTAACTAATTTTAAAATAGAACGATATGATTTTATAAACTCTATAGTGCAATTATCCTCCTAAAAATTCTAGAAGCTTCTCATCAACTCTAAAATAACATAGTGCAAAAATTAATTAAAACTCTTTTTAAAATAGAACAAGATGATTTTATAAATTCTATAGTGCAAGTACAAGCACAACAACAATTAATTCCTAAGAATTCCAGAAACTTCTCATCAATCATAAAATTGCACCACTCTATGATTCTACTTGAAGGGAGAGGCATGGACCCAGTGTGTACGGAGCACTGAATCCATTGAGATTTTAACACGTGCATAAAACTGGATAAGACTGAATAAGTCAAGAAGGTTTGAGCTATGAGCTTTTTCTTTTAGATAATACAGCAAGCAGGAAGGACCCACTTCTTATCCTTTCACACTGGTATGGAATAACTTCATGACACAGATTCGTATCTTACCCGATCTTTCAATTAGTACAAAGATTCGGCCTCTACTAAAACGCTAGGACCTTTTTGGTTTCACACTGACACAGTGACCTATTACTTGGAAAGGTCTGAGAAAAGATGTTTGACCAATGGGCGAACAGACTAGCAATACTGACAAATTTGGTGAGAAAAATGAGAATAGGGATATAGGAAGCACTAATTATGCTATGGTTTTAAAATACATTTCAAGAATGGATATATATCAAGTTTTTGTTTATTTTAAAAAGAACGTTCCAGAGAAAAAAAAAACCCAACAAACCCCTGAACCCACCCACCTTTTTTTAGCACGGTTTAGGGTTGCGTAGCCATCCCTCACCTTTAAGTGAGGGAGATCGTGATCATAGATAGTCTGATCTCGATCGCATGGCCCTTTCCCTGTTGTTTTTTCCTTTTATTTATTTTTTCTTTCTTATTTTGGCACCAAGATCGGACGGCTCATAACCACCACCATCCTTATCTTTTACTACCTTCCTTTTTACCTCTCACTCATCCGATCCGGTCTTGTATGGGGGAGATTTGTTAGAGTCTTTGGGTGGCTCGAGCCTCTAACGAATTCTCTCTTTTTTCTCGACAAGTATTGGCCTTTCCAGTAGACAACAAGATCTTCTCTGACAGTGGATGTTTGGTGGGCATCGAGTTTGGGGATTTCTTCTAGCTCGAGTTTCTATCAATTACCCTACTCTTAGGGTAGATTATTTAAAACTCTTCTTTTTGAAAAGCCCCTACCACACTCGAATCGAATGGCAAATTCGATTTGACCTTTCAGTGGTTTACTTGGCTGGGATCAAGGATCTAAAACTTCTACTGTTCTGGACATTGGCTGCTGTGGTTGCTTTTGTAAGCTTTTGGAGTTTGGTCAAGTTGTGTGCCGTTTTTTGTTGTTGGTGTTGCTCTTGTAGTTGTTGTTGTCGTCTTTTTTCTTTTCTTGTATTGTTTTTCTGCCCTCAGTGTAGGGTCTTTTGCTGTGACGAATGTCACTTTCTCTGCCCTCTTTGTAGGGTTTTGTATCCCTCTATATAGGGTTGTGTAATATGTTTTTTATTTCAATAAAGTCTTGTTATTTATCAACAAAAAAAAAGTTTTATTTATTTATTTTTTTATATATGAAAGGTAAGGAGGGTGATTAGAGTAACTTCCCTACTTGAGTGTGATCAAAGTATCATCCTACCTGCACGATCCAGAGTGGGATTGTGGGTTTTTAATCTCAGTCCCACGAGAATACTAACAGGTCAAAGTTGGGATCATGAGATTTTTAATCTCATACACTTTTTATTGTGGGATTCGAATATGAGATTTCTACACCCCAAATTACTTTGAAGTATGTTTTTTTACTGCTAGACCACCATGGCACCACCCTCGATAGTGAATGAATATAATCAAGTTATGAATACTCCGAGGAAACATACATGTCCCGTTGTCTAAAAATGATATGAAAATCCTATACCACTAACATTCAAAAAAATGGTTAAAGGCTATTCCGAAGGCTGATTTTAATTATTTTAGCAATAGGATATTTTACATAATAGCTAATCTATTTTAAGTTTTACCAAACACACACACACATATATATATATATATATATATATATATATATATATATATATATATATATATATATATATATATATATATATATATATATATATATATATATTTATATATTTATTTATTTAAATTTTATTCTAAACTTTATAGTTTAGTACGATAACAAATCTTATATTATATATTAAAAGTGCAAGCTCAATCTTATATTATATATATATTAATTTAGTTTTCATGAATCTATTTTTATTTTTATTTTCTTTGAAAGAAAACGAAAATTCCTGAATCTAAATTTAAAAAACATAAAAAGACTCAATTAGAATTTCTTATCCTTCTATGTAACACTTTGAATGTCTAATACTTCTAAGTTCTAACCTATTTAAAACTATTTTTATTTTTACGTCCATCTAAAATAACTACTTACCCATTCGATTTAAATATTATTTGAAACCACTTCTACTCCATTTAAAGCTAATTAATTTTTTCTTATAAAAAATTATTATTAGTTCAAATACACATTTCAATGAAAAAAATTATCTTGGTCTAAAAAATTGATTGTTCCTTTTCAATACATTTTTTTAATACCTAACCGTATAAATTGATTCAATTTCATTTTTAAAACAAAGTATGATGAAGAAATAATAGAATATGTGATGCAAGTTACGCAACAGAATAGGAACACGTCCATCTTCTTTAAATGATAAAACTCAAGAATCCACTAAGGGCCCTTAAATCCACAAGGAATACAGAACAATAAATAGAAAACCTCTTTTTGAAATATTGTTAATCGAAAATAGAATTTCCTTGATGACTACAAGTAATATAAATAGTAAAGGATTCCTAGGGCGACTAGAAAACTCTTAGAAGGACTCTAGAAACTTTAACTCGTGGTATGCACAAAATTAGGCTAGAAATAAAATAAATTACAAAAAAAAGAAAAAAAGGAAAAAGTTGAGTTAATTGCTAAATTAATTCTTACTAACTCTAGAAAAAGTCCCACAACAAACGAGACCTTATTGTGACTTTTAATTTAAAAATTACAAACAAAATGAATATTATTATAAATTACAAATTTGACTAATTAAAGGTCTAGAAGAAGGAATTTACTCGAAAACAGATAATGCTCATCAACAAAGACATGAGCCTTCATCCTTGCGATGATTCCTATCCGTTCATCAAATTTCAAGTAATTATGCCATTCGCTTCAAAATGATTTCTACTCAATTTTTTTTTCTTCTTCTTCTGCCTTCTAAACTTGCACATTAACTTGTGATAATCTTACTGTTCTTCTTGGAAAGCATGTTGTTGGTGCAACATAAATACAAGAGTAAAACTTAGGTACATTTTCTTAGGTTAGGTACATTAAGTTTTCCAATTGAATTTAAATACATAGTTGCATTAACTAATGAAACACAAACAATGTTATATTTTTCAAAAAATATTTAAATTCAATGTATTTAAATTCAACTAAAAACCTAATGTACTTAACCTAAGAAATTATACCTAAGTTTTACTCAAAATACAAATCCACGTAAAAGCCGGTTTGCAAGTTGCAGCACATTATGATGTTGCTACCTAGTATTACAAAGACACGTGTATAGAAACCCATTACTATATTCCTTTGTATAGTGATAGTAAGAACTAGGAATATGTATGATTACACTAAAAAAAGAAAAAGAAAAAAAGAATATGTATGATTTTTTATTTTTATTTTAATTTTTAATGATTAAATTAAAAGAATTAATAGATGAAGAATAAAATTAGAATCTCATGATGCATAAACATAAACAAATTAAGACCAAAATGATATTTTAACATTTAACTTAAAACTTGGTTACTGTTCTGAACTTGTTAGAGAAGTTTGAGGTGAGTACTATAAAGAAAAGGAGAACAAGACCAGAGGCTTTCCCTCAACAACAGCCTCTGATTACATTTTTACATATTGTCTAGGAAAAGCCTTTCTGGGCTTTTCAGTAAAGCTTACTGTGTGTGAAGCACTGACGCTATTTCATTCTCTGCGTGCGTGTGTGTGTGTGTGTGTGTGTGATGGGTAAGTGGCCTTTGAATTTGCCACGCTGTTTCAGGTTTAACCCGACCGACGTGGAGCTGATCACCTTCTTCCTGATTTCCATGATCACTGGGACTTATGAAGAAGAAGATGGGCTTATTCCAGAAATTGATCAGATTTATAAACATGAGCCCTGGGATTTGCCAGGTAATCTTCTTATTCTTATTATCACACACCCATGTTCAATTCTATGGAAAGTTAAATACTTTGTACTGAAAAGTAGGAAAATTTAGTCTTTTTGTTTTGTTGAAATTATGTTGTTAGTTTTTTGCTCATTTTGTGTTGCTTTCTTGGGGTATGCTACTCTGCTCGTGTAATTGTTTTTCTTCTTTAATACATTATACATTTACTTACTAAGAAAATAAAAAGTTGATTGTTTTCCGTTTGCTTGATTGTGACCAGAGAATTGTTGTTTTCTGTGCGAAATTTTTTGTTTGAATTCAATGTATGATTTAGTACTTACTCAATAGACCTTGAATATGTAGCTTCATCATTACTTTTTCAGTAGATTAATCTGTTATGTTGAATCTGTTATTTTTCCTTTTTTGTTAACTTGTATAACAAAATTTTGAATCACTCCTTGTAAGAATTTTTTTGTTTGACTTTGATGTGAGTTTCTCACTTTTTGCTTTGCCTTGTTTATTCGAATGTAGCTTTTTCTCCGATACCTAGGGAGTTCCGAGAGTGGTTCTTCTTCACTCAACCGGACCTGAAGCATACGAATGGGAATCGGAAGAACAGGGCAACCAAGGCTGGGTTTTGGAAATCAACTGGTAAAGATCGGGAAATCAAATCCGGAGCAACCGTCATTGGAATGAAGAAGACTCTGGTCTTCCATACAGGGCGTACTCCTAACGGAAAAGGGACTTGTTGGGTAATGCATGAGTACAGCATAATCCTGAAGGAGTTCGATGGAACCAACCCTGGTCAGGTTGGATTTTTATCTCCTTCCTCTTTTGCTATTCAGTTTTTGTTTTTTGGTTAGAAAATGGAATTTAATTGAGCGGAATTAAGAACAGCAAAGTCTAAAATAGAATGAGACTCCAAATACAACTCAAAACAACTATTTCTTGCCTTCACCAAATGATTTGCACGATAATTTCCTTCTCAATGAGTGTGGTTGTGATCTATATTGGTTATAGAGGATTTTGGTTGGTGTTGTTTTCTGTAGATGTAGGCATAGAGTTGGCTGAAATACGTTAAATATTGTTATCTTGTGTAGATGTTTTTATTTCTTGTTTGTGTGAATGCTCTTCCAAACTGACATCTATTATATAGCAAATGGCTTTGTAGGACAAGTGGACAACCTCCTCTATTTCATTATTGTTAGAGTATAACATTTCTGATACACATGTTTACATACTGTTATTTGCATCTTTGTGGTGACTCAATTTTCTGTATAAATCAGGCAAATGATATTACATTCCCCAATTCACTTGGGTGCTTAACTTTATGCAGAAGGCCTTTGTCCTCTGCCGTCTATTCAAAAGAGAAGACTCAGAGACAAAGTCTAAGCCAACACTGGCTAGTGGTGATGCTGAAATATCTCCAGCATTGAAATTGCAAGCTGAAACTCATCAAACAAGTAATCCATCTAGTGATGCTGAAATTTCTGGTACAAAGATGTGTGATGATACGGCACATGTTGAGTGTAGCAACAACAACGACAACTACTATAATGATTGTGTTGCAGAAAATCGATCTGAGGTGATAGGAACTTAGTTTCAGCAGAAAACAATTTCTCTGTTATTTTTTTTATTTTTTTATTTTTTGTGGATTTGAGAAGCATAGTATGTTAATTAAGTACTTATCTTGTGCACTCATGTTTCTTCCATCAGGTTGATCAGCATCTGAAGGAAAATCAGGATAAGTCGTTCGATGTCCCGTTTCCTGCTGATTCAACTCCTATCACGGTCACCTCTTCTCATGAAGAAACACAGTCTATGGTAGCACCAGCTTCAGTATCTCCAGCATTAGGCTGGGAAGCTGACAATTGTCCCACAAGTTTTCAATGTTCTTCTGCAGAAAAAGCACCCATTGGGTACGACGACAATGGTTCTTTTGCTTATGCTGCAAAAAAACAAGTGGCGGATGTTCCAGCTGATAAGGTGAGAAAGGTATTGAATTCAAGCTTAACAGAATACCATCTATTTTCCAAGGGTAGTTAACTTCAGGTTGATTTGCAGGTAGATCCAGGCTCGAATATGTCACAAGAGCCGAATGGCAACTACTTGCCCCCATTATACTCGCAGATGCAAGCAGGGTTAGGTTCTCCTTGCATCTCTTACCCTGGTACCAATGACTTAAACAGTGGTCATTGGGGGGTGTATCACCAATATGGCACGAATAAGCCATCTCCCAGTATCTCTGAGCTCCTGAATACAATTGATAAGGTGAGAAAAGTATTGAATTCAAGCTTAACAGAATACCATCTATCTTCCAAGGGTAGTTAACTTCAGGTTGGTTTGCAGGTAGATCCAGGCTCGAATATGTCACAAGAGCCGAATGGCAACTACTTGCCCCCATTACACTCGCAAATAGGTTTTCCTTGCATCTCTTACCCTGGTAACAATGACTTAAACAGTGGTCATTGGGAGGTGTATCACAAATATGGCACGAATGAGCCATCTCCTAATATCTCTGAGCTCTTGAATATAACTGATAAGGTGAGAAAAGTATTGACTTCAAGCTTAACAGAATACCATCTATCTTCCAAGGGTAGTTAACTTCAGGTTGATTTGCAGGTAGAGCCAGGCTCGAATATGTCACAAGAGCCGAATGGCAACTACTTGTCCCCATTACACTTGCAGATGCAAGCAAGGTTAGGTTCTTCTTGCATCTCTTGCCCTGGTACCAATGACTTAAACAATGGTCATTGGGGGTATCACCAATCTGGCACGAATGAGCCATCTCCCTATATCTCTGAGCTCTTGAATTCAGCTCTTAATGATCTAGATGAGTGGTCTCGTAACAATCCTAGCAGTCAAAAGAATCTTTTTTTTGATGATGGGTCATGCAGTGGGTCAGATGCAAAAGTAGCCAATGCACTGGTAAGTGGAAACTCTCAAGATATTGTTTATTAATTGGTCTGGCAGGTTTTTCCAAGAAATTTTAAGTTGTGTTAATTTGCAGCTCAACTTCCATGACTTGTTAATAGTTATACTCCTTTGTGGGTACATTTTAACTTATTCAACATGGTTTTTTTGTGTCTTATCTTTTTGATAAATTGGTCTTTGAAAAAGCTAACATTGCATTGTTATTATGTACAACAGTTTGAGCTAAAGGATGGAGATTATCAGTTGCTTGCAGATTTCATCAATACATAGGATTCATCATGGTTGTTAAAATTAGGATCATACATAGCATTTGTATGAGGGTCGTCGGATCAGTTCAAACAATTTTACAATTAAAAAAGTCAATGATTTAGATAGATAAATATTATTAATATTCTTTAAAAGACAAGGCTAAAAATCAAATAGTCTTTCTTAGAAAGAACTTATTAAAAAAATAAACAAATTAATCTTCTTCAAAGACTAAGCTAAGAGTCAAAAGAATATTAGTCTCTCTTACAAATTTCAAAAGAAAGTTTAATATTTGAAGACAAAGTTAAAAGTCTTAAAAGAATGAAATACACCAAAAACCTGGGGATATTGCTTAAAAATGGGAACTCTTACTTTTCCCACTCACGTTTGCAAGCATTCCTCCAAACTGCAAACTGCAAACCGCAAACTCCAAACTACAAACTGCAAACTACTACAAACTGCAAACTCCAAACTCTACTACTCACTCCTTTTCAACTCGAACAAACTTGTAGTCTTTTGACTTATAGTCTTTTCCAAACTACAGACCATGGCCTCTAACAATTCAAACAACTTATAGTTATTGGAACTTGGGTTGTTGTTACTCTTCTCCCCACCACCCTGCAAAAAGACTACCAAACAGCCTAGCATAGGCTCTAAAAGAAACCACAATCTGGGTTGGATTTTTTTATAAATTCTAGTCTCAAAAGACTCGTATTGCTATTTAGATCATTTGAACCTTTAGACTTGTAGAATTGTATGATTCTAGATCGCGACCGAAATTTTAACAACCATGGGTTCCATTACGGAGTGGAACAATGACGGTAGGTTACTGCACCTCCTCTTTCTATGTATGATGTTGATGAGCACCGGGCAGCTTTGGTGTTTTTTACTGAGGGAGTCTTATTACAAGCGCAATGCTTCCTCGTCTGCTGGTGCTGTGAACCATTTCTATGTATATTATGAACTAAGCCATCGTTCGGAATTAGGACAAGGATTTGGGGCAGCTACAAAAGTGGAGTACGACTTTGTTGTTGTTAAATCTGTATACATATGTTCAGACTGTACTGATAGTCTGTAATTGTTGACTTTCTGTAAATATTTTGAGACTGTAATTGTCAACATTTGATTTTCATTAATGTTATCATCTTTTTAATGTTTGGATGGTTAAAATTTAAGTTTCATGCCCACAAAATCTGTTTGCTGGAATGTGGTCCAGGACCTCCAGGTTGAAGGTGCTAAAATCAGGGGTGTTTGGCTTATAATCTTTGTGATTTTTGATTGTCGAATTTCAATGTTTGAAATGTATTAGTGAATACTAATCTTTGTGATTGTTGTTATTTATATTATTACTTTGGCAGCATCACTGGCAGTTTCTTGCCACGGTGCTTCTTCTGTTCTTTTGTTTTGTTTTTTTCTTCTTTTAATTATTTAGAATGCAAATGAGAATGAAATGGATTGTAATTGTGTGTCGGTAGTTCCATCATTTTATTCAAAATAATATGATATGTATTATTTCATTGGAGGATATAAAGAAGAAGTTTTACACTATATCCTTATTGCAAATTAACACTAATAAATAAAAGTCTCTCTACATTCTTACTTTTTGCCTTTTTACCTTCTTTTTTTAAGAGTAATTAAACAATTTAACCTTGTTAAGGTTTTTTTTTTTCTTAAAAACTAGACCTGGCAAACGGGTCGGGTCAATCGGGTTCGGGTTCGACCCATGCGGGTTCAGGTCAAATGGGTTCGGATAAAAAAACGGGTCGTCCTAAATGGGTTGCACAACCTATGACCCTTACCTAGTCTTTTAGGGGTCGGGTCAAAACCGGGTTGACCCGTATTTTTACACATGAAAAAATATATATATAAAAAATGAAAATAAACTTGATCCTATAGTCCAAAATTATCATTTAGTTTTCTTTGTCTTCTTTTCAATACAAATAAGAGAACACATAAATAAAAACACTCACAAATAAAAGAATATGGGAAAAAAAATAGTAGATGTCATAGACCATATCAAATTATCAACCTCCTTAGATGTACCTTTATTTTTTTTGCTAATTGAACCTCCTTAGATGTATTAGTTGCATGAAAATTATGAAATTAAATTAAATTACCTATTCAAGATGACAATATATATAAAGTTTCAAGAATAAAACATAATATGTTTGGTAAAAAAAAAAAACTAAATAAATTAATATGAATTGGACCTCAATCTACTCGAAGTTGGTAGTAGTTCTAGCAGTGAAAATATTTGTACTTGAAAATTGCACCTCAAGCTGGTGAGTAATTTCATTAATATTTTCATTTACAATACAAAGTTTTAATATAACTTTAGTATACAATGTAAATGGGTCAATAAATATTTAAAAGTTAATAAATATGGCTATTCTATTAATGAATTAGATATTATCTTCAAATCCATTTAATTAACTTTAAATGCAAATCAAAGTTTCTACACTTTTTGGCAAAAGACAAGATTGATACTAAGAATTTTACCTCAAATGCTAAAAGTTGATTCAAAAGTAAATGCAGTTATAATAATACTCAAAAGAGCGTGTGCCATTAAAATATTAAATAAAACTAAGAAAATAGATTGCAATTCTCTTTCTACCAAGAAAGAACATCCAATTTTGTGTGTTGATTTGGTTAAGTCTAGCCTATTTCAAATACAAATTTAATTTAAGAATTGTTTTTTTAATTGGCATTATGTGAACTTTTTTTTAATTTGGCATTATTGAACTTTTATAATAGTCAAATTCCAAATCATTCAAAAAAAAAAAAACTCTTCATAATTACTTTAATTCCTAACATAATAATATAGACTCCGAAAAAAAAAAAAAAAAAAAAATCCTTTGAAAAATGGGTCGACCCATGTGACATGTGGGTTGACCCGACCCGACCCAACACATCATTTTACGGGTCGGGTATGGGTTGATACCATCTTTGTTCCCGGGTCGAAAAACCCCTATCCCTACCCATACCCATATTTTTCCTTCGGGTTCAGGTCAGAAAATGGGCCCGGGTCAGATTTTCCCGGGTCTATTAAAAACCCAAAAGAGAGGAAGTTCACTTATTTATTTATTTTACTTCAAATAGCCCAGGCCCATATGATTTTAATGGGGATTTTAAATGATTATGGTTTAGAGGGCAAGAGTGAACCTATTTGAGTTTAGGCACAAAAACCATAAAAAAATTGTTTAACCTCTCATTTAATATTTTCTAATCTAATCTATCAAATTTAGCACGCCTCTAAGGAAATCATTCCCAAAAAAAAAAAAAAAAAAAACTGGGCAAAACTGATTTGGTTGGCTGAGCGTCCCAATTCGGCATAAAACAATTTTTGCATTGCTATAAAACGGTTCATTGCTCTAGGTTCCATTCCTTAAAAATAAAAAATAAAAAACTAAAGCTCTTGCCTACTACAAAAATTGGGTTTTTGATGTCCCTTTCATCCTCTATAAATGCTGAAGTCCAACTAAGCATTAAGGAAGAAGAGAAAAAAGCTCTTATCTACCCTCACCAACCATAATTATGTCTTAAGCTGAAAACTAAGCCTAAATTCGAAATACAACAAATTCATTGGAGTTTTTCTGGTGTGATAGGCTGATAGCATAAATAGAGTTTTCTCTCTCTCTCTCCTTCACCACCTCTTTCATTTTCCCCCAAAACACTTGTATTTCATTTATCAATCGTTGTTGAGTTTTTAATGAGAAATACTTTTTTTCTAAGTTGAGGAAAATTATTAGGTATTCCGGGAGTATAAATGTATACTGCCTCCTTTCATAGAAGTGGTGGGTCCCATCATGAATTTAATTAGCGGGTCCCACAACTTCTGTGAGAGGAGGGAGTACGCATTTAATGTACTCCCGGAGTATAGTATAATTACCCCTACGTTGATATCTTTATTGTGGTTAAGTGTTTCGTTTGGGTTCTCACAATGCACCAATAGCCTTTGAGGTAGTAAGGTCTTATAACGTGAGTTTTGACTTCAACTCCTCTACTTAAATGTAGGTCGGCAAGCCCCACGTCTATCTATAAGACACGTGGAGCGTGCTAAAAACGACCTTAACAACCCTACATTTTGGTGTTATTTTATAAGTAAGCCTTGAAATTTCAAATAGCTTGATGTGAATTATCTAGATGTAATATCATTGTAATATGAATTTTTAGTAAGCTTTTTTTTGTTACCTAAAATTGATAAAAAAACCCTATTTGGGGAATAAAAATATTTATCATGTGACTCTCCACCACATGTCCCATTAGCAAGGGACTAGCCATCTGCCCTTTGTGCTTTTAAAGTGAAATTAAATGTCGCATTTTGACATTAAAAAATAATAATAATAATCATACAATAGCCTATTTACACTTTTTTTTTATTAAAAAAAATCTAATTGAAAAATAAACATTGTTTAAATGTCATCGTTTTGTATTTATTTATTTTTTGTTTAATTATATTTTTGGTCCTTAACTTTTGTCTTTTGTGTCAAGGATCTCAACATTTTAAATGTGTTATTTTAAAAAATCTAATTGAAAAATAAACATTGTTTAAATGTTATTGTTTTGTATTTATTTATTTTTGGTCTAATTATACTTTTGGTCCTTAACTTTTGTCTTTTGTGTCAAGGATCTCAATATTTTAAATATTAAAATAATGACATGAATGGTAGTTATTTAAAAAATAATAATTGACATATCTATAATTAACCCCATGTGTAACACATATGAGGACATTAAAACTGGGGATTTCATAATGAAATCTGTAGAATGAAAATAAGTGAAATATAGACATCACTTCCTTAAGTTTTTGAAAATTATAATTCCAAACAATGATTAATAGAAAAAATCTACTCATATAATTTTTGTGTTTTCTTAATACTACATCATATTAATCCATGATTTTGTTGCGTGTCCTCCTGGGATTAATCGAGGTGTGCGTATCTTCGGAAACGTTGGCCCGGACACCCAAGATTAAAAAAAAAAAAAAAAATCCATGATTTATTTTATCTGTTTATATTTTTAATAATGTAAATGATAAATTTGATTGAACAATTATTTAGTTTGATGTATGTAATTATTGATCCAGTTAATTATACAACGTGATTTCAAATCCACGAACACCTGCATTGGTGGTAGGAATAAAACGAAATACATTGTCGATAGTCGATGAGGAATTCTTTGATGCTTATGCAAAGAAACTAAGAAGATAAGGGTATGTTTGGTGACTGAATTCTGTGATGAGTTGTTTCTTTGATGCTGTATTAGCTGTTAGAAACTAAGAAGATAAGGGTATGTTTGGTGACTGAATTCTGTTTTTGTTCTCAAAAATTGTATTTAGTCTGTTCTCAATTATTAAATCCAAATTCAAGTTTTGTAGTGTTTTCAATCCTATTTTTTTTGTTTGGCAATTGTTTTCATATTGGTGTTTTCACTTATAACTAACACCAATTTCCTTCCCTCCATAAATAGAGCCACACCCATACTAAGACATTTGAGTAAAACCTTTGACTACAAATAGCCCGTGACAGCCACCAAATCGACCAAACACCATCTACCACAACCGTGAGCCACCCCACAAACCCACCAAGAAACACCCCGCAACCCACAGCGAGCCAAAACCCCCCATAGAAACCCACCATGACTCACCTCGCAACCCACTGAGACCCACTGCACAAAACCCACAACCAAGCACAAAATCAACCAACTCGGCAACAACTAAACCCATCACCGGCAACCTCACAAACCCAGAATCGGTAAAACCAAGAGCCACTACGGCAGATCAGACAAATCTAAAAAAGAGAAAACCAAAAACCCACTTCAACACCAGCAAACCCACACCGATCAACACAAATCCAACAAATTCACAAAACAAACCTTCACCCCAAAACATACCTAACCACCACTGCAAATCCATAAATAAAAAAAAAAAAAAAAAAAAGCCACAGAATTAGATCTGCTCCACTGATTGACCGCCACACACAACCCCAACCTCCAACCTAAAACAAACGCAACCTCCACCCTAACGTCCACCGCGAACCCACTAAACAAGCCCATGTCGTCACCGAGAAACCCACAAAACAAACCTACCCTGCCACCGAAAAACCCACAAAACTAACCCACGCTGCCACCGCAACCCTACCGCAACCACCATGATCATCAGAGAACCAAGAGAGAGGAAGAATAGAGAACCAAGAGAGAGGAAGAACAGAGAAGATTGAGAGGGAGAGAGGCGCTGCGTGAGACCAGAGGAAGTAGAAGGGATTCGGCGAAGAAGATGGGTTTGGAGCGAATGGGTTTCATGGCCGTTGAGCATGTCAGGAAAAGAAATAAAGTTGTCCGTTTATTTACTAAAATGCCACCAGTCAATTTGTGCAAAAAATTGCAAAATTGCCACCGGTCTTTTGAACAGTAACTAAATTCAAGTGAAAATAGCTAAAAGTTGTTCTCATTTTCGTCAAATTGAGTATTAGTTGTATAGTAAAAATATTTGAATGCAAAAACTGAGTATAGAAACCAAACAAAAATTTTTCAGCCCGGGCCCACCATTTTTTGGATTCAAACACAGAAAACTGTGTTTGAATATAGAAACCAAACATGCTCTAAGTTTTTTCTGAAACAATGTTTAGGGTTTTTGTTCATGCATACCTCAAATTAAGGGGAGTCCTTATATAGAGTGATTTGGTGTTGACCATTGAGTTAGATTAGGTAGCCCGAAGTTCTAGCTTATTAGGACTCAAGTAATGATAAATTCTCGAAATAGGATTCTAAATGCCAATCCCTCGATTTTCAAGATAACGAAGATCCTTTTCCTCTTACGGAATGGTCGCCTAGTCAATTAAGAGGTTGCCTCAGATAGAGTCTACCTCAATTGGTTGGGAGGTTAGCTTGGCTCACCTTCTCATCTTTCTAACTTGTATGATGTCGAGCTCAGCTTGCCATCTCATCATCTTGTCCATCAATAATAACATCAATAATAACAATTTTTAGTTTTTTTTGGAAATACTAATCAATGATAATAACATTATCCAATGTGTTTTGATTTTGATTTTGATTGAATAATATTTAATATTAAAATAAATTGTAATAGGTAAACAATATGGGTTAAGGTACAATCTAGTGTCCCAATGGACTAAACCGTAGCCAAATCCAAACAATATTTATATGTTATTATATTTAAAAGGCAAATAATATTATAATTTAGTATAATTTCTTAATAGATAAATTACAGAAACCTCTCTCGTGATTAAAAAAAAAAAAAAACTGCTTGTGAGCTTTCTTTTCTATTCAAGATATGATAGAAGACGGGGGATATTATAATTCCCTAGTTCTAGAATTTTCCGATAGCCACATGCAGAGTAGAGGAACATGAATGGATGGTCAACATAAACGTAATCTTACTTCCAAACCAAGTTTAATGATAGTGCTGTAGTGGTCCTAGTCCTAGACTTCCAATTCCCAATACCAATCCCAATCCTCTCTATAGTGAATTTCTGCATTTGACGCGTTTTGTATGCAAACAAAAATCCAAGAAAAATCCGCGTTATCCAGTGCTATTATAAATATATATTTGAAATTTGACACATAACAAACTTCATAATGATGGTAAATTAAAAACGTTGCTTTCTTTAACCATGGACTCGACTGGACAATCACGTTAAGAAGAGACGGAATGTGAAGACACAATTATTTTCATGAGATTCCAAATTCAGGATGTCATAAATCTCATGACGTTTTAATAATTACTAGGTCAATTCTTTAAGATTGTATGAATTGAAATTTGAGGTATAATAGTAATTTAAAAAAAAAAAAAGAATTAGACGTGCTTACTACTTATACTCCTATGAGATTATAACGCAGAGTTGCAAGAAAAGTTAAATTGTAATATTTAAAGTAAGTGATGCCAAGTTTTTTAATCTAATTGAGGCAATGGATAAGATGATACAAAACCCACCAACCAAAGAATGCATTACGTGGACTTGGGTAACATGGAAACTCGTCTTTGGGTAACCAATTTCCAACATTTTGCAAACCATAGTTGAGGTGGGGTCAACCTTTACAGGGGTATCTTTTTCTTTCTTTTTTACTATAAAATAGGTAATTATTAAGAGCCTAAAGTTTGTGGAAGTGATTTTTTCATTTATTCCCCTAGAATTAGCATTTTTTAGAGTTGGGTTTCTAAAATCCTATTAATCTATCTTGAAATTAATAGATTGTATTCAATATTTAAATAAAAGTTGATTATCAGTTTACCACTATTTTTATATCTATCTAAATTATTAAGGAGATAGTAAAATATAGGTTTAATTATTATTTTGAATCTTCAAATTATGATTTTTGTGTCAAAATGATCGTCAACCTTTCATTATTGTAGTAAAATATAGGTTTAATTATTATTTTGATCCGTCAAAATGATCATCAACCTTTCATTATTGTGTCAAAATGATCATTTTCGTTAAATGATAGATGAAGAATGCAGACGTGGTTGACAGTTTTATTAAAAACAAAAAAATATTGACGCGACATGTCAACTCATAAAAAAATAAAAATTGTAAAAGATTATTCTGCATATTTTTTTCTTTCCTGGGCTGTAAAAACTGATATGGTACCACCTCAACCATGGTTTGCAAAATTGGAATTCCAGAAGCTTCTCATCAGCTCTAGAATCATATGGTGCAACATTTAACAAACTCATTTTAAAATAGAACGAGATGATTTTATAAACTTTAATACAATTATCCTCCTAAGAATTCGAGAAGGTTCTCATCAACTAGAATCATATAGTGCAATTACTCTATAATTCTAACTGAAAAAGATGACCTTTAGTTGAAGTTATTAAGAATATAGTAAAATATAGGTTTAATTATTATTTTGATCTTCAAATTATGATTTTTGTGTCAAAATCATCGTCAACCTTTCATTATTGTAGTAAAATATAGGTTTAATTATTATTTTGATCTGTCAAAATGATCATTAACCTTTTATTATTGTGTCAAAATGATCATTTTCGTTAAATGATGGATGAAGAATGCAGACGTGGTTGACAGTTTTATTAAAAACAAAAAAATATTGACACGACATGTCAACTCATAAAAAAATAAAAATTGTAAAAGATTATTCTGCATCTTTTTTTCTTTCCTGGGCTGTAAAAACTGATATGGTACTACCTCAACCATGGTTTGCAAAATTGGAATTCCAGAAGCTTCTCATCAGCTCTAGAATCATTTGGTGCAACATTTAACAAACTCATTTTAAAATAGAACGAGATGATTTTATAAACTTTAATACAATTATCCTCCTAAGAATTCCAGAAGGTTCTCATCAGCTCTAGAATCATATAGTGCAATTACTCTATAATTCTAACTGAAAAAGATGACCTTTTAGTTGAAGGCTTGACCCTTGCATTTTAAGGAGTCCACTTTTTCTCCTTCCGTACAGGTAATAAAAAAATTTATGACACAGATTCTTATCTTATGTGATCTTTTAGTTTTTGTACAAAGATTCGGCATGTATTCAAGCGCTGTGCACCACTTTGGGGCTACATTCCATGTCCATGCACACTAAGCCTACTACTTGGAAAGGGATAAAAAAAAATGTCCACCAATGGGGGACATGGTATATACTGATAAATTTGAGGAGAAAATTAGAGAAGGGATTAAGGGAAGCACAAATTCTTTTTTTAAAGTTATTTTGTTCGTTTTCAATACATTTTGGTAATAAATCAATTTTCATAACTAATTTGAAACATGTAATTTGGACTAAATACATTGAATGACAATAACAAAAAAATATCTTAAGAAGTAATAAATTATCTTATTTAACAAAAAATAAAAAAAATTTGCATATTTTACCATATAATATCATTTCAAGGTTTTTTCAAGAGTTGACAAAAATATATAAAATTACCATCAATGGTATTTAATTTAGATATAAACTTTAATATGCATCCATGAGTATGCATGAGGTTACAAGCTAGTCAAAACTTATAATTTTAAAAATAACAAATTTAATCTTGAAATTTCAAAACATAATAAATTAAATCCCGTGCCCATATTAAATCCTAAACACAACTTTCTTCTACTTAAATTGACTGAGGTTTAATATATTTGTTATTTTTTGAAAACTTAAAATTGGATTTAAAACGTAAATTTTAAAAAGAAAAAAAAAGGTTTTTACTGTCAACTTTGTATAATTTATTTTGGTAAGATAAAAATAATTTAGAATTTGACTGAAATAAGTTGTATTTGTAAAATTCTAGGTTATAGTTAATCAACTGATAAACTTCTTTCACTTTTATTACAAGAGATCTAAGTTCAAATCCTATCTTATCTTAGTATATAAAAAGAAAAAGAAAAAAAATACCTAACCGTATAAACTGATCATAGAGAAATAATACAACACAGGTAGCCAGAAAAGCCCGCGGAGCTTAGTGAGCGTTTGCATGCAGATGATGGAGGCTTGCAAGTTGCAACACATTACTCCTGTATTACAAAGACACGTGTATAGAAACACGTTAATTACTATAGTCCTTTGTGTATATAGTGATACTCATACTTAAGAACTAAGAACATATGGGATTTTTTAAATTTCAACTATTAATTTAAAAGAATTACTAAAAGATGAAGAATAAAATTAGAATCTCATAATGTATAAACAACACTAAAATTATATTTAAACATATTAAAACTTGGTTACTGTTATGAACTTGTTAGAGAAGATTTTGGTGAGAATCGCTTTAGTGAATACTATAACACGTGCTTTCCCACTACAAGAACAAGAGCATCAGATTACAGTTTTACATATTTATTAGAAAAGCTGTTTTTCAGGAAAGCTTACTCTGTGTGGGAAGCACTAAAGCTAGTTCATATTCCGTGTTTGTGTGATGAGTAAGCTTCCTGAGAA
Source organism: Fagus sylvatica (assembly GCA_907173295.1). Classification (NCBI taxonomy): domain Eukaryota; kingdom Viridiplantae; phylum Streptophyta; class Magnoliopsida; order Fagales; family Fagaceae; genus Fagus; species Fagus sylvatica. The sequence goes on along the minus strand of OU015763.1, from coordinate 42,064,301 downwards.
TCTGCCACCCGGGTACAGGTTTAGTCCAAAGGACAAGGAGCTGATCGAACTCTTCCTGAAGCCGAAGATCACTGGGAAATATAAAGAAGACGGGCCTATTCCCGAAATTGGGTTTTATCAACATGAGCCCTGGGATTTGCCAGGTAATCTTCTTGTTCTTATTATCACACACCAATGTTCATTTCTTTGGAAAGTTAAATACTTTGTAATGAAACGTAGGAAAATGTAGTCTTTTTGTTTTGTTAACTGTTTTTGGAATTATGTTGTAGTTTTTTGCTCATTTTGGGTGCTTGTTATAGTTAATTGGAGTATTACATTAATTGATCAATACAATGCTTCTACTTGAATCTATATTCGAGTCCTAAGTGTCTGTGTTTATGAGGATTTGTTTTCTGGTCTTGCTGTTGTCTGGTTCATGTTCGCGTTTCCTTCTGTTTAGAACTGTTGTTTTCTTGGGGTATGCTACTCTGCTCTTGAGTCTTGTGTAATTGATTTTCTTCTCTAATACATTTACTTACCAAGAAAATAAAAAGTTGATTGAATTTACTAGTTTTCCTTTGCTTAATTGTGACAAGAAAATTGTTGTCTTTCTGTGTGATTTTTTTTTTTTTTTAAATGAAAATATATGAATTAGTACTGACTGATCAATAGACCTTGAATATGTAATAAGTTGCCATGTTGAATTTGGTAGTACTATTATTTTTCTTTTTTGTTAACTTGTATAACAAATTTTTGAATCACTCTTTGTAAGAATTTTGTTTGACTTTGATGTGTGCTTCTCATTTGTGCTTCAAAATTTTGTGCTTAGTCTGGTTTATTCGAGTGTAGATTTTTCTCCGATACCTAGGAAGGACCAAGAGTGGTTCTTCTTCACTCCACAGGACCTAAAGCATCAGAATGGAACTCGGAAGAACAGGGCAACCGAGGCTGGGTACTGGAAATCAACTGGTACAGATCGGAAAATCAAGTCTGGAGGAATTGTAAATGGAATGAAGAAGACTCTGGTCTTCCATAAAGGGCGTACTCCTAAGGGAAAAGGGACTTGTTGGGTAATGCATGAGTACCGCACAACCCTGAAGGAGTTCGATGGAACCAACCCTGGTCAGGTTGGATTTTTGTCTCCTTCCTCTTTTGCTATTCAGTTTTTGTTTTTGTTTTTTTGGTTTGAAAATGGAATTTAATTAAGAGGAATTAAGAACATCAAAGTCTCGGATAGAATGAGGGTTCAAATACAACTCAAAACAACTATTTCTTGCCTTCACCAAAATTGTACAATAATTTCCTTATCAATGAGTGTGGCTGTAATCTATATTGTTTATAGTCGATTTTGGTTAGCGTTGTTATCTGTGGATGTAGACATAAAGTTGGCCGAACCATGTTAAATATTGTTATCTTGTGTAGATATTTATTATTTGTTCGTGTGAATGCACTTCCACTAATCCCAAATTACAACAACTTTTAATTCATTGTGGGATTTTAAAACCAATAAGGAAGCTTTTAAACTATCCCCTCGCTGGACTCAAACAAAATTTATGTAGATGCCTTCATTGTGGGTTCTTTTTACTAAGGTGCTTCCTTAAACTGACACCTATTATATAGCAAATGGCTTTGTAGGACAACCTCCTCTATTTCATTATTGTTTAGAGTTATAACATTTCTGATACACATATTTACAAACTGTTATTTGCATCTTTGTGGTGAATCAATTTGCAGTTTATATCAGGCAAATAATGTTACATACCCCCAATTCACTTGGGTGCTTAACTTTATGCAGAATGCCTTTGTCCTCTGCCGTTTATTCAAAAGAGAAGACTCTGAGACAAAGTCTAAGCCAACACTGGCTCCTGATGATGCTGAAATTTCTCCAGCATTGGAAGTGCAAGCTGAAACTCGTCAAATAAATAATCCATTATGTGATGCTGAAATTTCTGATATAACGATGTTTGATGCTGAGTGTGGAAACGACAACAACAAAAATAATAATGATTTTGTTGCAGAAAATCAACCTGAGGTGATAGGAACTTAGTTTCAGCATAAGACAATTTATATGTTTTTTTCTTTGTGTGTGTGTGTGGAATTGAGAAGCATAGTAAGTTAATTAAGTACTTACCTTGTGCACTCATGTTTCTTCCATCAGGTTGATGAGATGATTAAAGCTCTGGCTATGTTCGTTGTCCCATCTCAAGAAGAACGGGATTTGAACCCTCGCTCTCCACAAAATCTATCCCCCATCTCTCCTGCTGATTCAACTCCTATCACGGACAACTCTTCTCAAGCGTTGTGGGAGCAAGCTGAAAAGCATCCTAGTGTTCAATGTTCTTCTGCAGAAAAAGCACCCATTGGGCACGACGACAATGGTTCTTTTGCTTATGCTGCAAAAAAACAAGTGGCGGATGTACCAGCTGATAAGGTGAGAAAGGAATTGAAATCAAGCTTAACAGAATACCATCTATCTTCTAAGGGTAGTTAACTTTAGGTTGATTTGCAGGTAGAGCCAGGCTCGAATATGTCACAAGAGCTGAATGGCAACTACTTGTCCCCATTACACTCGCAAATGCAAGCAGGGTTAGGTTCTCCTTGCTTTTCTTACCCTGGTACCGATGACTTAAACATTGGTCATTGGGGGGTGTATCACCAAAATGGCACGAATGAGCCATCTCCCAATATCCCTGAGCTCTTGAATACAGCTGATAAGGTGAGAAAGGTATTGAATTCAAGCTTAATAGAATACCATCTATCTTCCAAGGGTAGTTAACTTCAGGTTGATTTGCAGGTAGAGCCAGGCTCGAATATGTCACAAGAGCCGAATGGCAACTACTTGTCCCCATTACACTCGCAGATGCAAGTAGGGTTAGGTTCTCCTTGCTTTTCTTACCCTGGTACTGATGACTTAAACATTGGTCATTGGGGGGTGTATCACCAAAATGGCACGAATGAGCCATCTCCCAATATCCCTGAGCTCTTGAATACAGCTGATAAGGTGAGAAAGGTATTGAATTCAAGCTTGATAGAATACCATCTATCTTCCAAGGGTAGTTAACTTCAGGTTGATTTGCAGGTAGAGCCAAGCTCGAATATGTCAGAACAGCCGAATGGCAACTACTTGTCCCCATTACACTCGCAGATGCAAGTAGGGTTAGGTTCTCCTTGCTTTTCTTACCCTGGTACCGATGACTTAAACATTGGTCATTGGGGGGTGTATCACCAAAATGGCACGAATGAGCCATCTCCCAATATCCCTGAGCTCTTGAATACAACTGATAAGGTGAGAAAGGTATTGAATTCAAGCTTAATAGAATACCATCTATCTTCCAAGGGTAATTAACTTTAGGTTAATTTGCAGGTAGAGCCAGGCTCATATATGTCACAAGAGCCGAATGGCAACTACTTGTCCCCATTACACTCGCAGATGCAAGTAGGGTTAGGTTCTCCTTGCTTTTCTTACCCTGGTACCGATGACTTAAACATTGGTCATTGGGGAGTATATCACCAAAATGGCACGAATGAGCCATCTCCCAATATCCCTGAGCTCTTGAATACACTTGATAAGGTGAGAAAGGTATTGAATTCAAGCTTAATAGAATACCATCTATCTTCCAAGGGTAGTTAACTTCAGGTTGATTTGCAGGTAGAGCCAGGCTCGAATATGTCACAAGAGCCGAATGGCAACTACTTGTCCCCATTACACTCGCAGATGCAAGCAGGGTTAGGTTCTCCTTGCTTTTCTTACCCTGGTACCGATGACTTAAACATTGGTCATTGGGGGGTGTATCACCAAAATGGCACGAATGAGCCATCTCCCAATATCCCTAAGCTCTTGAATACAAGTTGATAAGGTGAGAAAGGTATTGAATTCAAGCTTAATAGAATACCATCTATCTTCCAAGGGTAGTTAACTTCAGGTTGATTTGCAGGTAGAGCCAAGCTCGAATATGTCACAAGAGCCGAATGGCAACTACTTGTCCCCATTACACTCGCAGATGCAAGTAGGGTTAGGTTCTCCTTGCTTTTCTTACCCTGGTACCGATGACTTAAACATTGGTCATTGGGGGGTGTATCACCAAAATGGCACGAATGAGCCATCTCCTAATATCCCTGAGCTCTTGAATACAGCTGATAAGGTGAGAAAGGTATGAATTCAAGCTTAATAGAATACCATCTATCTTCCAAGGGTAGTTAACTTTAGGTTGATTTGCAGGTAGAGCCAGGCTCGAATATGTCACAAAAGCCGAATGGCAACTACTTGTGCCCATTACACTCGCAGATGCAAGCAGAGTTAGGTTCTCCTTGCTTTTCTTACCCTGGTACCGATGACTTAAACATTGGTCATTGGGGGGTGTATCACCAAAATGGCACGAATGAGCCATCTCCCAATATCCCTGAGCTCTTGAATACAGCTGATAAGGTGAGAAAGGTATTGAATTCAAGCTTAATAGAATACCATCTATCTTCCAAGGGTAGTTAACTTCAGGTTGATTTGCAGGTAGAGCTAGGCTCGAATATGTCACAAGAGCTGAATGGCAACTACTTGTCCCCATTACACTCGCAGATGCAAGCAGGGTTAGGTTCTCCTTGCTTTTCTTACCCTGGTACCGATGACTTAAACATTAGTCATTGGGGGGTGTATCACCAAAATTGCATGAATGAGCCATCTCCCAATATCCCTGAGCTCTTGAATACAGCTGATAAGGTGAGAAAGGTATTGAATTCAAGCTTAATAGAATACCATCTATCTTCCAAGGGTAGTTAACTTCAGGTTGATTTGCAGGTAGAGCCAGGCTCGAATATGTCACAAGAGCCGAATGGCAACTACTTGTCCCCATTACACTCGCTGATGCAAGTAGGGTTAGGTTCTCCTTGCTTTTCTTACCCTGGTACTGATGACTTAAACATTGGTCATTGGGGGGTGTATCACCAAAATGGCACGAATGAGCCATCTCCCAATATCCCTAATCTCTTGAATACAACTAATAAGGTGAGAAATGTATTGAATTCAAGCTTAATAGAATACCATTTATCTTCCAAGGGTAGTTAACTTCAGGTTGATTTGTAGGTAGAGCCAGGCTCGAATATGTCACAAGAGTTGGCTCCCTATATCTCTCTTAATGATCTAGATGAGTGGTCTCGTAACAATCCTAGCAGTCAAAAGAATCTTGCTTTTGATGATGGGTCATGCAGTGGGTCAGACGCAAAAGTAGCCGATGCACCGGTAAGTGGAAACTCTCAAGATATTGTTTATTAATTAGTCTTGCAAGTTTTTCCAAGAAATTTTAAGTTGTGTTAATTTGCAGCTGAACTTCCATGACTTGTTAATAGTTATACTCCTTAGTGGGTACATTTTAACTTATTCAATGTGGTTTTTTTGTGTCTTATCTTTTTGATAAATTGGTCTTTGAAAAAGTTAACATTGCATTGTTATTATGTACAACAGTTTGAGCTAAAGGATATGAGTTGCTTGCAGATTTCATCAATACATAGGATTCATCATGGTTGTTAAAATTAGGGTCATACATAGCATTTGTACGAGGGTCTTCGGATCAAATCATAAAATTTTACAATTAAAAAAGTCAATGATTTAGATAGATAAATATTATTAATATTATTTAAAAGACAACGCTAAAAATCAAATAGTCTTTCTTGGAAAGAACTTATTAAAAAAAAAAACAAATTAATCTTCTTCAAAGACTAAGCTAAGAGTCAAAAGAAAATTAGTCTCTCTTACAAATTTCAAAAGAAAGTTTAATATTTGAAGACAAAGTTAAAAGTCTTAAAAGAATTATTAATATTCTCTGAAATACACCAAAAACCTGGGGATATTGCTTAAAAATGGGAGCTCTTACTTTTCCCACTCACGTTTGCAAGCATTCCTCCAAACTGCAAACTTCAAACTCTACTACTCACTCCTTTTCAACTCAGACAAACTTGTAGTCTTTGGACTTATAGTCTTTTCCAAACTACAGACCATAGCCTTTTAGATCTCAAACAGGCCTATGGCCTCTAATAATTCAAACAACTTATAGTCATTGGAACTTGGGTTGTTGTTACTCTTCTCCCCACCACCCTCCAAAGAAAAAAACTACCAAACAGCTCTAAAAGAAACCTACAATCTGGGTTGGGATTTTTATAAATCCTAGTCCCAAAAGACTCATATTGCTATTTAGATCATTGAACCTTTAGACTTGTAGAATTGTATGATTTTAGATCCTGATCGAAATTTTAACAACCATGGGTTCCATTACGGAGTGGAACAATGACGGTAGATTCCTGCACCGTCTCTTTCTATGTATGATGTTGATGAGCACCGGACAGCTTTGGTGTTTTTTACTGAGGGAGTCTTATTACAAGCGCAATGCTTCCTCGTCTGCTGGTGCTGTGAACCATTTCTATGTATATTATGAACTAAGCTGTCGTTCGGAATTAGGACAAGGATTTGGGGCAGCTACAAAAGTGGAGTACGACTTTGTTGTTGTTAAATCTGTATACATATGTTCTGACTGTACTGATAGTCTGTAATTTTTGACTTTCTGTAAATATTTTGAGACTGTAGTTTTCAGCATTTGATTTTCATTAATGTTATCATCTTTTTAATGTTTGGATGGTTAAAATTTAAGTTTCATGGCCAGAAAATCTGTTTGCTGGAATGTGGTCCAGGACCTCCAGGTTGAAGGTGCTAAAATCAGGGGTTTTTGGCTTATAATCTTTGTGATTTTTGATTGTCGAATTTCAATGTTCGAAATGTATTAGTGAATACTAATCTTTGTGATTGTTGTTATTTATATTATTACTTTGGAAATTTTAACGTTCGACTAAGATTGAACCAATTTACAATATGAGATTGGACAGCAATTTTTTTTTACTGAATTGGATCAAACACATCTGATTAAAAGCATAGCATCACTAGTTTTCAAAGGATGGTTGTTAATGGCCCCTTCAGCCTGTCCCGAGCTCGCTGTGCATGGTAAGGCGGAGTTACTGCCGACTTCTTCTCTTCCCCTTCTCTTCATCTTTGGCAGCATCATTGGCAGTTTCTTGCCACGGTGCTCCTTCTGTTCTTTTGTTTTGTTTTTTTCTTCTGTTAATTATTTAGGCTCCGTTTGTTTCGGCTGAAAACGTTTTCCGTAAAACGTTTTCAGCATTTTCGGACGTTTGGGGCGCTGTAAAACCGAAGTCAACGGAAAATTCACGGAAATTGACCAGAAAATCACAGCGTAAAATAAGGAAAATGGTTTACGGAAAATTTTTCCGTAAACCATTTTCCAAAACATGCGTGCTTCTCCCTCTCAAGTCTCGACTCTCGACTCAGTCTCTGCTCTCTCTCTTTCTCGCACTGGACTTCGCCGATCTGGTCACTGGGCTTCGCGGTGGGCTTCGCGACGAGGCTTCTCCGATCTGGGGCTTCGCGACGAGGCTTCGTCGATCTGGGGATCTCAACCGTGACCCACCGCCTCTCGCAACTGTGACCCACCTCGAGCCGGTCTCTCTCTCGCACCCTGGAGATCGCACCGTCGCCGATCTGGAGATCCCGTGACCCACCGCCTCTCGCAAGCCGTGACCCACCTCGAGCCGGTCTCTCTCTCGCATCCGATCTGGTTCTCAGTCTATCCTCTCCGCCTCTCCGCCGAGCTTGATCTCAGCTCTTCCTTTTCTTTTCGATTCTGTTTGTTTTTTTTTTTTTTTTTTCCTTGTTAACGATTTGTGGCTTTAATTTGCTGTTATTGTGGTAGGTTTGTGGTGATTTTACGGTGGTCTACGGTGGAATTATGGTGGTTTGCTATGGATTATGGTGGGACTGCAGTGGTTTCTGATTGTGTTTTTTTTCTTCATTTTACGTGGTCCCAAACATCGTAAAATATTTTCAGAAGCATTTTCCAAAATGCAAACAAGCACAGGAAAAACAAATATTTTCATGTAAATCATTTTCATTTACAAACATTTTACGGTGAAGAATATTTTACGTCGAAACAAACGGAGCCTTAGAATGCAAATGGGAATGGAATAGATTGTAATTGTGTGCAGTAGTTCCATACTTCCATCCTTTTATTCAAAATAATCTGATGTCATTATTTCATTGGAGGGTATAAAGAAGAGGTTTTACACTAGATCCTTATTGCAAATTAACAGTAATGAATAAGAGTCTCTCTACACTCTTATTTTTTGCCTTCTTTTTACAAGAGTAGTTATACCAAGTTGTTTTTTTTATTTTTATTTTTTTTTTTTTTCCTAAAAGACCCAAAACAGAGGAAGTTAACTTATTTATTTATTTTACTTTACATAGCCCAGGCCCATATGATTTTAATGGGGATTTTAAATGATTATGGTTTAGAGGCCAAAGAGTGAACGTATTTGAGTTTAGGCACAAAAAACCATAAAAAAAATTTGTTTAACCTCTCATTTAATAAACCCTGAGAAATAGTTTAACTGGTCCGGTCTTGGGTGTGCTCCCCAATGGTCACTAGTTCGAGTCCCCTTAGGGCCACTTACCCAAGGCAAAGCCTTGCGATTATCGTGGCATACCTGCTAGTAGGGTGTTGCGTGTCCCTTGGGATTAGTCGAGGTGCGCGTATCTACGGAACGCTGGCCCGGACACCCAAGGTTATCAAAAAAAAAAAAAAAATATTTAATATTTCTAAATCTAATTTCAAATTAACGCACTAAGGAAATCATTCCAAAAAAAAAAAAAAAACTGGGCAAAACTGATTTGGTTGGCTGAGCGTCCCAATTCGGCATAAAACAATTTTTGCATTGCTAAAAAACGGTTCAGTGCTTTAGGTTCCCATACCTTAAAATAAAAAATAAAAAACTAAAGCTCTTGCCTACTACAAAAATTGGGTTTTTGATGTCCCTTTGATCCTCTATAAATGCTGAAGTCCAACTAAGCATTAAGGAAGAAGAGAAAAAAAGCTCTTATCTACCCTCACCAACCATAATTATGTCTTAAGTTGAAAACTAAGCCTAAATTCAAAATACAACAAATTCATTGGAGTTTTTCTGGTGTGATAGGCTGATAGCATAATTAGAGTTCTCTCTCTCTCTCTCTCTCTCTCTCTCTCTCTCTCTCTCTCTCTCTCTCTCTCTCTCACATTTTCCCCCAAAACACTTGTATTTCATTTATCAATCCTTGTTGAGTTTTTAATGAGAAATACTTTTTTTCTAAGTTGATATCTCTATTGTGGTTAAGTGTTTCGTTTGGGCTCTCACGATGCACCAATAGCCTTTGAGGTAGTAAGGTCTTAAAACATGAGTTTTGAGTTCAACTCCTCTACTTAAACCCAGGTCGGCAAGCCCCACGTCTATCTATAAGACACGTGGAGCATGCTAAAAACGACCTTAACAACCCTACATTTTGGTATTATTTTAAAAGTAAACCTTGAAATTTCAAATAGCTTGATGTGAATTATCTAGATGTAATATCATTGCAATATGAATTTTTAGTAAGTTTTTTTTGTTACCTAAAATTGATAAAAACCCTATTTGGGGAATAAAAATATTTATCATGTGACTCTCCACCACATGTCCCATTAGCAAGGGACTAGCCATCCGCCCTTTGTGTTTTTTAAGTGAAATTAAATGTCGCATTTTGACATTAAAAAATAATAATAATAATCATAGAATAGCCTATTTACACTTTTTTTTTATTAAAAAAAATCTAATTGAAAAATAAACATTGTTTAAATGTCATTGTTTTGTATTTATTTATTTCTTGTTTAATTATACTTTTGGTCCTTAACTTTTTTCTTTTGCATGTGTCAAGGATCTCAACATTTTAAATGTGTTATTTTAAAAAATCTAATTGAAAAATAAACATTGTTTAAATGTCATCGTTTTGTATTTATTTATTTTTGGTTTAATTATACTTTTGGTCCTTAACTTTTGTCTTTTGTGTCAAGGATCTCAATATTTTAAATATGTTATTTTAGCCATTGACATTTTATCACTGTGACATTTTAGTTATTATCATTAAGTGATTAATGGAAAAAGATGACGTGACTAACAAGACTATTAAAATAATGACGTGAATGCTAGTTATTTAAAAAATAATAATTGACATATCTATAATTAACCCCATGTGTAACATATATGAGGACATTAAAATTGGGGATTTCATAATGAAATCCGTAGAATGAAAATAAGTGAAATATAGACATCACTTCCTTAAGTTTTTGAAAATTATAAATCCAAACAAATATTCAATGGAAAAAATCTACTCATATAATTTTTGTGTTTTCTTAATACTACATCATATTAATCCATGATTGTGTTGCGTGTCCTCTTGGGATTAGTCGAGGTGCGCGTATCTTCGGAACGCTGGCCCTGACACCCAAGATTAAAAAAAAAAAAATCCATGATTTATTTTATCCGTTTATATTTTTAATAATGTAAATGACAAATTTGATTGAACAATTATTTAGTTTGATGTATGTAATTATTGATCCAGTTAATTATACATCGTGACTTCAAATCCACGAACACCTGCATTGGTGGTAAGAATAAAACAAAATACATTGTCGATAATTGGTGAGGAATTCTTTGATGCTTATGCAAAGAAACTAAGAAGATATGGTTTTTCTGAAACAATGTTTAGGGTTTTTGTTCATGCATACCTCGAATTAAGGGGAGTCCTTATATAGAGTGATCTGGTGTTGACCTTTGAGGTAGATCAAGTAGCCCGAAGTTCTAGCCTTATTGGGACTCAAGTAATGATAAATTCTCGAAATAGGATTCTAAATGCCAATCCCTCGATTTTCAAGACAATGAAGATCCTTTTCCTCTTACGAAATGGTCGCCAAATCAATTGAGAGGTTGCCTCGGATAGAGTCAACCTCAATTGGTTGAGAGGTTAGCTTGGCTCACCATCTGTTCTATCTAACTTGTGATACCGAGCTCAGCTTGCCATCTCATCATCTTGTCCATCAATAATAACAATTTTTAGTTTTTTTTTGAAATACTAATCAATGATAATAACATTATCCAATGTGTTTTGATTTTGATTTTTATTGAATAATATTTAATATTAAAATAAATTGTAATAGGTAAACAATATGGGTTAAGGTACAATCTAGTGTCCCCGTAGTCAAATCCAAACAATATTTATATGTTATGTCTATATTTAAAAGGCAAATAATATTATAATTTAGTATAATTTATTAATAGATAAATTACAGAAACCTCTCTCGTGATTAAAAAAAAACTGCTTGTGGGCTTTCTTTTCTATTCAAGATATGATAGAAGTCGGGGGATATTATAATCCCCTAGTTCTAGAATTTTCCGATAGCCACATGCAGAGTAGAGGAACATGAATGGATGGTCAACATAAACGTAATCTTACTTCCAAACCAAGTTTAATGATAGTGCTGTAGTGGTCCTAGTCCTAGACTTCCAATTCCCAATTGGACTTGGACCCACCCATCCCAATCCTTGCTATAGTGAATTTCTGCATTTGACGCGTTTTGTTTGCAAACAAAAACCCAAGAAAAATCCGCTGTTATCCGGTGCTATTATAAAAACTACCGCAAACCTGTGCGATGCACAAAAAAATTATTAAAAATAAAATCTAAATTAATTTTGATTTATTTATTTTTGATTTTTATTTTTTTGTAGTTCAAAATATTGTAGGCAAAATCTATAAAGAGACTTTACGAATCGAATTTAGAATAGATTTTTTGGTTTAAAGAAATAACTAAGAAAATATTTACCATAGCATAATTAAAATTTAATATAATGTAATTTTTCTTTTAGCATAAGTTGAATATAGTCTAATTTTTTATAAAACACGATTCATGTTTATATTTACAATATGGATCATGTTTCCATCCAAAAATAACAATAAATGATATTTAAAATAAGAAGAAAGACAAATAAATACATGGACACATGATTATATGATCAAACCTAAATAATTTTCATAACTTATTTCAAACTTACATTGTTTCATTATAACAAATCCGTCCATCTTTCTCCATTGCCAGCAACAAAATTAAATGAAATACATAAGAAAAAAAAGGAACTCTAAAAATTTTGATGAAAATTGATAATTATGATTATTATTAAAAGATATTTATATTGTGTTTATATATGGAATATATTTTAGTATTAGACATTAATTATGATTGTGTTTTATATATGGAATAATATATTCTTATATTAAAGAAAATATGATGTGTCAAAATTCTAATGGAAGGTTTAATAATAGAATAAAATTTAAATTCAATTAGAAAATATATATTAAAATAATGAGGTGTAAAATTGTGAGATTTCAAAAGCTTATGTGGTACGACATGATGAGGTCAACCAAAAGTCAAAAAGCTTCGTTTTACATTATAGTATAGATATATATAACTAGTCGCAAACCTGTGCGATGCACAAGAAAATGAATTAAAATTAAATCTAAAAAATTATTGGTCTAACTATGATTTTTATTGTCTTTTATATTTTATCTAAATATGAAAATTGATAATTATTAAAAGACATTTATTATTATTGTGTTTATATATAAAATATATTATAGTATTAAGCATTTATTATGATTGTGTTTATATATATGGAATAATATATTATTTCTATTAAAGAAAATATAATATGTCAAGATTCTAATGAGATGAAATTTGACACATAACAAATTATAGTAAATTAAAAACGTTGCTTTCTTTAAAATACTCGATGACAATCAGTTAAGTGGATGTGAAGTTGTGAATTTTTCAACGAAAATAATATCAGCTTCAAAGCTGGAGTATTGGCCATATGTGCAAAAATCCTTCCTGTAAAACAAATAAAGACTTTTAGAGGTGGTGGCGATACGCCTTACCCTCCGAAGATTAAGTCAGTTTTCTCTTTAAGTGAAAGTGTAATGCTTTCCAATTTGCACGTACCCTTTTTTCTTTGTTTGCTGCTATTTATAATGGTTCTTGCCCCACTTGCGCTTCAAGCTCGGAGTTTCGATTACGACATTACAGTCCCTTTTAGGATATACGTTGGTATAGTATAAAACACTATAGCCATTATATATGGCTTGACGTGTGGATTGTCTCGAATACGCACTGGACAGAGACTGCCAAAATCCCATAACCTCGATTAATGCACTGAGAGGTCGGTCATTTGTTCCGGTAAGGTGTCCGGATCCGTTAGTAAACTATGGGTTAATCTTTCCTTTTTTCCGAAAGCTTTGAACATTGGTTTCTTGGGCGGATCTTCCTTCACAAAGGGAATCTTTAACCACCGGTGGATGCCCTGAACGTTCACATATGACGGTCAACAATGAACATTTAACCTCAATTGGGCCTTACCCAATTAAATGCTTGTCTTCATTTTCTAGAATGGGCCTTAGCCTCCATTGTGGGTTCAACGCATCTCATACTCTCTATGGGCCTTTGTATATATAAAAAATATTTCCTCACACAAAGACACAATTATTTTCATGACATTCCAAATTCAGGATGTCATAAATCTCATGAGGTTTTTATAGTTACTAGGTCAATTCTTTAAGATTGTATGAATTGAAATTTGAGGTATAATAGTAATTTAAAAAAAAAAAAAGAATTAGACGTGCTTACTACTTATACTCCTATGAGATTATAACGCAGAGTTGCAAGAAAAGTTAAATTGTAATGTTTAAAGTAAGTGATGCCAAGTTTTTTTTAATTCTGGCTCTAGTGCTTCCTTCATCTAATTGAGGCAATGGATAAGATGATACAAAACCCACCAACCAGGAATGCATTACATGGACTTGGGTAACATGGAAACTCGTCTTTGGGTAACCAATTTCAAACATTTTGCAAACCATAGCTGAGGTGGGGTCAACCTTTACAGGGGTATCTTTTTCTTTCTTTTTTACTATAAAATAGGTAATTATTAAGAGCCTAAAGTTTGTGGAAGTGATTTTTTCATTTATTCCCCTAGAATTAGAATTTTTTAGAGTTGGGTTTCTAAAATCCTATTAATCCATCTTGAAATTAATAGATTGTATTCAATATTTAAATAAAAGTTGATTATCAGTTTATCACTATTTTTAGATCTATCTAAATTATTAAGAATATAGTAAAATATAGGTTTAATTATTATTTTGATCCGTCAAAATGATCATCAACCTTTTATTATTGTGTCAAAATGATTATTTTCGTTAAATGATGGATGAAGAATACAGACGTGGTTGACAATTTTATTAAAAACAAAAAAAATATCGACACAGTATGTCAACTCATAAAAAAATAAAAATTGTAAAAGATTATTTTGCATCTTTTTTTCTTTCCTGGGTTGTAAAAACTCATATGGTACCACCTCAACTATGGTTTGCAAAATTGGAATTCCAGAAGCTTCTCATCAGCTCTAGAATCATATGGTGCAACATTTAACAAACTCATTTTAAAATAGAACGAGATGATTTTATATACTATAGTACAATTATCCTCCTAAGAATTCCAGAAGGTTCTCATAAACTACAATCATACAGTGCAATTACTCTATAATTCTAACTGAAAAAGATGACCTTTTAGTTGAAGGAAGGCTTAAGGAGTCCACTTTTTCTCCTTCCGTACAGTTATTAAATAATTTATGACACAGATTCTTATCTTATGTGATCTTTTAGTTTTTGTACAAAGATTCGGCATGTATTCAAGCGCTGTGCACGACTTTGGGGCCACATTCCATGTCCATGCTCACTGAGCCAACTACTTGGAAAGGGATAAAAAAAATGTCCACCAATGGGGGACATGGTATATACTGATAAATTTGGGGAGAAAATTAGAGAAGGGATTAAGGGAAGCACAAATTCTTTTTTTAAAGTTATTTTGTTCGTTTTCAATACATTTTGGTAATAACTCAATTTTCATAACTAATTTTTATTTTTATTTTTTGATAACCTTGGGTGTCTTAGCCAGCGTTCCGTAGATGCGCGCTGAAACATGTAATTTGGACTAAATACATTGAATGACAATAACAAAAAAATATCTTAAGAAGTAATAAATTATCTTATTTAACAAAAAATAAAAAAATTCGCATATTTTACCATATAATATCATTTCAAGGTTTTTTATCTTATTTTGTCAATTTTGCTAACAAAATTTGTCACATGCATTGCACTTAGGATTATAATAATGAATTTTTTATTATAAAGTAGTCACATGTAATGCACGTGATAAATTTTTACTAGCAAAATCGACCAAAAAAATACTTAGAAGGGTTAATTACACCAATTTAAAAACCCTAGGTGGTTATATTGCAAAATCAAAACCCCAGGGGGTCTGTTTGCAACTGAGCCAAACCCTAGGGGATGATTATCTAATTTGGCCTTTTAAAAATAACAAATTTAACCTTGAGATTTCAAAACATAACAATTAATTTAGTTGTGTTGTTAAATTTGTTAAACGCTAAGAAAGTAAGAATATATCAAAAAAGAATATATGGGATTTTTTAAATTTCAACGATTAATTTAAAAGAATTACTAAAAGATGAAGAATAAAATTAGAATCTCATAATGTATAAACAACACTAAAATTATATTTAAACATTTAACTTAAAACTTGTTTACTGTTACGAACTTGTTAGAGAAGATTTTGGTGAGAATCGCTTTTGTGAATACTATAAAGACAAGAAGACCAAGACCAGGTGCTTTCCCACTACAAGAACAAGAGCATCTGATTAGTACATATTTATTAGAAAAGCTGTTTTTCAGGAAAGCTTACTCTGTGTGGGAAGCACTGAAGCTAGTTCATATTCCCGAAATTGTGTGATGAGTAAGCTTCCTGAGAATCTGCCACCCGGGTACAGGTTTAGTCCAAAGGACAAGGAGCTGATCGAACTCTTCCTGAAGCCGAAGATCACTGGGAAATATAAAGAAGACGGGCCTATTCCCGAAATTGGGTTTTATCAACATGAGCCCTGGGATTTGCCAGGTAATCTTCTTGTTCTTATTATCACACACCTATGTTCATTTCTTTGGAAAGTTAAATACTTTGTAATGAAAAGTAGGAAAATGTTGTCTTTTTGTTTTGTTAACTGTTTTTGGAATTATGTTGTAGTTTTTTGCTCATTTTGTGTGCTTGTTATAGTTAATTGGAGTATTACATTAATTGATCAATACAAATGCTTCTACTTGAATCTATATTCGAGTCCTAAGTGTGTGTGTTTATGAGGATTTGTTTTCTGGTCTTGCTGTTGTCTGGTTCATGTTCGCGTTTCCTTTTGTTTAGTACTGTTGTTTTCTTGGGGTATGCTACTCTGCTCTTGAGTCTTGTGTAATTGATTTTCTTCCTTAATACATTTACTTACCAAGAAAATAAAAAGTTGATTGAATTTACTAGTTTTCCTTTTGCTTAATTGTGACAAGAAAATTGTTGTCTTTCTGTGTGATTTTTTTTTTAAATGAAAATATATGAATTAGTACTGACTGATCAATAGACCTTGAATATGTAATAAGTTGTTATGTTGAATTTGGTAGTACTATTATTTTTCTTTTTTGTTAACTTGTATAACAAATTTTTGAATCACTCTTTTTAAGAATTTTGTTTGACTTTGATGTGTGTTTCTCATTTGTGCTTCAAAATTTGTGCTTATTCTGGTTTATTCGAGTGTAGATTTTTCTCCGATACCTAGGAAGGACCAAGAGTGGTTCTTCTTCACTGAACAGGAACTTAAGCATCAGAATGGAACTCGGAAGAACCGGGCAACCGAGGCTGGGTACTGGAAATCAACTGGTACAGATCGGAAAATCAAGTCTGGAGGAATTGAAATTGGAATGAAGAAGACTCTGGTCTTCTATATAGGGCGTACTCCTAAGGGAACAGGGACTTGTTGGGTAACGCATGAGTACCGTATAACCCTGAAGGAGTTCGATGGAACCAACCCCAGTCAGGTTGGGTTTCTGTCTTCTTCTTCTTTTGCTATTCAGTTTTTGTTTTTGTCTTTTGGTTTGAAAATGGAATTTAATTAAGCGGAATTAAGAACAACATAGTCTAGGATAGAATGACGGTTCAAATACAACTCAAAACAACTATTTCTTGCCTTCAACAAAATTGTACAATAATTTCCTTCTCAATGAGTGTGGTTGTAATCTATATTGTTTATAGCGGATTTTGGTTGGCATTGTTGTCTGTGGATGTAGGCATAAAGTTGGCCGAACCACGTTAAATATTGTTATCTTGTGTAGATATTTATTTGTTGTTCGTGTGAATGCACTTCCACTAATCCCAAATCACAACAATTTTTTAATTCATTGTGGGATTCTAAAACCAATAAGGATGCTTTTAAACGATCCCCTCACTGGACTCAAACAAAATTTATGTAGATGCTTTCATTGTGGGTTCTTTTTACTAAGGTGCTTCCTTAAACTGACACCTATTATATAGCAAATGGCATTGTAGGACAACCTCCTCTATTTCATTATTGTTAGAGTTATAACATTTCTGGTACACATATTTACAAACTGTTTGCATCTTTGTGGTGAATCAATTTGCAGTATATATCGGGCAAATACTGTTACATACCCCCAATTCACTTGGGTACTTAACTTTATGCAGAAGGCCTTTGTCCTGTGCCGTTTATTCGAAAGAGAAGACTCTGAGACAAAGTCTAAGCCAACACTGGCTCCTGGTGATGCTGTAAATTCTCCAGCATTGGAAGTGCAAGCTGAAACTCTAAAAACAAATAATCCATCTTGTGATGCTGAAACTTCTGATACAACAATGTGTGATGCTACAGCACCTGTTGAGTGTGGCAACGGCAACAACAAAAACTATAATGATTTTGTTGCAGAAAATCAACCTGAGGTGATATTAACTTAGTTTCAGCATCAGACAATTTATATGTTTTTTTCTTTGTGTGTGTGTGGAATTGAGAAGCATAGTAAGTTAATTAAGTACTTATCTTGTGCACTCATGTTTCTTCCATCAGGTCGATGAGCTGATTAAAGGTCTGGATATGTTCTTTGTCCCCTCTCAAGAGGAATGGAATTTGAACCCTCACTCTCCACTAAATCTATCCCCCATCTCTCCTGCTGATTCAACTCCTATTATGGACAACTCTTCTCAAGCGTTGTGGGAGCAAGCTGAAAAGCATCCTATTAATGGCGAAACAAGATTTGACATTGCAGCACCCCTTGCATGTAACGCTGCAGAAAATCAAGTGGCAAAACAAAATGCTACTGAAGTGAGTGAGGATTTGAGTTTCAGCTTAAAACAGTTATTATTTTTATTTTGTGGTAATTTTATATACTTATCTTGGTTGTTCATGTTTCTTCCATCAGGATGACTCCGAATTACTGGAGGAATGCTTGAGAATTCTCTGTGACCCTTTGCCAGAGCCACTAGATGACAACCTTTTATCTCCATTAACTTTACCCCCCATTACACCTTCCTTTCCATCTCATACCACAGCTAAATCTTCTCTTGAGGAAGCACAGTCTATGGTAGTAACAGCTTCAGTATCTCCAGCATTAGGCAGTGAAGCTGACGATTATCTCACAGGTTGTCAAAGTTTTCCTGCAGGAAATTCTGATAAAACATCTAACACCACAGCACCCATTGAGTATGGCGTCAATGGTTCTAATGCTTATGCTGCAACAAATCAAGTGGAGGATGTAACAGCTGATAAGGTGAGAAAGGAATTGAATTCAAGCTTAAAAAAATAATATCGATCTTCGAAAGGTAGTTAACCAGTTATGTACTCTCATCTAACTTGTTATCCCCATTACACATGCAGATGCAAACAGAGTTAGTTTCTTCTTGCTGCATCTTTTGCCCTACCAATGACTTAAAGAGTGGTCATTGTGGGCATCCCCAATATGGCACGAATGAGTTCTGGGATTTATTTCTTAATATTCCAGATGATGATCCCCTGATGAACATTGTCTCTGTTAAGGACAGTGGGTCATGCAGTGGTTCAGATGCAATACTGGCCAATGCGCAGGTAGGTGGAAACTCTCAAGACATTGTTTATTAATTGGCCTTGCAAGTTTTTCCAAGAAATTTAAAGTTGTGTTAATTTGCAGCTCAACTACCATGACTTGTTAATAGTTATACACCTTTGTGGATACCTTTTAACTTATTCAATGTGATTTATCTGTGTGTTTTATATTTGGATAAATTGATCTTTGAAAAACTAACCTTGCATTGTTATTATGTACAACAGGTTGAGCCAGAGTATCAAGATTTTATGTCGCTTGACGAGATCGATGAGACCTCCAATTAGGAGGTTTCATTAGGGTTGTTAAAATCAGGATCATACATAGGATCTGTGTGAGGGTCCTCGGATCAGATCATACAATTTTACAGTTAAAAAACGTCAATAATTTAGATAGATACATATTAATATTATTCAAATAGTCCTTCTTGGAAGGAACTTATTAAAAAAAAAAAACAAATTAATCTTCTTCAAAGACTAAGCTAAGAGTCAAAAGAATATTAGTCTCTCTTACAAATTTCTAAAGAAAGTTTAATATTTGAAGACAAAGTTAAAAGTCTTAAAAGAATTATTAATATTCTCTGAAATACACCAAAAACCTGGGGATATTGCTTAAAAATGGGAGCTCTTACTTTTCCCACTCACGTTTGCAAGCATTCCTCCAAACTGCAAACTGCAAACTCTACTACTCACTCCTTTTCAATTCGAACAAACTTGTAGTCTTTTGACTTATAGTCTTTTCCAAACTACAGACCATGGCCTTTTAGATCTCAAACAGGCCTATTGCCTCTAATAATTCAAACAACTTATAGTCATTGGAACTTGGGTTGTTGTTACTCTTCTCCCCACCACCCTGCAAAGGAAAAAACTACCAAACAGCCTAGCATAAAGAAACCACAATCTGGGTTGGGATTTTTATAAATCCTAGTGTCAAAAGACTCATATTGCTATTTAGATCATTGAACCTTTAGACTTGTAGAGTTGTATGATTCTAGATCCTGATCGAAATTTTAACAACCAAGGGTTCCATTACGGAGTGGAACAATGACGGTAGATTACTGCACCGTCTCTTTCTATGTATGATGTTGATGAGCACCGGACAGCTTTGGTGTTTTTTACTGAGGGAGTCTTATTACAAGTGCAATGCTTCCTCGTCTGCTGGTGCTGTGAACCATTTCTATGTATATTATGAACTAAGCTATCGTTCGGAATTAGTACTAGGATTTGGGGCAGCTACAAAAGTGGAGTACGACTTTGTTGTTGTTAAATCTGTATACATATGTTCAGACTGTACTGATAGTCTGTAATTGTTGACTTTCTGTAAATATTTTGAGACTGTAATTGTCAGCATTTGATTTTCATTAATGTTATCATCTTTTTAATGTTTGGATGGTTAAAATTTTAGTTTCATGGCCACAAAATCTGTTTGCTGGAATGTGGTCCAGGACCTCCAGGTTGAAGGTGCTAAAATCAGGGGTGTTTGGCTTATAATCTTTGTGATTTTTGCTTGTCGAATTTCAATGTTCGAAATGTATTAGTGAATACTAATCTTCATATTTACCAGAAACTTCCTCAGGTGCTACATTGTAAGATTTCATATGGTGCTTAAATGTGCTTTTGTTCGTTTGTGTATGCTTCGAATGATGGTATTATTAGGAGGGAATTGTGGTAAAACCTGGAGTGTTTTAGAAATTCTGTTTTGCTGGTGACTTTAGTAAAAAGTCCTTGTGAGAAGCTGGGTGGTAATGTTCTTTCTGGGTATGAGAATGAATTTTTGCAGTGTGTGAACTCTCTTGAAATAGATGATTATCCTGCAGTAGGGTGTTATTTTACTTGGTGCAACAAGAGGGAGGAAGTTGAGTTTACTGCTAGGAAGCTGGACCGGGTTTTGGTTAATAATAATTGGTTGTGTTCTCTAAATCATTGCATTGTTGAGTTTTTATCTCCTGGAGTGTCTGATCATTCTCCAGCCTTCATCTCTTTTAGTTCAAATAAGAATTTTGGGCCTAAGCCTTTTAAATTCTTTAATTACTAGTGTGATCATCATGATTTTGATTCTTGGGTAGAGGAAGCTTGGGATGTAGATATTAGGGGATGTTTCGTCTATATGGCAAGCTTAAAGCTACCAAAGCCAAGCTCAGAAGTGTGAACAAGGATTTGTTTGGAGGGATATCACAAAGGGTGGAGTTGATTAGGGATAAGTTGGAGGTCTGCCAAGGTCAGTTGTTGAGAGGAATTGATATTGCACGAAATTCTGGTCTTGAGCAGGACTGCATGAATTTACTTCTATTAGCAATGCAGAGGAGGCTTTTTTAAAGCAAACGTCTCGGAATAAGTGGCTGAATTTAGGGGATCAAAATAATACCTACTTTCACAATCTTGTTAAAGTTAGACAAGCCAATCAACCATCAAATGTTTGTTGGATGAGGATGGTCGAAGGATTGAAGATCCAGAGGAAATTAAACAGCTGGTAGTTAGATTCTATGAGCAGTTGCTGGGGTCTGCTTCTCAGGTACATGAACAGAAAATGATTAAAACTGTCAATGAGCTTTTCCATGATGAGATGCCAGTTGACATTAAATGTCGATTACAGCAGCCTGTATCTGATCAGGAGATTAAGCAAGTGATTTTTGGAATGTGTAATGACAAGGCCCCTGGACCAGATGGTTTCACAGCTCAATTTTTCAAAAAATCCTGGCATATTATTCATGAATCAGTTACTGTAGCAATCAAATCTTTCTTCATATCTGGGAAGCTTCTCAAAGAGGTTAATTCTACCATTATATCCTTGATTCCCAAAGTCCCCAACCCTACTAATGTCTCAGATTTTAGGCCTATTGCTTGTTGCAATGTGATATATAAGTGTATCACTAAAATCCTAGCTAATAGACTGCAGCTTTATCTTGGGAGTTCGGTGAATTCAAACCAATCAGCTTTTATTAAAGGGAGGAGTATATCTGAAAACATACTGCTGGCTCATGAACTTGTGAGTAACTATCATAGAAGTAAGGGATCTAGTAGATGTGCAATCAAGGCAGACTTGAGGAAGGCCTATGATTCCGTTGATTGGAATTTTATTTTAATGTGTCTTTTAGCAGCTGGTTGCCCCCCTCAGTTTGTGCAGTGGATTAGGGAATGTATCACGAATTCCAGATTTACCATTGCTCTTAATGGCAGCCTTGTGGGTTATTTCCAAGGGGGTAAAGGTTTAAGGCAAGGGGATCCAATCTCCGTATTTGTTTGTGATTGCTATGGAGGGGTTTACTCGATTATTGCGAAGGAGAGTTCTTGAGTTTAAAGATTTCAAGTTTCATCCTCAGTGTAAGCAACTACGAATAACTCACCTGAGCTTTGCAGATGATCTTTTTTTCTTGCTGCTGATCTTCCCTCAATTCGCATAATTCAGTTGGCCCTTGAAGAATTTAGAGAAATCTCTGGTTTGGCTCTTAACCCCAATAAGAGTGAAATTTTTTTTGCTGCTGTCCCTGGTGATATTAAAGCTCAAATTCTGGCCTGCCTCCAATTTAAAGAAGGATACCTCCCTGTTAGATATCTTGGTATGCCTCTAATCTCAGGTAAATTGACTTATAAGGATTGTCTGCCTCTTATTGATAAGATTGTGGGCAGAATTCATACCTGGTCCGCTAAACATCTCTCATTTGCTGGTCGATTACAATTGATTCAGTCTATTTTGTTCAGTATTCAGATGTATTGGTCTAGTATCTTCATTCTCCCTAAAAAAGTGATCAAAGCTATTGAACATCATTTTAATCATTATCTTTGGCAAGGAAAAAGCACTGGCAGGGGTGGTATTAGAGTTGCTTGGGATAAAGTTTGTTTACCTAAAAGAGAAGGCGGGCTTGGATTGAAGAGTGTAGAGGACTGGAATAGGGCTGCTGTTCTTAAACACATTTGGAGCCTTTTTACCCAATCGGGCTCTTTGTGGGTGGCTTGGATACATAGACATCTTATTAAGGATAAATGTTTTTGGACTATTAAGAAGACCTCAGATTGTACCTGGGGATGGAGAACAATGCTAAAACTAAGGGAGTATGCTAGGTTCTTTCTGAAGTATGAAGTTGGGGATGGAACAAAGATTTTTTTGTGGCATGACTATTGGCACCCAGATGGGATCTTGTATCTTAAGTATGGGCACAGAACTGTGTATGATGTTGCTAGTAGGATTGATGCTAGAGTTGCATCTGTCTTTAAGGATAAGGAATGGCATTGGAGGCCTGCCAGATCTGAGGGAATGGTTTCTATTCAAAGTAAGTTGGGCCTAATTGATTTGAAGGTGGAGGATAGGGCTGTGTGGACTGCTTCTAAGTCCGGAAAACTTGGAGTAAGTTGAGAGTGAAGGGAAGTGAAGTAAACTGGTGGAAAATTCTCTGGTTTCCCCTTAATATCCCTTGGCATTCTTTTATTGGATGGTTAGCTATCAAAAATAAGCTCCCCACTAAAGAGAGGATGCTTAAATGGGGTTTTACTGTTGATGGAAATTGTGGTTTCTGCAGAAACTCTCTTGAAACTAGAAATCATATTTTCTTTGATTGTTCTTTCTCATAGAGAATTTGGAGAAGAATTATGGCCCTTTGTCTTGTTTCTAATACTTCTTTCTGCTGGGAGGATTTAGTGGAGTGGGGTGTTGTGCATTTGAAAGGTAAGAGCATGAGGGCTATAGTTTGCAAGTTGGCTTGGTGGGCCATTGTTTACTACCTTTGGTCACAACGAAATGTGGTTCTTCATGCTAGGCAGATCAAGACAGAAGATCAAATCATCAACATTATCAAGAAAGATGTTAAGACTCGGCTTCAAAGCAAAGAGTGCTTCAAGAATATCATTCTGAATAGAATTATGTGTTGTAATTGGGGTATTTGCATTGAGAGGTTACAAAGAGGTGGAATTGCTGTTTAGTTTTTTTGTTCTTGCTCTTGGTCATTCTGGGTTTATTTTGGGGTAGTTCTGGGCTTAGTGTCCTGTTCAGTTTGTTGCTGCTAGATTGTGCTTTTCTTTTGTATTAGGTTGTGCAAAGTTTGAGCTGTCTTTTTGTTTAGGGGGTTGCTAGCCTTTTGGCTTTGCTGGTTTGTTCATGACAGTTGGTCATTCAATAAAGTATTTCTGATTCATCCAAAAAAAAAAGAATACTAATCTTTGTGATTGTTGTTATTTATATTATTACTTTGGAAATTTTAACGATCGACTAAGATTGAACCAATTTACAATATGAGATTGGACAGCAATTTTTTTTACTGAATTGGATCAAACACATCTGATTAAAAGCATAGCATCACTAGTTTTCAAAGGATGGTTGTTAATGGCCCCCAAAATGTTGTTGTTCAGCCTGTCCCGAGCTCGCTGCGCATGGTAAGGCGGAGTTACTGCCGACTTCTTCTCTTCCCCTTCTCTTCATCTTTGGCAGCATCACTGACAGTTTCTTGCCACGGTGCTTCTTTTGTCTTTTGTTTTGTTTTTTTTCTTCTTTTAATTATTTAGAATGCAAATGGGAATGGAATGGATTGTAATTGTGTGCAGTAGTTCCATCCTTTTATTCGAAATAATCTGATATATCATTATTTCATTGGAGGATATAAAGAAAGGGTTTTACATTAGATCCTTATTGCAAATTAACTATAATAAATAAGAGTCTCTCTACACTCTTATTTTTTGCCTTTTTATAAGAGTAATTATACTAATGGGATTTTTTTTTTCCCCCTAAAAGACCCAAAACAGAGGAAGTTAACTTATTTATTTATTTTACTTCACATAGCCCAGATCCATATGATTTTAATGGGGATTTTAAATGATTATGGTTTAGAGGGCAAGAGCGAACCTATTTGAGTTTAAGCACAAAAAACCATAAAAAAAATTGTTTAACCTCTCATTTAATATTTTCTAATCTAATCTATCAAATTTAGCACGCCTCTAAGGAAATCATTCCAAAAAAAAAAAAAAAAAAAGGGTAAAGTTGATTTGGGCTTCGTTTGGGAGTTTAGAGAGGAATGGAATGGAATAGAATGAATAAATTATAAGGGAATGGAATAGAATGGAATGGAATTGAATGAATTTAATGAATGGAATGGAATAGAATGAAATGAAACTAAATAATCTTGTTTGGATGTTTTAAAATAGAGGAATGAAATAGAATGGAATGTAAACTTTGTTTGGGAGTAATATTAGAAGGAATGGAAATGAATCATTTTATAACAACATTACTATAATACCCTTTATTTTTATAAAATGTAGGATTAATCTATAGAATAATACTATAGAATTACCACACCATATATGACACCTTGTGGTGTCACAATAATATCATAGAAATACCATGAGAGTTTATTTCTATTTTTCTGGCCCTTGCTAACAGAGAAAGAAACCAGTACAAGACAACAGATGGTATAAAATCTGCTTAATTATAAGCAAGTACAAAATCTAAGCAATATAAACCAAAATATAATCCCAAGAAATGGAAATTCGAAATTCATTGTCCACAAAATAAACTTTTAAAAGAAAATTGACATTGTTAAAGGTCCATACATGGCCACTTAGAAATAAAATATTATAGAAATACCATGGAAACTGAGGAAAATAAAAAGTCAAATCTATAAGAATAATCTAGGATTTTACAAAAATACTAAGGGCATTTTGGGACGTTTGGTGAAAAAATCATTAAACTTAAATCCATTCCCTCCTATTCCTCTCTCAATTTTGGGGGGAATGAAAATTTGGGGTTTGGAGGGAATAGGGAGGAATGAGTGTTCCATTCCCTTCCCTTCACTTAAACTCCCAAACAAGGGAATGGTCTTTCCATTCTTTTCCATTCCTTCCTACTTAAACTTCCAAACAAGGGAAATGAGAGAATATTCTTAAAATATATATATATATATATATATATATATATATATATATATATATATATAATATATCTTAAAATATTTTTTTTTTTTTCCATTCCATTCCGTTCCTTTCCCCCCTCCCAAACGGAGTGTTGGTTGGCTGAGCATCCCAATTCCCAATTCGGCATAAAACAATTTTTGCATTACTAAAAAACGGTTCATTGCTTTAGGTTCCATACCTTAAAAATAAAAAATAAAAAACTAAAGCTCTTGCCTACTACAAAAATTGGGTTTTCAATGTCCCTTTGATCCTCTATAAATGCTGAAGTCCAACTAAGCATTAAGGAAGAAGAGAAAAAAGCTCTTATCTACCCTCACCAACCATAATTATGTTTTAAGCTGAAAACTATGCCTAAATTCAAAATACAACAAATTCATTGGAGTTTTTCTGGTGTGATAGGCTGATAGCATAAATAGAGTTCTCTCTCTCTCTCTCTCTCCTTCACCACCTCTTTCATTTTCCCCCAAAACACTTGTATTTCATTTATCAATCGTTGTTGAGTTTTTAATGATATACTTTTTTTCTAAGTTGATATCTCTATTGTGGTTAAGTGTCTTCGTTTGGGCTCTCACGATGCACCAATAGCCTTTGAGGTAGTAAGGTCTTATAAGGTGAGTTTTGAGTTCGACTCCTCTACTTAAACCCAAGTCGGCAAGCCCCACGTCTATCTATAAGACACGTGGAGCGTGCTAAAATGACCTTAACAACCCTACATTTTGGTATTATTTTAAAAGTAAACCTTGAAATTTCAAATAGCTTGATGTGAATTATCTAGATGTAATAATATCATTGCAATATGAATTTTTAGTAAGCTTTTTTTTGTTACCTAAAATTGATAAAACCCCTATTTGGGGAATAAAAATATTTATCATGTGACTCTCCACCACATGTCCCATTAGCAAGGGACTAGCCATCCGCCCTTTGTGTTTTTTAAGTGAAATTAAATGTCACATTTTGACATTAAAAAAAAATAATAATAATCATAGAATTGCCTATTTACACTTTTTTTTTATTAAAAAAAATCTAATTGAAAAATAAACATTGTTTAAATGTCATTGTTTTGTATTTATTTATTTTTTGCTTAATTATACTTTTGGTTCTTAACTTTTGTCTTTTGTGTCAAGGATCTCAACATTTTAAATGTATTATTTTAAAAAATCTAATTGAAAAATAAACATTGTTTAAATGTTATTGTTTTGTATTTATTTATTTTTGGTTTAATTATACTTTTGGTCCTTAACTTTTGTCTTTTGTGTCAAGGATCTCAATATTTTAAATATGTTATTTTAGCCATTCACATTTTATCACTGTGACATTTTAGTTATTATCATTAAGTGATTGATGGAAAAAGTTGACGTGACTAACGGAACTATTAAAATAATAACGTGAATGCTAATTATTTAAAAAATAATAATTGACATATCTATAATTAATCCCATGTGTAACACATATGAGGACATTAAAATTGGGGATTTCATAATGAAATCCGTAGAATGAAAATAAGTGAAATATAGACATCACTTCCTTAAGTTTTTGAAAATTATAAATCCAAACCAACATTCAATGGAAAAAAATATACTCATATAATTTTTGTGTTTTCTTAATACTACATCATATTAATCCATGATTTTGTTGCGTGTTCTACTAGGATTAGTTAAGGTGCACGTATCTTCGGAATGTTAGCCCGAACATCCAAGATTATAAAAAAAATAAATTCCACGATTTATTTTATCCGTTTATATTTTTAATAATGTAAATGATAAATTTGATTGAACAATTATTTAGTTTGATGTATGTGATTATTGATCCAGTTAATTATACAACGTGACTTCAAATCCACGAACACCTGCATTGGTGGTAAGAATAAAGCGAAATACATTGTCGATAGTCGGTGAGGAATTCTTTGATGCTTATGCAAAGAAACTAAGAAGATAAGTTTTTTCTGATACAATGTTTAGGGTTTTTGTTCATGCATACCTCAAATTAAGGGGAGTCCTTATATAGAGTGATTTGGTGTTGACCTTTGAGTTAGATCAAGTAGCCCGAAGTTCTAGCCTTATTGGGACTCAAGTAATGATAAATTCTCAAAATAGGATTCTAAATGCCAATCCCTCGATTTTCAAGATAATGAAGATCCTTTTCCTCTTATGGAATGGTCGCCTAGTCAATTGAGAGGTTGCCTCGGATAGAGTCTACCTCAATTGGTTGGGAGGTTAGCTTGGCTCACCATCTGTTCTATCTAACTTGTGATACCGAACTCAGTTTGCCATCTCATCATCTTGTCCATCAATAATAACAATTTTTAGTTTTTTTTTGAAATACTAATCAATGATAATAACATTATCCAATGTGTTTTGATTTTGATTTTTATTGAATAATATTTAATATTAAAATAAATTGTAATAGGTAAACAATATGGGTTAAGGTACAATCTAGTGTCCCAGTGGACTAGACCGTAGTCAAATCCAAACAATATTTATATGTTATGTCTATATTTAAAAGGCAAATAATATTATAATTTAGTATAATTTCTTAATAGATAAATTACAGAAACCTCTCTCGTGATTAAAAAAAAACTGCTTGTGAGCTTTCTTTTCTATTGAAGATATGATAGAAGTCGGGGGATATTATAATCCCCTAGTTCTAGAATTTTCCGATTGCCACATGCAGAGTACAGGAACATGAATGGATGGTCAAAATAATCGTAATCTTACTTCCAAACCAAGTTTAATGATAGTGATGTAGTGGTCCTGGTCCTAGTCCTAGTCCAAGACTCCCAATTCCCAATTAGACTTGGACCCACCCATCCCAATCCTAGCAAGATTGTATGGATTGAAATTTGAGGCATAATAGTAATTTAAAAAAAAAAAAAAAAATTAGACGTGCTTCTATGAGATTATAACGCAGAGTTGCAAGAAAAGTTAAATTGTAATATTTAAAGTAAGTGATGCCAAGTTTTTTAATTCTGGCTCTAGTGCTCTTCCTTGATCTAATTGAGGCAATGGATAAGATGATACAAAACCCACCAACCAAAGAATGCATTACGGGGACTTGGGTAACATGGAAACTCGTCATTGGGTAACCAATTTCAAACATTTTGCAAACCATAGTTGAGGTGGGGTCAACCTTTACAGGGGTATCTTTTTCTTTCTTTTTTTACTATAAAATAGGTAATTATTAAGAGCCTAAAGTTTTGTGGAAGTGATTTTTTCATTTATTCCCCTAGAATTAGCATTTTTTGGAGTTGGGTTTCTAAAATCCTATTAATCCATCTTGAAATTAATAGATTGTATTCAATATTTAAATAAAAGTTGATTATCAGTTTATCACTATTTTTAGATCTATCTAAATTATTAAGGATATAGTAAAATATAGGTTTAATTATTATTTTGATCTTCAAATTATGATTTTTGTGTCAAAATGATCGTCAACCTTTCATTATTGTAGTAAAATATAGGTTTAATTATTATTTTGATCCGTCAAAATGATCATCAACCTTTCATTATTGTGTCAAAATGATTATTTTTGTTAAATGATGGATGAAAAATGCAGACATAGTTGACAGTTTTATTAACAACAACAAAAAAATTTATTGACGCGGCATGTCAACTCATAAAAAAATAAAAATTGTAAAAGATTATTCTGCATCCTTTTTTTCTTTCCTGGGTTGTAAAAACTGATATGGTACCACCTCAACTATGGTTTGCAAAATTGGAATTCCAGAAGCTTCTCATCAGCTCTAGAATCATATGGTGCAACATTTAACAAACTCATTTTAAAATAGAACGAGATGATTTTATAAACTATAGTACAATTATCCTCCTAAGAATTCCAGAAGGTTCTCATCAACTAGAATCATATAGTGCAATTACTCTATAATTCTAACTGAAAAAGATGACCTTTTAGTTGAAGTTATTAAGAATATAGTAAAATATAGGTTTAATTATTATTTTGATCTTCAAATTATGATTTTTGTGTCAAAATCATCGTCAACCTTTCATTATTGTAGTAAAATATAGGTTTAATTATTATTTTGATCTGTCAAAATGATCATTAACCTTTTATTATTGTGTCAAAATGATCATTTTCGTTAAATGATGGATGAAGAATGCAGACGTGGTTAACAGTTTTATTAAAAACAAAAAAATATTGACGCGACATGTCAACTCATAAAAAAATAAAAATTGTAAAAGATTATTCTGCATCTTTTTTTCTTTCCTGGGCTGTAAAAACTGATATGGTACTACCTCAACCATGGTTTGCAAAATTGGAATTCCAGAAGCTTCTCATCAGCTCTAGAATCATTTGGTGCAAACATTTAACAAACTCATTTTAAAATAGAACGAGATGATTTTATAAACTTTAATACAATTATCCTCCTAAGAATTCCAGAAGGTTCTCATCAACTAGAATCATATAGTGCAATTACTCTATAATTCTAACTGAAAAAGATGACCTTTTAGTTGAAGGCTTGACCCTTGAGCATTTTACGGAGTCCACTTTTTCTCCTTCCGTACAGGTATTAAATAATTTATGACACAGAGTCGTATCTTTTAGTTTTTGTACAAAGATTCGGAATGTATTCAAGCGCTGTGCACCACTTTGGGGCCACATTCCATGTCCATGCACACTAAGCCTACAACTTGGAAAAGGATAAAAAAAAAATGTCCACCAATGGGGGAACATGGTATATACTGATAAATTTGAGGAGAAAATTAGAGAAGGGATTAAGGGAAGCACAAATTCTTTTTTTAAAGTTATTTTGTTCGTTTTCAATACATTTTGGTAATAACTCAATTTTCATAACTAATTTGAAACATGTAATTTGGACTAAATACATTGAATGACAATAACAAAAAAAAATATCTTAAGAAGTAATAAATTATCTTATTTAACAAAAAATAAAAAAATTCGCATATTCTACCATATAATATCAAGGTTTTTTCAAGAGTTGACAAAAATATATAAATTACCATCAATGGTATTTAATTTAGATATAAACTTTAATATGCATCCATGAGTATGCATGAGGTTACAAGCTAGTCAAAAATTATAATTTTAAAAATAAGAAATTTAATCCTAAGATTTCAAAACATAATAAATTAAATCCCATGCCCATATTAAATCCTAAACACAACTTTCTTCTACTTAAATTGACTGAGGTTTAATATATTTGGTATTTTTTGAAAACTTAAAATTGGATTTAAAACGTAAATTTTAAAAAGAAAAAAAAGAAGGTTTTTACTATCAATTTTGTATAATTTATTTTGATAAGATAAAAATAATTTAGAATTTGACTAAGATAAGTTGTATTTGTAAATTGTAGGTTATAGTTAATCAAGTGATAAACTTTTTTCACTTTTATTACAAGAGATTTAAGTTCAAATCCTGTCTTATCTTAGTATATAAAAAGAAAAAGAAAAAAATACCTAACCGTATAAACTGATAGAGAAATAATACAATACAAGTAGCCAGAAAAGCGCGCGGAGCTTAGTGAGCGTTTTCATGCAGATGATGGAGAATTGCAAGTTGCAACACATTACTCCTGTATTAGAAAGACACGTGTATAGAAACACGTTACTATAGTCCTTTGTATATAAGAGCTAAGAATATATGGGATTTTTTAAATTTCAACGATTAATTTAAAAGAATTACTAAAAGATGAAGAATAAAATTAGAATCTCATAATGTATAAACAACACTAAAATTATATTTAAACATTTAACTTAAAACTTGGTTACTGTTATGAACTTGTTAGAGAAGATTTTGGTGAGAATCGCTTTTGTGAATACTATAAAGACAAGAAGACCAAGACCAGGTGCTTTCCCACTATAAGAACAAGAGCACCTGATTACAGTTTTACATATTTATTAGAAAAGCTGTTTTTCAGGAAAGCTTACTCTTTGTGGGAAGCACTGAAGCTAGTTCATATTCTGTGTTTGTGTGATGAGTAAGCTTCCTGAGATTCTGCCACCCGGGTACAGGTTTAGTCCAAAGGACAAGGAGCTGATCGAACTCTTCCTGAAGCCGAAGATCACTGGGAAATATAAAGAAGACGGGCCTATTCCCGAAATTGGGTTTTATCAACATGAGCCCTGGGATTTGCCAGGTAATCTTCTTGTTCTTATTATCACACACCCATGTTCATTTCTTTGGAAAGTTAAATACTTTGTAATGAAAAGTAGGAAAATGTAGTCTTTTTGTTTTGTTAACTGTTTTTGGAATTATGTTGTAGTTTTTTGCTCATTTTGTGTGCTTGTTATAGTTAATTGGAGTATTACATTAATTGATCAATACAAATGCTTCTACTTGAATCTATATTCGAGTCCTAAGTGTGTGTGTTTATGAGGATTTGTTTTCTGGTCTTGCTGTTGTCTGGTTCATGTTCGCGTTTGCTTTTGTTTAGTACTGTTGTCTTCTTGGGGTATGCTACTCTGCTCTTGAGTCTTGTGTAATTGATTTTCTTCTTTAATACATTTACTTACCAAGAAAATAAAAAGTTGATTGAATTTACTAGTTTTCCTTTGCTTAATTGTGACAAGAAAATTGTTGTCTTTCTGTGTGATTTTTTTTTTTGTTAAATGAAAATATAAGATTTAGTACTGACTGATCAATAGTCTGGTTTATTCGAGTGTAGATTTTTCTCCGATACCTAGGAAGGACCAAGAGTGGTTCTTCTTTCACTGAACAGGACCTTAAGCGTCAGAATGGAACTCGGAAGAACAGGGCAACCGAGGCTGGGTACTGGAAATCAGTTGGTACAGATCGGAAAATCAAGTCCGGAGGAATTGATATTGGAATGAAGAAGACTCTGGTCTTCCATAAAGGGCGTACTCCTAAGGGAACAGGGACTTGCTGGGTAATGCATGAGTACCGCATAACCCTGAAGGAGTTCGATGGAGCCAACCCCAGTCAGGTTGGATTTTTGTCTTCTTCCTCTTTTGCTATTCAGTTTTTGTTTTTGTTTTTTGGTTTGAAAATGGAATTTAATCAAGCGGAATTAAGAACGACAAAGTCTAGGATAGAATGATGGTTCAAATACAACTCAAAACAACTATTTCTTGCCTTCACCAAAATTGTACAATAATTTCCTTCTCAATGAGTGTGGTTGTAATCTATATTGTTTATAGTGGATTTTGGTTGGCGTTGTTGTCTGTGGATGTAGGCATAAATTTGGCCAAACCATGTTAAATATTGTTATCTTATGTAGATATTTATTTTTTGTTTGTGTGAATGCGCTTCCACTAATCCCAAATCATAACAATTATTTTAATTCATTGTGGGATTTTAAAACCAATAAGGAAGCTTTTAAACGATCCCCTCGCCGGACTCAAACAAAATTTATGTAGATGCCTTCATTTTGGGTTCTTTTTACTAAGGTGCTTCCTTAAACTGACACCTATTATATAGCAAATGGCTTTGTAGGACAACCTCCTCTATTTCATTATTGTTAGAGTTATAACATTTCTGGTACACATATTTACAAACTGTTATTTGCATCTTTGTGGTGAATCAATTTGCAGTATATATGGGGCAAATACTGTTACATACCCCCAATTCACTTGGGTACTTAACTTTTTGCAGAAGACCTTTGTCCTGTGCCGTTTATTAGAAAGAGAAGACTCTGAGTCAAAGTCTAAGCCAACACTGGCTCCTGGTGATGCTGTAATTTCTGATAAGGTGAGAAAGGAATTGAATTCAAGCTTAAAAAAATAATATCGATCTTTCGAAAGGTAGTTAACTAGTTATGTACTCTCATCTAACTTGTTATCCCCATTACACATGCAGATGCAAATAGAGTGATGAAGATCATGAAGAACCAGACTTCAGGCAACTGTGTTCAAGCTACAAAGCTGCTGTCAAAGCTACAAGCCGTTTATATTTATGTATAGCTCTAAACGACTGTAGCTTATGTCAATGTAGTTTAATTAAAGAAAGTCATGCTAGTCACGTGCCCATGATTAGTGGAAGATTGTTATAGTTTCTGTTATGGTGTTAACAGCTGTTATAGTTTGTTAAACAGCTGTTAACAATTCTGTATAAATATCAAAACTATAATCAATCAAAGTTAAGTACATTTTATCAAGTTCATCTCTATTAAGTTTTCTCTCTCTAGATTTCAGTCTTATCCATATCTCTTAAGAAATCTTACATGGTATCAGAGCAGTGATCCGTATCCATGGATTCTTCTGCATCATCATCTTCTTCAATTCAGTCACCATTGTTACTCATCAACAATATGTCACACCTTATGTCCATTAAACTTGATAGTACAAACTATATGATCTGGAAGCTCCAAATTTCTGCAATATTGGATGCTTACTCCATGATCGAGCACTTGGATGGAACAATTGCACAGCCAAGGCAATTTCTCATCTCAGAAGTTGGAGTTCAGTCTGTGAACTCAGAATTTCTTGCATGGAAGAAGAGAGACAAAGCTCTTCTTACTTTGATCTACTCGACCTTATCTCCACCAGTTCTTGCTATGGTGGTTGGTAAAGGTACATCACAAGAAGTATGGGAAACTTTAGAAGAGAGATTCACTTGCACTGCCCGAGCAAATGTGCTCAATCTCAAACTTGAGCTTCAGGCAATCAGAAAAGGCAATGAATCTGTGAGTTCCTTATCTTCAAAGAATCAAAACCACTAGAGATATGCTCTATGTAGTGGGAGTACAGATTGATAATGAAGAGTTACTCCACATCATTCTCAAGGGACTACCAAAGGAATATGCTCCTTTTGCTTCTGCAATAAGGACCAGAGATGGAATCCTTTCCCTAGAGAAGCTTTCAGTTCTGTTACAGACTGAAGAGCAATCAATGAAAGAAGGTTCAGATCCTTTTATGAATTCTGCATTGGCAATGTTTGTTTCTAACACAAACAAGCCAAACACTAGTTTTAATGGAAACCTAAGCTATGGAAATCCAAGTTACAACAGAGGAAGAGGCAGGAATTCCTTCCAACGAGGCAGAGGAGGAAGATCCCATAACTTCACTCCATCACAGCCTCCATATTAGCAACAGAACCTGGCTTCACCTCAAACAAGATCTGAAAGACCAACCTGTCAGATCTGTTGGAAACAAGGACACTATGCCATAGACTGCTATCACAGAATGGACTTTGCCTACCAAGGCAAGAACCCTACCATGAAGCTTGCAGCCATGGCCAGTGCTTCCAACATCCAACACACTCAGTTTGCAGAATCTTGGCTGATTGACTCAGGTGCTTCTGACTACATCATAGCCAATGCCAATAACCTCAGCCCTCAAGTTCCTTTTCAAGGCCAAGAACAAGTCTCAGTAGGTAATGTTCAGAATCTTCCTATCCAAAACATAGGTAATTCTCAACTCCACACCAAATCTCACAAGTTTCAGCTTAAAAATGTCCTTCATGTTCATAGAATTGCATCAAATCTGCTCTTTGTCCATAAACTCTGCCTACACAATAATTGTAGTTGCTATTTTGATGTTAATCAGCTTTTGGTTCAGGATTTACCTATGGGGAGACTTCTCTGCAAGGTCCTGAGTAAGAATGGAGTCTATCCCATTCACTCTCAATTGTTCAATTCTGCAAATAAAACAACCTATACTGCACAATCTTCTTCAGATAAGTGGCAGCTATGGCATTCTAGACTAGGGCATCCTAGTGCTAAAGTTCTTTTAAGTTTGTCTCATTTTTTCAATTCCAATTTTTTGTCCAAACCTGTATTAGAACACTGCCATCACTGCTTGGCAGGAAAGATGCACCAGTTACCTTTTCCTAGTTCTAATAAACAGGTTCAATCTCCTTTTGAATTGGTTCATTATGATCTTTGGGGCCCTGCTCCTGTTGTGTCTACCAATGCTTTTAGATATTATCTTGTTTTTGTGGATGAGTTTACTAAATTCACTTGGGTTTATTTGCTCAAACATAAATCAGACACTTTCCATACTTTTACACAGTTTCAAGCAATGATCCATACTCAATTCTCCCTACCAATTAAAACCATTCGTACTGATTGTGGAGAAGAATTCACATCAAACCAATTCAACCAATTTTGTGCCTCTAAAGGCATGATTCATCAAGTGTCTTGTCCTCATACACCTCAACAGAATGGTGTTGCTGAGAAGAAACACAGGCGTCTTGTTCAATGTGCTTTAGCACTCCTATCTCAATCTACTCTTCCCATGTCCTACTGGTCCTATGCAATTTCCATTGCTGCTCACCTCATAAACAAATTACCAACTCCTAACCTCTCCAACAAATCTCCTTGGGAAACACTTTACCATACCTTACCAGATTTGACATATCTCAAAACTTTTGGTTGTCAATGCTTCCCTTTACTCGCACGTTATACAGCACACAAATTGTATCCCAAAACAGCACCCTGTATATTTCTTGGTTATCCAACCCATTCCAAAGGGTACTACTGTCTTGACCTTACCACTCTTAGACTTTATGTCTCGAGACATGTACTCTTTAATGAGAACACTTTTCCTGGCTTAAAGCACAGCACAGGATAGCACACTGCATCAACACTAGGCACATCACCTCAGACTGCAAAAAACTGGTTACACACACCTCTCCTACTTCACTCTTGTGACCACAATCCTATAGTGACCACCCCTCCTCCACAAGAGTCCAGTTCCTTACCTAGCAGTCACTCCAACACCTCCATGTCTAACACTATGCCTATGCCTATGCCTTCAACCTGTTGCTGCATTAAACCTCTCAGATTTACCAATTACTCTACCACAGATATCAGCCTTGAACCCTTCACCATTACCTAATGGTTTCAGCCCTCAACCTAGCCTAACATCCACTGTCCAAAACCCACCAGATTCTACATCTCATTCTCCATTACCTCCAATCAACACAAATGACCCCACCATACCTTCCAATGTTCCTATTACAACTCCACCACCACCCCTTCAACACCACATGCAAACCCGAAGTAAGCATGGTATTTTCAAATCCAAAGTCTCATATGCAGCTCAAATTGATTATACCACTATTGAACCTACCTCTTATACTAATGCATCCAAACATAGCCAGTGGTGTACAGCTATGGATGAAGAGTTTCAAGCTCTTCAAAAACAAGGAACTTGGTCTCTAGTTCCTCTGCCAGCAACCAAAAATGTAGTGGGATGCAAATGGGTTTACAAACTCAAGCACAACAGTGATGGCAGCATAGCAAGGTATAAAGCAAGACTTGTGGAAAAGGGATTTCACCAACAACAGGGGATTGACTTTGATGAAACATTTAGTCCAGTAATCAAGCCTCCCACTGTGAGGCTTATTCTCTCACTTGCAGTCTCTCTTCAATGGCCTCTTAGACAATTAGATGTCAAGAATGCATTCTTGCATGGTACTTTTAAAGAAGAAGTTTACATGACACAGCCACAAGGTTACAGTGACCCTACTCATCCTAATCTTGTCTGCAAACTCCACAAGTTTATCTATGGCTTAAAACAAGCTCCACGAGCTTGGTTTGAAAGTTTTACCCCCCAATTACTGCATTTGGGATTCACAACCTCTACAGCAGATTCTTCTCTCTTCATATACAAGAATCAATTTGTGATAGCCTATCTCTTACTCTATGTTGATGACATAGTACTGACAAGCAATACTCCAACCTACCTTGATCACCTCATCAACCAACTTAACACAGTTTTTGATTTGAAGGACTTGGGCACTCTACACTACTTTTTGGGCCTACAAGTGTCTAGAACTACCTAATAGCCTTTACATCAAGCAAACCAAATATGCTCATGATTAACTAAAGAAACATAACATGCTTGATTGCAAACCTGCCTTATCTCCTTCTTGCCCAAACACTAGACTCTCCCTTCATGATGGTGATCCTCTTCCTGATCCCTATGGGTACAGAAGCATGGTTGGAGCCCTGCACTACCTCACCTTCACCAGACCTGATATCTCCTTTGCAGTTCATCAAGTCTGTCAGTACATGTCAGCTCCTACCACAACCCACCTTGCTGCAGCCAAAAGAGTTCTTCGTTACATCAGAGGCACTCTTTATCATGGCATTGAGTTCACTCCTGGTCCACTGTCACTCTCTGCTTACACTGATGCAGATTGGGCTGGTGACCCCGATGACAGACGATCTACCTCAGGCTTTCTCATTTACTTGGGGTCTAATGCCATCACTTGGTCTGCTAAAAAGAAACCTACTGTCTCCAGATCTTCCACAGAGTTAGAGTATCGTGCTTTAGCCTTTGCCTCAGCTGAGCTATGCTGGATTCGAACTCTTCTCAAAGATCTTGGCATCTTCATCTCTGACACTCCAATTCTCTGGTGTGACAATGTCTCGGCATTAGCAATTGCATCCAATCCTGTCTTTCATGCCAGAACCAAGCACATTGAAGTAGATTTTCACTTTGTGCGAGAAAGGGTTCTTCGCAAGGATTTGATTGTCAAGTTTGTCTCCACAGTGGACCAACTTGCTGACATCTTTACTAAGAGTCTTCCCACTAATCGTTTTCTTGATCTTCATCACAATCTCATTGTCCCTATCCCTGAGATTGAGGGGGGATGATGAAGATCATGAAGAACCAGACTTCAAGCAACTGTGTTCAAGCTACAAAGCTGCTGTCAAAGCTACAAGCCGTTTATATTTATGTATAGCTCTAAATGACTGTAGCTTATGTCAATGTAGTTTAATTAAAGAAAGTCATGCTAGTCACGTGCCCATGATTAGTGGAAGATTGTTATAGTTTCTGTTATGGTGTTAACAGCTGTTATAGTTTGTTAAACAGCTGTTAACAATTCTGTATAAATATCAAAACTATAATCAA
The DNA here is from genome assembly GCA_907173295.1 of Fagus sylvatica. Classification (NCBI taxonomy): domain Eukaryota; kingdom Viridiplantae; phylum Streptophyta; class Magnoliopsida; order Fagales; family Fagaceae; genus Fagus; species Fagus sylvatica. Next base: position 42,025,725 of record OU015763.1, on the reverse strand, counting down.
TCAAAGTTAAGTACATTTTATCAAGTTCATCTCTATTAAGTTTTCTCTCTCTAGATTTCAGTCTTATCCATATCTCTTAAGAAATCTTACACAGAGTTAGTTTCTTCTTGCTGCGTCTTTTGCCCTCTCACCAATGACTTAAAGAGTGGTCATTGTGGGCATCCCCAATATGGCACGAATGAGTTCTGGGATTTATTTCTTAATATTCCAGATGATGATCCCCTGATGAACATTGTCTCTGTTAAGGACAGTGGGTCATGCAATGGGTCAGATGCAATACTGGCCAATGCATAGGTAGGTGGAAACTCTCAAGATATTGTTTATTAATTGGCCTTGCAAGTTTTTCCAAGAAATTTAAAGTTTTGTTAATTTGCAGCTCAACTACCATGACTTGTTGATAGTTATACACCTTTGTGGATACCTTTTAACTTATTCAATGTGATTTATTTGTCTCTGTTAAGAACATTGTCTCTGTTAATTTCCTTCTCAATGAGTGTGGTTGTGATCTATATTGGTTATAGAGGATTTTGGTTGGTGTTGTTTTTTGTAGATGTAGGCATAGAGTTGGCTAAACTACGTTAAATATTGTTGTCTTGTGAAGATGTTTTTATTCCTTGTTTGTGTGAATGCTCTTCCAAACTGACATCTATTTTATAGCAAGTGGCTTTGTTAGAGTTATAACATTTCTGATACACATATTTACATTCTGTTATTTTGCATCTTTGTGGTGAGTCAATTTGCTATTTAAATCAGGGAAATGATATTATATTCCCCAATTCACTTGGGTGCTTAACTTTGTGCATAAGTCTTTTGTCCTCTGCCGTTTATCCAAAAGAGAAGACTGACAAAGTCTAAGCCAACACTGGCTCCTGGTGATGCTGAAACAAGTAATCCATCTAGTGATACTGAAATTTCTGATACAACGACGTGTGATGATACAGCACGTGTTGAGTGTAGCAACGGCAACAACAACTACTACAATGATTGTGTTGCAGAAAATCGATCTGAGGTGATAGGAACTTAGTTTCAGCAGAAGACAATTTCTCTGTTATTTTTATTTATTTATTGTGTGGATTTGAGAAGTATAGTATGTTAATTAAGTACTTATCTTGTGCACTCATGTTTCTTCCATCAGGTTGATTAGCATCTGAAGGAAAATCAGGATAAGTCGTTCTATGTCCCGTTTCCTGCTGATTCAACTCCTATCACGGTCACCTCTTCTCATGAAGAAACACAATCTATGGTAGCACCAGCTTCAGTATCTCCAGCATTAGGCTGGTAAGCTAACAATTGTCCCACAAGTTTTCAATGTTATTCTGCAGAAAAAGCACCCATTGGGTATGACGACAATGGTTCTTTTACTTATGCTGCAAAAAAACAAGTGGCGGATGTACCAGCTGATAAGGTGAGAAAGGTATTGAATTCAAGCTTAACAGAATACCATCTATCTTCCAAGGGTAGTTAACTTCAGGTTGATTTGCAGGTAAAGCCAGGCTCAAATATGTCACAATAGCCGAATGGCAACTACTTGTCCCCATTACACTTGCAGATGCAAGTAGGGTTAGGTTTTCCTTGCTTCTCTTACCCGGGTACCGATGACTTAAACATTGGTCATTGGGGGGTGTATCACCAAAAGGGCATGAATGAGCCATCTCCCAATATCCCTGAGCTTTTCGTTTTATGTTATATTACAAGCAAAATTTCAGTAGTATAATGGGTAATAAAGAGAAAGGGAAGGGGTGGGGGAAGGTTTCATATAGGTTGAGAAAAGTATCATACAGCGAGTTGTAGTATTTATAGTTTTAAGTAAAACCCTTATTATAAAAAAGATCATTTTTGTATAAAAATCAATTTGATCATAAGATTTCTAGTATATAATTTATGCAGTGATTTTGTTGGACATGATACTACTTAGTTTACACCATTCAAAAGAATTTGGTATGAAAGTGATACTTATGTTTGATTAGTTTATAAAGTTTTTTTTTTAATTATTATTATTTTTTTAATAGAATTCATATATTGCAACTACTTCATGGCATGGTAGATTTTTTATTTACCTATTGTATTAACATACTGATACTTTAATGACTGCTAAACATACTGAAACTTTAATGACTGCTAAACATCTTAAAGATAAATTACCCCTAAATTTAATACCAAACAAACATCCCTTCAATTCCTAAACTCTAACTAATTTTTTGTGGATAATTTTGTGAATCATCATAAATTTTAGAAGAACACTAATTCAATTTTCATAATCCCAACTTCATAAAAAAAAAAAATCATAATCCCAATGTTTTCTTCTTTATATATATATATATATATATATATATATATATATATATATATTCTTGAATTACACTTCTTACATGCATATGTGTGATTTTACATTCATTATTACTATATATCAAAATTCTGAAGTCAAATGGTAGTTTGTTCGTCTCCTAGATGAAGCTTTTTGGAAATATAAGGGTAGTTTGTCCACCTTAACTAAAATTGACATCTAACAAAAACTTCGATAATAAATCATTATATAAATGGGGAGTAATAGTTGATGAACTTTTTTTGTGCTCACTACGCTCCGTTGAATTCTTGCTCTACCCTATATTTTAAATTGAATTTTGTGTATTCTTCCCTATTTACTACAGGAAAGAGTAAAAGTAGAAAATGTTGAGTTTGAAATTATAAAGTCTGAAGAGGATCTTTGTCATGGCACGTTTGGTAGTGTTTGTGTGTCATTTATTCGACATGAGGATTGGAGGTGGGGAAATCTACATCTAAAAAAGGCCCATAAATGAATAGCCCATATCAAAGGATGGGATGTAAAAGTCGGCCCAAGCCCACAAGAGAGGCTAAAGTATCAAACTCGGCCCAGGCCGTATCACAAGTCAAAATATGAAGCTCGGCCCAAACCTATTGCAGAGGCCAAAGCACAAAGCTCGGCCCAGGCCGTATCACAAGCCAAAATGCAAAGCTCGGCCCAAAGCCTAAAGCACATAGAATATAGTACTTGTCAATAGAATCTTTGTACTTTATTGTACTTTACTGAATAAAGAATTGTCCCACATTGGGGAAAGGGAACAAAGTACAATGTACTGTGTACTATAAATTCAAAAGTAAACGTTAATAAAGGGGGTGGTTATTTTTGGAAAGTCTGACTAAAGTACTTTTTACTACTTTAAGAAATTAATTGTAGCACTGAAACTTACCCACTACAATTGGCGCCGTCTGTGGGGAAGTACTTTTACAGAAATAAAATTCCGAAGAAAATGACTAACCGAATAAAAAAAGCGACAGAGTACGCAGACCGAGGAAAGGAAACAATGATCCCAGAAGAGGAAGATCCCTTAGTAGAAACGGACCTCTCCTCTAATAATGAAAAAAGGTGGCCTGAAGGTTCTCCTTCTGAAAAAGCACTCCGAGGCCGAAGAATCATCATCAGATCAGAGGTCAGGAGAGAACAGAAACCTGAACCATCACACCGATATCGTGAACCCTCCAAAATAGACAGAAGATCAAGGCTAACCGAGGAACCACGAACGGGTAGTTCGACTAGTGACCGAACCTGGGATGAATATAATGAAGACACAGTGGAGGCACTACAACAACAGGTTCTTGACCTAAAAAAGAAGTTGAAGAAAAATAAGCGGTCCAGAAGACCACAACATTCTAGCCGATCGAAGGTTAGAACCAGACATACAAAATGTCTGTCATCTGAAAGCTCCAGCAGGTCCACCGCGGAAACTGATGAAGAAGAAAGCTCTGACGGGAGACATAAAGGGGGGAGAACTTTGAACAGAGGGTCAAGGGGCAACTGGTCCGAATCCCCCTCAGCCGTAAGACAACCATACGGAGAAAGAATAGGGCGGGAAACGGTGTGGAAAGCCCTTCACCAGATATCACACTCTCCATTTTCTAAAGAAATAGAAAGCGCCCGTCTGCCAAGAAACTTTTCAGCACCGACCTATGTAATGTACGACGGCAAGGCCGACCCTGTCGGGCATATTAGCCATTATAGACAAAGCATGGCTATACACCTCGGCAACAATGCTCTGATGTGCCGAATGTTCCCATCAAGCTTGGGACCGATGTCCCTTCGATGGTTCAACCGCCTTCCACATTCCTCGATTTTTTCTTGGAATGAATTAGCCGAGGCATTTGTCTCCCGATTCATAACAAACAGTCGGAAACCCAAGGAGTTTGCCTCCCTAATGTCTATGAGAATGAAGGACTCAGAGTCACTGAAAAACTATTCGGCCAGATACTGGGAAGTCTATAACGAGGTAGACGGTGGTACAGAAGATATGGCCATGAAGACCTTTAAAGAGGGTTTGCACCCCGAATCCGAGTTAAGACACAGTCTCTCCAAAAGATCGGCGAGAAACATGCGAGATCTTATGTCGCGAATTGAACAGTACGTACGTGTGGAGGAAGACAGAGCTAGAACTGGGGCATTATCCGCACAAAATCGACCCCAAAGAAGACCCAACAATACGGAGCAAAAAAGGGCCGAAATACCGCCGAGGAATCCTACCCGTTTTCCACGACCGAAAGAAGCAGTCGGGGTATATACAGTTTTTAATCAACCAATTTATCGTATTATGGGCGACATAAAAAATGAACCTTTCTTCATGTGGCCTGCTCCCCTGGGTGGAGATCCAACTAAGAGGGATCCCAATAAATACTGTTCCTATCACAGAGAAAAGGGCCATATGACCGAGAAATGTTTCACATTGAAAAAGCACCTGGATGATCTGGCCAAAGCCGGACATCTACGATGCTACATAAATGATGGCCAGAGACAACATTACCATGAAGGGCCAACGATCGTTCACAACACCAAACCAGCTGCAAGGATCATAGAAACAATCCATACTTCTCGGTCGAATGGGCATTCATACGATCGACTAAAATCCGACTTAAAGAAAGCTCAGCACCTTCGAGAGGTTTTTCAAATACATGAAGGATCAGTTATATCCAAAAAACCGAGGATGGATTATCCAGAAAATGAACAGCAGATTTTCTTCTCCGACGAGGATTTGAGAGATGTCCAGACCCCACACGACGATCCGTTAGTAATCAAATTGAGAATTGGGGACTCGGATGTCAAACGGGTACTGGTAGATCAAGGCAGTTGTTCTGAAATAATGTACCCAGACTTGTTTCACGGATTAGGTCTCAAACAGACCGACCTGCAACCTTACGACGCACCCCTAGTTGGATTTTCAGGAGAAAGCGTTCGGCCGATGGGACGGATCACATTGAACGTCCATACCGGACCAATCAGTTTGGAAACAGAATTTGTGGTAATAGACGTACCGTCCCCCTACACAGCAATTATGGGACGAAGATGGCTGCACGGGTTGAGAGCCGTGCCTTCCTCTTTTCATCAAAAACTTCGTTTCCCTACAGATTTCGGTATAATGGAGATTAAAGGCGACCAAGTTGCCTCCAAGCAGTGCATCATGGCGGCGGTCAAACAGAATCCCCCAGATCCAAAACAAAAGGGGAAAATGGTGTCACAGTGCTCCAAGGGTTTATAGCAGTTAGAGAAGGCAAGGGACACCCACACAGAGACATACTCGTCCTGTGAAGAATTAGATACGGTGATTTTCTCCTCTGATCCTGAGAAGTATTTCAAAATCGGCCGAAAGCTCAGTCCAGACAACCGAACCGAACTCATAGACTTCCTCGTAGGCAACGTGGACGTATTCGCTTGGGATCCCTACGAAGTACCAGGTGTAGACCCCAATTACATCGAACATCGGTTGAATACAGATCCTCACTCCAAACCAGTGCAACAGAAGGCGAGGAGATCAGCTCCAGTGCATGCAGAAGCAGTACAAAAGGAAGTAGAGAAGCTATTGCAAGCCGGAGCAATACGGGAAATCCAATATCCTACATGGCTTTCCAACACAGTGGTAGTAAAGAAGAAAAACGGGAAGTGGAGAGTATGTGTAGACTTCACCAACCTCAACCAAGCATGCCCAAAGGACCCCTTCCCCTTACCCAAGATCGATCAGTTGGTAGACGCAACAGCTGGGCACGACCGAATGAGTTTTCTGGACGCTTTCCAAGGGTACCATCAGATTGCCCTATCAGCCGAAGACAGAGAAAAAACCGCATTCATCACCCCACTGGGGATATATTGCTACAAAGTAATGCCATTCGGTCTAAAAAACGCCGGCGCCACGTATCAACGGATGGTCACTAAGATGTTCAAAGATCAAATAGGGAAGACAATGGAGATATACATTGATGATATGGTTGTGAAAAGCAGGTTGTCTCAAGACCACTTAAAGGATTTGACGGAGACATTCCGGGTATTAAGACTGCACAGACTCCGATTGAACGCTTCAAAATGCGTATTTGGGGTCGGCTCTGGAAAGTTCCTAGGGTTCATGGTGTCACATAGAGGTATTGAGGTAAACCCAGATCAAATCAAGGTCATCCAAGAACTAAAAGCACCACGAACTCACAAAGAAGTCCAACGCCTAACAGGTATGACCGCAGCCTTGAGCCGATTCATTTCAAGATCCGCTGACAGATGCCAACCCTTTTTCCAACTCCTGAAGAAGAGCACTACTTTCAAATGGGACGACAAATGTGTTTCGGCCTTTGAAGACCTGAAGAGGTACCTTTCTTCCTCCTTGCTCTTGTCCAACCCTACACCAGGTGAACCACTTTTTCTGTATTTGGCCGTATCTGACCGAGCTGTAAGTGCCGTATTAATTCGAATCAAAGATACTGTCCAGTGTCCAGTATATTATGCAAGCAAAACTATGACGGAGGCAGAAACGCACTATCCCCCTTTAGAGAAGGTCGGCCTAGCGTTGATCACTGCGGCCGACAAGCTACCACAATATTTTCAAGCACACACCGTTTACTTGGTAACGCAATACCCGGTGCAAGCCATGTTTAACAAGGCCGACTTCACGGGACGGATTTGGAAATGGGGAGCGAAGGATTAGTGCGTTAGGCGTGAAATATCTGCCAAGAACTGCCATAAAGGGGCAGGTGCTGGCCGACTTTGTTGCAGAATTCGCACCGACCTCGGAACAAAATAACTTAGGCGAATCAACGCCCCGAGAAGACTCGCCCGACCATACACGGTGGTGGAAGGTGTATGTAGATGGAGCTTCCAATTCCAAAGGATCAGGAACCGGAGTGGTCATAATAACGCCGGATGAAACCGTGATTGAGCAATCGATTCGTCTTAATTTTAAAACTTCTAACAATGAGGCCGAATATGAAGCAGTCCTGGCTGGATTAAAATCGGCAAAAACGTTGGGAGCCAGACGTTTGATCGTCTACTGCGATTCGTTGTTAGTAGCAAGTCAAATCAACGGGGAGTACATGGCTCGGGATGAGCGTATGGCAGCCTATCTGTTGAAAGTTCAGACGGCCATGACCGATTTCGAAACAGTAAGAATCGAACAGATCGGTCGAAACTTGAACAATCACGCGGATGCATTGGCAACGTTGGCATCTGTTCTGAGTGCAGATTTTAAACGTTTTATACCAATTCGAGACCCTCACAACGCCCAGCACCGATCAACCTGCGAACTACATAAATGCTATTACAGTTGGACCGTGTTGGATGGATCCCTATGTCACCTACCTTAAAGAGGGCGTTCTACCGGAACAGAAAAAGGAAGCCGAAATTATCAGAAGAAAAACCGCGAGGTTCTGGTTGTCAAAGGACTTGAAACTCTACCGACGGTCCTTCTCGGGACCCTATCTTTTATGCGTTCACCCTGACGTTATCGAGGATTTGCTATACGAGATACATGAAGGCATCTGTGGAAGTCATACTGGGGGCAGATCTCTGGCACACCGAGCTCTTACCCAGGGATATTGGTGGCCCTATATGCAGAAAGACGCAGTGGACTATGTCAGAAAATGCGATAAATGTCAAAGATTCTCACATTCGCTTCATCAACCGGCCGGAGAGCTGCAGCCATTAGTAAGTCCGTGGCCATTTGCACAGTGGGGCATGGACCTGGTCGGACCCCTACCTA